>LR750563.1:15280-205134 GCA_902729485.2 Mus minutoides
GTAGTCCCTGGCCTTGAGCTGCTTATATGCATTAAGGAAAGATAAGTATATACACTTACGGGACTGCCAACCAACATTAAGAGACACTATGTAATTAGATGCTGGTACAATAGACAGAAACAGGAAATGCGATGGGCTACTTGCTCAACTGCTTGGCATCTGGGTGTTTAGAAAGAGATTTAAAGGCTACATAGGGATGGCAGGACTTGACAGAATCACAACTCGCAGGAGGGTAGAGTTGATTGAATACTACCACTTAGTTCAACCTGCTCATTTCATAAGTGAACAAACCAGGATCCTGTTGACTTTCCGACAGGTTGGGTAAGAACGTGCCTTCTCTTTTCAAAATCTTTGTCCAATTCTTTTCCTGACTTATTCTGCTTGATCCACCCAGGGATGTTTATGTATGTATGTATGTATGTATGTATGTATGTATGTATGTATGTATGTTTGTGTATATGTTTTATAGTGTTAGGGGTGAGAGAATGGAGTAGCTTCAGGTTATCGATTGCATTTTGGATGTCAAAAGACTGGGACCAGGGTGGTCGTGTCTGCTACTTGGATTGAAGTGGAGGGAAGAGAAGCTGGGTGAGAGGTATGGGAGGGAAGAAGCAGTTGTACACAATAGGAAACTATCCCCTGACCTATATACATGCAAGAAAGCAGTCAATGAAGCCTTGGTGGGAAGAGCCTCTGAAGTAAGACATACCCATCCTGTTGGCTGTGAGCCTAGCCTTTAATAGCTAAGCTAGCTCTCTAGAATGTACTCATTCGGTTGAAGATCTCTTTAACTGTTAGAATGAGAGAGTTTGTATGTTAAAACAGACAGATCTTGGTGACGTTGTAACAGAAGTTAGTAAAAGAAATCACAGAGCAACAGAGTTGCTTTTTTTTCCCCTTTGCATACATAAAACCAACTCAAACAAGAGATCGGGGAAGCTGAGAATCTAGTTCCAAATTGGTAAGACTATTACATGGATGTTTGTTTGGGGAGGGGGGTGTAAAATCCTAATATTGAGTTAGTTAAAAATGCCAGGTTAGGTAGAAATCAAGGGGGTGACTCTGACCGTGAGATTGGGCTGTGTCCAAAATGTGGCTCAGGATGAAAGAATTTTACAGTTAGAGAGGTCTTGGTTTAGTGTTAGGGACTCAAGAGTTAGTTGGATGCTAGAAACACCCAGATTGATTAAAAAGGCAAGAAAAAAAACACAGCCAAACAAAATAAGTTCCCCACCCTATTGTAGACTCACAGCAGTCTCAGATATAAGACGAGGTACATGAAGAAAGTATTTTCAAAAATCATCTCAGACAGTATTATTTTTTCTTTTTCTATTTTCATGTGTATATGTTTGCATGTGTCTGGGCACTCATGTGTGGATCCATGTGCACATGGAGCCCCGAGGTTGACACTGGGAGTTATTCTCAATTGCTCTTCCTCCCTATTCGGCGGGGCAGGTGCTTAAGCCAAACCCAGAGCTCACTGATATGTGTTGTCTCTCTAGCCTGTTTCTTCTAGGGATCCCCTGACCCCTATGATAGAATTACAGGTAGACAGACAGCTGTATCCACTTGATATATATATATATACATTTCCAGTTAAGTGACAAACACGTTAACTACTGAACCATCTCCCTACTCTTCCCAGGCAATTTTAGTATTGTGCTCAAAAGCCTGAAACTATGTTAGATCTCTCTGACCTGTCTTAGCTATGTCTATACACATGGCGGGGGATGGGGCGAAGGGGGAAGGAATCAAGGGTCTTGACTGGAAGGACCCAGCCTCGGCTTTCTTGACTCTCACTATCTTGCACATGCCCTTGTCTCTCCTTTCCTGTTTGTTTGTCTTCTCCTCTAGTGTTAGCTTTCACTATAATCTTTTTATATTGTGCAGGGGTCATCTTTAAATATTGCCTTCCATTTGCTCTATTTCTGTCCGGAACCACAGGGTTAGAGGGAAGAGCTAATGTGTGGGGTGCACATATGTGCATGTGTGTGTGTGTGTGTGTGTGTGTGTGTGTGTGTGTGTGTGTGTGTGTGTGAACTATGTATGTATGTATGTATGTATGTATGTATGTATGTATGTATGTATAGGCATGTTCTCAGGTCACCCAAGTGACTCTCAGACTTGATGTGTAGCCAAAGATAGCCTTGAACTCCTGATCCCCCTACCTCAGCCTCTCAAGTGTTGGGTTTACAAACTTGCGCCATCACAAGGGGATATTGTTTTGTTTTGGGACAAAGGTTCTTTATGTAGTTCAGACTGGCCTGGATCCTGTGATCCTCTCCTCTGAGTCTCCCTAGTACAGGCAGCTACTTCCACAGCTGGTGGGGACACTCTGGTTTAGATAGAGTGTTTCCCTCTTCTTCTTCTTTTAAATAGCACAGTGGGATTAGCGATTGACTCTGGAATTGGGAGAGACTTTAGAGGACCCTGTAGTCTTGTTTGAGTAATAAGCTCTGCTCTCAACAGGCCTTCCCTCTGATTAGGCTTCGCGAAGCAGAGCTGCTCTCTTTGAGACAGAAATGAGGGGCTTGGAGCCTACCTCCCATTGCTCCTTGGCAAGAGGCAGCCCTGTGATCTTTGTCCAGTTCAGCGTTTGCTTCTGTCCCACTGGTTTCTTCCTCCACCCACTTAGCTAAACACAGTTAATTCACACTCTCCTTTATTCTGTTTGCAGGAGATAGATGAGGTAATTTTATAGGTCAATATTATAGTCCCTTTAAAACTGATAAAGGAGCCAGTCATGGTTGTGCATACCTATAACCCCAGTCCTTGGGATTCTGAGGCAGGAGGATTATAACATTGACACCAGCCTAGGCTGTATATTAAGACTTTGTATCAACCAAATAAACTGAAACAAACAAACAAAAAAGTAGCAAAACAGATTGGCCAGCACCGTGGCTCATACCTGTAATTCCAGCAACTGGGGAGTCTGAGTCAGGATTTCCATGAGGCCAGCCTGGGTTATAAAATAAGGCTCTATCTCAAAACAAAATATCTTCAAAATAATTGAATAACCCCCTTCGACCCCCACAAAATCAAGAATCCCACATAGAGCAAGTGTGGTATAGAGTGTAGGGGATGTGGGGTTGCTGGGTGGGGTTTGAACACAGCTAAGTGACCCCTGACAAGTCAGACATCAGGAAAGAACCTACCATCCCTATCTTAGAACAAAAGTCTGGTTCCTTGTCTAGGCTGGCGGGTGTAGTCAGCGATGTGCACACTCGGGGTGGCTCCCTGGATCGGGAGCCCTGGGTGGGGGAGGCTGGGGTTGGGGCTCCGTTTCCTAGAGCTTTGTGTATCTCCCCAGGGTGCACACTTCTGAGTCTACAATGGGGGTGGGGCTCCATTGGACAGATGGCTTCCTCCACCCAGGGCATCTGCTGAGCTCAGGAGAGGGTGTCTGGGCTGGTTGTGCAAGTAGAGGGGAGGAGAAAAGGAAGGGCTAAGCCAAAGGCTGAGAGGGGAGACTTATCACCAAGTAGCAGGCTCTTCTCTTTCTCAATTTCCAATATGAAATTAAGTTTCTCAACAAGAAAACCAGCCACTATCCACCGCTGCCCCTACCTTCAGACTCAGAAGGAAGAAAAACTATATCACAAACTCTAAGGAGGAAAACTCCAGAACTGGTGAGAGGAGGGCAAGTACCCTGGCCCCACATAACTGTGGGGTTGGAAAAAGAATAGACTGGGGTCAAGTTTCGAGGTGCTAAGAAGACAGACTCTTGATCACCTTGCAAATAGTTTTTTTTTTGTTGTTTTTGTTTTTGTTTTGTTTTTTTTTTTTGCTTTGTTCTTTCAGTTACCGGTGTAGCTGTAAATCTAGAAGGAATTTGTTCTGTAGCTGGTAGCTTGGGGCAGCCATGATTTTTGTACAAATTTCTCCCATCTCACTGAGGATGGCAGAGACTGTCAGGGTCTCCATTTCTACAGCCCCAGGGAAGCAGTCACTCTAGTGTTGCTCCCTGCTTCTTTTTCACAGCATCTCAGAACTTGGAACTTGGGATCCCTCCAGGTGTGTGTGTGTGTGTGGGGGGGTTGTCAAGACAGGGTGTCTCCATGTAGCCTTGGCTATCCTAGAACTCGATTGGTAGACCAGACTAGCTCCAAACTCAGAGATCCACCTGCTTCTGCCTCCCAAGTGCTGGGATTAAAGGCATATGCTACCACAGCCAACGGGTCCTTCAAAGTTTTTAATTCTGTAAGTTGGTGAAACTCTGACCTGCTGGGTGAAGTTTTTAATTTTAGAACATGGCCACTGAGTTATTCTTGCTGGACCCAAGCTCAATGGGTAGATTCCTCAATGAATTGCCTACAGGGATTGTGTCTATCGGTGGTGGCCTTCAGAGACTGGGTTTGATTCTAAAAGTATCAGTTCCATTGTTCAATGCACATACCAGGAATGTTGAAAAACAAATCAAATAAAAACAAAACAAAACAAAACAAAACAAAAGTTTGTCATCAGGTATGCAGGTGCTATAGAAGTGACTGACAACTTTGGCACACACCTCCCTCTTTTTGATGTCAAGTTGATGTGGTACCCGCCAGATCTTGAACAGTGGTGATGACCGTGTTATTCCTGTTACCGTTTCTCTGTTCTCCTCTGCTCTCATCTGACACCTCTCTTGTTTCTTTCAGCTTGGATTCCTCAGCGCCATCACAGCTCAACCAGAACAAAAGACTCTGAGTCTCACTGGCACGTACCGCCATGTTGACCGTACCACTGGCCAGGTGCTAACCTGCGACAAGTGTCCAGCAGGAACATACGTCTCCGAGCACTGTACCAACACGAGCCTGAGAGTCTGCAGCAGCTGCCCCGCGGGGACCTTTACCAGGCATGAGAATGGCATAGAGAGATGCCATGACTGTAGTCAGCCATGTCCATGGCCGATGATTGAGAGATTACCTTGTGCTGCCTTGACTGACCGAGAATGCATCTGCCCACCTGGAATGTATCAGTCTAATGGTACCTGCGCTCCCCATAAGCTGTGCCCCGTGGGCTGGGGTGTGCGGAAGAAAGGGACAGAGAATGAAGATGTGCGGTGTAAGCAGTGCGCTCGGGGTACCTTCTCTGACGTGCCTTCCAGTGTGATGAAGTGTAAAGCTCACACGGACTGTCTGGGTCAGAACCTGGTGGTGGTCAAGCCAGGGACCAAGGTGACAGACAACGTCTGTGGCATGCGCCTGTCCTTCTCCAGCACAAGCCCACCTTCCCCTGGCACAGCTACCTTTTCTCACCCTGAGCATATGGAGTCCCACGATGTCCCTTCCTCCACCTATGAGCCCCAAGGTAACTCAACCTCACGAATTACTTGCTTGAGGAAGGCTTTGAGCCCAGTAGAGTGAGCTTCTAACCAAAGATGTTCTCTCCATTTTGCTAAATCTAAAAAAATCATCTCTTGGAGGAGGGAGCCTTCATTTTTTTTTTTGTGGCTAATTAAATTTGGCTTCTTTGGGCTTAATAGAAATATTACAACTCAGACGGTTTCTATTAGGAGACAATAGATATCTAGAAACTAGGTTACATGAAACTGGCAAATAAAGAGCTTCGAGAAATAAGGACAGTGTGTGACCTTATGTAAATCACTTAACCCACTCAGTGCTGGGCTTGAATGAGTGAGTTGAGTGATTTTTAGTTGTTTAAGGTTCCTTTCAGATTAAAAAAAAAGTTATGTAAAATGGAGCTAATCGTGTGTAGACGGAGCCAGAAGAAGAGACAGAAAGGGAGAGCTTGTCATTATGTCTGGAGGGAAGGGAGGAATGTTGACTCCAAAGTAGGACAAAAAAAGAGAAGTTTAAGTCAGAGTAAGGGTAACCAGCCCTCGAATCTGGAAAAAAATGACTTAATGTTTTTTTTTATTCAGCTTGAGTTCATGGCCTTTATCAATGTCTGTCACATTCCAGTCAACACTCAGGCAGAAGTTCAAGATTTGCTAGATCCTCTTTCATTTCGCTTAGTTCCCACGAGATATGGCCAACTTAAATTGTGTCTGCTAGCACACGGTCGTGTGTGACGCTGTCTGGCCCTCAAGTGCAGGGAACGCTTTCTCATGCCCGCCATTTTGAAATGAAGAGACAGGTATGAGTGGCTCCGGTGGCGGACACAAGTCAGGCTCTGTCTCAGGTTCTATCCCTCACACTCTTTCGTGAGGGCTGATTGTGGAAATGTCACAGAAAGAAGTTCACAAAGCCAGCCCCAACCCCGTGTGATCTTGGAGACAGCTCCTGAGAGAGTCCAGCCTTACTCTGTTTACTGACCTGTTGCACAGAATTGGCGCTGAGCCGGAGCTCTTTCCTTTATCTTTGTCTTGGGCTCTGTTTCATCACTGAGTCATGAAAGGTGAGGGAGGAGGAGAGCGAGCAAAGGAATTTAATTGAAATGAGTTCTCTGCACAATCAAATCAATGAAGGGCTGCTAGTGGCGGATAGACATTTATCCACATAGAACTTGAAATTGAGGGGAAGCTGTCTAGGAGAGCTCAAATACTGGTTTCCCCAAAGATGCCCATGTCCTGGGCTCAGGAACAGAGTTTAACGATTCATATTTTTATCTTTTATATAAAGATGCTCTTAGGACCTTTGTGAAAATGGGCAAAATAATATTTAATCTTAAGCTCCAACAATCATCTCTTCCTTGATTATCCGCCCTCACTTGGAGGTGACAAGGGACAGGAGAGAATGTGTAGATGCCCAAATATGGAAAAGCTCTTCCCCCCTTCCTTACTCTTTTTTTCTAGGCATGAACTCAACAGATTCCAACTCTACTGCCTCTGTTAGAACTGAGGTACCAAGTGGCATCGAGGAAGGGACAGTGCCTGACAATACAAGCTCAACCAGTGGGAAGGAAGGCACTAATAGGACCCTGACAAACCCACCACAAGTTACCCACCAGCAAGGCCCCCACCACAGACACATTCTGAAGCTGCTGCCGTCGTCCATGGAGGCCACGGGTGAGAAGTCCAGCACAGCCATCAAGGCCCCCAAGAGGGGCCACCCCAGACAGAATGCACACAAGCATTTCGACATCAACGAGCATTTGCCTTGGATGATCGTCCTCTTCCTCCTGCTGGTCCTGGTGCTGATCGTGGTGTGCAGTATCCGAAAGAGCTCCAGGACTCTCAAAAAGGGGCCCCGGCAGGATCCCAGCGCCATAGTGGAAAAGGCAGGGCTGAAGAAGTCCCTGACTCCCACCCAGAACCGGGAGAAGTGGATCTACTACCGCAACGGCCATGGTGAGCGTCTTCTAGTTCCTCTCTGTGTGTAGAGCGCTTGGCCTCACTCCTGGTCTCTCAAGGGGTGGGGAATCTGTAGGTTGTAGAGTCCCCTTTCTTCACCGAGGACTTTCCATGATCTAGCAGGTTCTAGAACATGATTCTAATCATCTATTACAAATAATGCATTCAGATAGGATTACCTCTTTCCATTTCCCTCCCTTACACCATTGAAACTGGAAAATGTTGCTGAATCAGGGACCTGTAAGTCACTGTGAGGGACTTATATGTTTTAACTGTGTTCTTTAGCAAAGGATGGAATTTAATCCAGCGAGATTTCACTCAAACAAGAGACTAATTGTTCAGGACTCATGGCACCAGACTTCACATCTCTTACTACTGCAACCCTTCCTTCTTTCTGTTTAAAAAAAAATCCCAAATACATACTATTTGTGTGTGAGTTATAGGGTGTATGTGCATGTGTGCATGTTAGAACATGCTCTCATGTAGAGGTCAGAAGACCACTTTTGGGAGTCAGTTCTCTTTTCTAACTGTGCGCTCCAGAGATCAAACTCAGGCTTGTGTAGCAAAGAGCTTTTAGCACATGGAGCCATCTTGTCAGCCCACACTTCCCCTTTCTGTCACAGGGCTGAGGAAAAAAAATAAAGGGAGTTCAAGACTAAATTGCTGCAAGTTAGCTGGGCTGCAAGGTTTAGATGTGAATCTTGCTTTTGGCTTTGTATCTTCACACACACACACACACACACACACACACACACACCCCTCCCTCTTAAATGTTTAGAATTGCACCCAATCCAGGGAACAGAAATATCTGTTAAGTGATGGATATACACCATAAGAGGTTTGTCTTCATCTGAGGCTGTGTCTCTCACTTAATAGCCTCTGTGTGTTGATAGAGGCTGGAATATTTTGGTCTTTTCTCTTTTAAGGGCAAAAATAGCTTACAGTACTTACTTGTCTCTGTGCTCAGTCTGACATGAAGGCAGCAATTTTGTTCCCCGCTGTGGTTGTAACTTCCTTTCCTGAGGGAAGGCAGGCTCTGGAAATCCCATTCAGATGTTTCCTTTCCCATTTACAGATAAAGGTATATGCTCACCTTCCGACCAACTGGTTTTGAAAGTGCGTATACTCTTTGGTACAGTAATTCTATTTTGGGACTCTATCACTGAGGTATAAACAGATATTTTTTTAAAAGCAAGCACAGTGAACATAAACGCTCTTTTGTGGGGAGAGGAGACAAAACTCTTCCTCTGTAGCCAGGCGGGCCTTGAACTTGTGAGTCTTCGTGTCAGCATCTTTAGTGTTGGGATTAGAGGTATGGGATGGCATGCCTGGCTAACCTTATAGCTATTGAACTTAGCCTTGTGAATCATAAACATTGCAAACAAATAAAGTACCAGTTCTAGGGAAATAGCTGAGCAAATGCTGAACTGTGCACGTATAATGGGATGTTTTCACGCAGTCCAAATAGTCATTTATATTGCATAAAAGGAACAGACAGAGCTTCATAGTTTGCCACAGTCTGGACTCTTTTAAACCTTCAGAGGTTGGAAGGAAAGATGCCAGCGTGAAGAACAGTTCTAGTGTGGTAGGATCTTGTCCCTTTACCCCTCTTTTTGTTAGTACCCCACAAACGGTACAAGTTTTGTATAATAAAAACATTACAGGAAGTTGGAGAGGAACATTAAAACCCAACTTATCTTGCCTTCCTTAATGTCTTGGGAGACTGCTCAGGGGGATGCTGGGGCAGTACTCTGCCTGGTTCAGACTCCCAGAACTGTCCAACTTCTGATGTGACAGCCTCAAGTTGTCACCTGTGAGTGTGTGGCACTGTCTTCATAGCTGTCCCGGGATGCCTATGGAACTTGGGTGGCTGGTTGGCCATATCCAGCTGATAGCCTGTGTTGACCCTCTAGAGTCCTCTGGAAGCCTGGTGGCTAGAAAGCCTCACCATCAACCCTCTGCCTTTCTAATAAATGTTTTTAAAAACCTTCCTATGGACACATAATTCTAATAGAGGAGAAGTTGTGAGGAGAGAGAGGGTAAAGAATTCCTATGTTCCTGTTGTTAGGTTGGTCTTATTCTTACCGCTGTGGTTGTTCTGAGATAGTGTCTTACGCAGCCCAGGCTGCCCTCAAATCCACCACGGAGCCAAAGCTGCCCCTGAATTCCTTATCCTCCTGCCTCCGACTCCCTAATGCTAGAATGACATACATGTGCCACCACATCCCGCCTTCAGATTTTACTCGTTGTCATCTGTTCTTTGCTTCTGAAGCCATATAGTAATTTTACACAATAGAGACTGTATTACAGAATAATCTGTTATATTTAATGGCATGTATATACAATACATGCCATACTTATATACACATTTACTCAATAGACAAAATAAGCTTCCCAAATTGTTTCATGGGCTTTTACCCTTTAATAAATTAATATATTTCCTAACAACAAAGATATTCTCTTTGTAAGATATTTTGTAGTTTCCAGCCTCAGTAAACTGAAAGTTGGAACAATTCTTTGTTGTATACATTGCTCCTTTTGTTGGCCTGGTGTCCACATTTGCTTCCTGTTGTTACAATGAGCAAAAGAAAACTGGAGGTGGTGGAAGAGTTTACTTGGCTTACACTTCCAGGTCATAGTTCATCATGGAGGGAAGTTAGGGCATGAACTCAGATAGGGACTCGGAGGCAGGAACTGAAGCAGAGGCCACGGAGGAACACTGCTCACTGCCTTGCTCCCCGTGTCTCCCCTGATTGATTTTTTTTTATACAGCCCATCCAGAGGTAACCCCATCCACCAAGGGCCGGGCCCTCCCATATCAATCATTCATCAAGAAAGCGCCCCACAGGCTTTCTTATGGGCCAATTCTGTGGAGACATTTTTCTTAATTGATGTTCCCTCTGGGTAGGTGACTCTAGCTTGTGTCAGGTTGACAAAGAAACAACAACAACTCCACTAAAATACCCTCAAGAAACAAATAACTAATATGTCCAGTTAGGCCCATGACAGAAAGAACATTTGTTTTTTATTTTTCTGTTTGTTTTTATTTGGTGTGTGTGTGTGTGTGTGTGTGTGTGTGTGTGTGTGTGTGTGTGTGTAGGTGGGTAAATGTGTGGGCATGTGTATGTATATATGTGTATGTGAATGTGGAGGCCAGATATTGATATCATGTGTCTTTTGAGATCTCTCCCCATTCTCTTTTCTGATCAGGGTCTCTCACAGAAGTCTCGGCGTAGTCTTGCTCCCCAGCTTTCCTCTAAAACCCTCCATCACCACCACCTAAGACTGCACCACCCGGCTTTCGTATGGGTCCTAGAGATGCACATTCTCCTCCTCACGCTTGCATGGCCAGCCCTGTCTCACTGAGCACTTCCTTCTCTGAGGATGGATAACTTTTCCCTTGAGGGTCAGATCTAGTCTAGGATCCAATTTCTGTATTCAGCTGCCCCATGGAGTTACCTGTGCTCTGAGTCTACCTTGTTAGTAGAACGTGTGACTTACTCCTTTTAAGATGATGTAAATGCAAAGTTATCTGTCTGTGATGATTCTATTACTCTAATAGTTAGCTATTATAGTTTGTGATCAGATACATTTATAAACATGCTTTTTGGAGCGTAGGTTTAAAATTCTAAGAACACAGCAGGTTGTGATAATAAAGGCTGGCCCAGGAGCAGAAAGCACTAGAGAACGATGACCTTTAAGCATTCTTTTAAAAAATATATTACGTGATTATTTGATTACTTACATAGTGTGTCGGGGTTCTTGCATGCCACAGTGCATGGGTAAAGGCTAGAAGACAATGTACAGGGGTCAGTTCTTGTCTACCACTATGTGGACCCCAGGGATAGAACCCAGGTCTCAAGGCTTAATGCCCAGGGTCTTTGCTCTCTTAGCCACCTCATCAGCCCGACCTTCAACATTCTTACACCTCCTTTTGTCTCATGAAATTTCATCTGTCCTTACAACAACATCCTGTTTTATATAAAAGGGATGGAAGTGGACAAATCAACTCCAACCCAGTCACACACTTCGGTCCCTTTAACGGGGTGTCTTACAGTCATCTCTGTCGGGTGTAAGTAGCTCCTTCTGTAGTTCAGTCTTCCCCGGGTTTCTGCATTGGGATATTTCTGTTTGAGGTGTTTCTCTAAGGAAGGCCTTTTCTTTCCAAAATTGCTAGGTTCAAGGGCGCAAGCAGGTAAAATCCTATTACAAAGAGAGGTTCTGTTCAGTGAAAGCCACAGCAGGTGCACTGGGCTCTCTATGAACAATGCCTCGTTGATCTGTCTGTATTGTGCTCGCGCAGCGGATTATCCCGCCTCACGCGATCCCTTCCTCGTTCTTGTCCATTCGTCCCGAATGGCTTATGAGAATGAGAACTGAATACCCGGGAATCTTCTATCAAAGGTCCTGGAAGACCTCCTTTGTTTACCACTGCCCACCGTAACAGGGACATGCCGGGCTCCCCTTTACAAAATTGTTATTATTGCACGACAGTTTCATATGTGCACACAATGCCCTGTGCTTATGTTCTCCAGCCATTAGCTCTGGTGTCAGTCTTCCTTTCTCTCTGAATGCTTCCCTCAATCTAACTAGCCTTCTACTTAACTTCCCCATTAAAGAAAATGATACCCTGTTTCACAGCATCCAATATGGGTCCATAAACAGATCTTCAGGAACAGAGTCGGGGGGGGGGGTTCATGTCACTTCCTATTCCTGTGATGTAACCTTGAAGGTCTTAATGTTGAGCAGGTACGGATCTCATGGCTGCTGTGCGTCATGGCTGCAATGGCTGTGCTGTGTCTCAGTGACCTGCGGGATCTTGCTCGCCTTGTCAGACCTCAGTGCTCCGAAGCTCTCTTGTCTGCTTACCATAAAACCCTCTTGGGCTTCTCTGTCTGCCATTGATGTACAGTTTCTAAAGTTGATCACTGCTCTCACGGAATCCTACGGTTAGACCCAGGAGCTGTGCCTTCGGAGGTTACGTGCTATGGTATTCCATACCTTCCTTCTTGTCCAAAGTCAGAAGAGGTTGGCATGGTTGGAAGAAGCAGCGGTTTCTTTCAGTATTCTCACTTTAGCACTGGGGATCGTAAGTAAGTTCCTCTAGAGTTTTCATCTGTGAGCCCTATTTAAAGATTTTGTTATTAGGTTAAGCTGTCATAATGATGTGAGCCTATTGTTTGGGCTCTAATTGTCATCCTTTGTCACCTTTGTGGAAATAGAGTTCTCTTTGTATTATAACCCCAAGGTAATGGGGTCAGTGTGGGTGGGTGTACAAAAGTTCCACTTGATTTAAAATGGAAATGAAGGGGCTGGAGAGATGGCTCAGTGGTTAGACGCCCAAGCTGCTCTTCCAGAGACCGCCTTAGAACAGCCTATAGATAACGCAGCTCCAAGGGACGCTAACGTCTCTGGTCTCTGTGAGCGCCTGCTCTCACGTGCACATACATGTCATTTAAACGAATAAACACTTTCTAAAGATGATCAGTGCAAAAAGCCAGGCATAGAGGCAAGATCACTTGAGAGGCTGAGGCAGGGGTGCTGCTACAAGTTCTGGGACAGCAAAATGAGTTGTAGGTTAGCCTCACTACACAGTGAATCAAAAGGCAAACAAACAAAGACAAGTAAGGTCAAAGAAATGGAGGCTACGCAGAAAATATTTTTTATTTGACCTCTTTTTCACATTCACAAGCACATACACACACACACAGACACACACAAACTCACACACACTAAATGATAATGATAGTAAAACTTAGTCTCACCACAACTGTACTGAGAAATTGAGAAGATCCCCAACCCCCCCAAAAGTAACCTTGTTCTCTACCTTATGTTTGCAGTAGGTACACCGCCATTGGCAGCGAGGTGCTGAGAATAGGAACCAATTGTGTGCACTCACGGTTGTTTCTAACCAGCGCCATTGCTGTTTCTTTTCCTTCAATTATTTACCATCCCTCGTGTCTTTTTTTCCCCCATTCCTTGCATTTGCAAAAGTGCCTAGCTGGGCATGGTGGCGCACGCCTTTAATCCCAGCACTTGGGAGGCAGAGACAGGTGGATTTCTGAGTTCGAGGCCAGCCTGGTCTACAAAGTGAGTTCCAGGACAGCCAGGGCTACGCAGAAAAACCCTGTCTCGAAAAACAAACAAACAAAAACAAAAAAACAAAAAAACAAAAAAAAGTGCCTGAAGCTGAGATCAGCGTCCACCACGTAAGGATGGAGGACGTGTAGGAAAGAGCGGAGGGGAACTCAACCCTGCACGGCCCTGCTGTTACTGTGTTGGACTCTGCTTCCTTTTGCTCTTAGGTTTTAGACTATGAGTTAAAATGAGACGTAGAAAAGGGAGCGAGAAAGGGGAGCTGGATTTACCTAGTTTGGAGTGTGTGTAGCTTCTGGCTGGCCTAGTAGTTCGGTGGTCTGCCTTAGGCAGCTAGCGTGCCTTTGACAGTGTGTATCACGTGACCTATGGAGACAGCATTTTCCTTAAGTGGACAGCAGCAAACATTGTGAGGGTTCTGGGGCTCTCTTAGGTGTGGACTGCTTTGCTTTGGTGGCCAACAGGGAGAGAGGTCATTCTCTGTACTTGGTTTATTTTATTTTATTTTATTTTACTTTTAAAAAGGGATTAATGTAGCCTGGGCTGGTGACATGACATTGCATAGCAGAGGATGGCCGTAAGCTTTTCGATCACTCAGTGTTCATTTCCTGAGTCCTGGGATGGCTGGAATCATAGGCATGCCTGACCTGGCTTATGGTGCGGTGGGCTGAACCCAGGGTTTTGTGTATGCAGACAAATACTCTGTCAAGTTTATGTCTGTAATATTCTATATAGCAATCTGTTCTAAGATACTCTTTCTGAATTTCTAGTTCTTTCCATCTGTCATTGTAACTATCATGCCTAATCTCCTCTCATCGCTTCTAACTTCTTAGAGGAGAGGCACTAGGTTTTACCATGTGGCCAGCCCTACGCTTGGCCCATGCCTTGGGGCCCAAATGGCCTATGCCTGAGCCGTTTCCTGTAGTAGCTACACGCCTTGAGGTATTTAAGCTAAAGTTAACTAAAAAGCAAAATTCAGCTTCTCAGTTGCACCAATAAGAAACCTGAATGCCTAATAGGCATACATAACTAATACTTGCCTGACCTCATTGGGACAGACTGAACATTTCCATTGTCTGGCACATCCTGCAGGATAGCAGTGGTCTAGACCATCCAAGGACTGATTAATCTCCTTATTCTTTCAAGGTTGTAAAGTGACTGTTTAAATTTAAATCCATGGAACCACTGAGTTTGTCCCTGTTGACTTACAATGATGTTGTGCTGGGAAACTAAAACAAAGATTTTTGTTTTCAAGCTTTACTTTGTTTTTTAATTATGTGAATCTGTGTGGGGTATATGCACATTGTGGGTGCTGGGAACAAACTTAGGATCATTGCAAGAGCAGTATGCACTCTTAGTCACTGAGCCATCTCTCCAGCCCTTAAGCCAAGCGCTCTTAGGGTAGGTGGGTTGTAGGTCAATTGTGTGTAGACTACTCTTGAGCACCACGGGAAATCTCCATATCTGCAGGACGCGATTGTACAGTTTGTGTTGGAACCATTGGGCTCTGTCTTTGTAGTGTCGAAAGAACCCACAGTCAGTGTGTAAATTATCGGTGGGGGTCAGAGTGTAACAAAACTTGATCTGTAAGATCAGGCGGCACATGCTGGGCCGTGGTTGCCAGCATGAGAAGTCTACCATAGGTTTGCCGCCCTCAGGAGTTTTCTCTCTCACCTTCTGCTCACTGGAGCAGCTCAGGTAAGTGGATCCACTCCTCTTGGAACTCCCCCCCCCCTTGAGCTTAACTGTGCTCAATTTTACCTTTAGGGGAACCTATTGCTTACGCTGCTACAGGGACGCATAACAAAGCGGAGTGACTAAGAAGAGGCCTATAATGTGTAATAGCTGTCCTCATCATTTAAAATGATTTCCAAAAATCCCTCCATCTCCTCCCAATAATATCCTGGCTTTTACCCAGAGATTGCCATCTTACATGTGGGCCTACCTCACAAATGTTCTCGCACGGGCCTCATACAGCTTGTCTCTTCGTCAAAGTGGAACCGTAGAGGAAGGAGGACATGGTGGTTTGGGTTCAAACCTGGACTTCCAATATATTTTGAAGGGGAGTGAGTCTAAGGGAAATAGTGGACAGACGCTTAGAGATTTGGAACTCCGACTCCACTCTGTGTGCCTGAAAGGGAAAAACAGAGAGCATTGAGTGTCTCAAATCAGTATTCACCGAGGGCCGTGTGGGCTGGGAGGCAAGGGAAAGTGCAGGATTGCACAGGCAAGAGCCGTCTATAAAGCAAGTACTTAAAAAGTAAGAGAGGGCTGAGTGGAGGCTCGAACTCATTTCCTAAAGCTTTACAGTCCTGAAGTGCAGCCACAGGCTGCAGAAATGACACGTGGCCAAGACACTTGATGCCTAGATCTGCCCACCTACTGCAAAAAGCCTGTGGGTGATCCTGGACCAGACATGTACTCTCTTTGGTAATGAGGCTTTTTTGATAAAATCAGGACACCTAAGGGCTTAGGTCCCAGAGGTCAAGGCTTAAGATGATTAATGTGATGATGCGGGTTTTGTTTTGTTTTTTTTTTTTTTGCCTTAGCTGGGTGCACTTCACATCACCCTGATATTTTGATAGAAATGTAGGCCGTGTGGGTCCTGCCTATGCTGTACTGTGGGAGCAGTGTGTGGCTTCCCAGAGAAGGGAAGCCAGGCTTAATCCCAGCTTTCGGCTACAGAAGGATCCCATGTTCACCAAAAACACCAAGGACAGCTGATGACAGAGTGACAGTAAAGTAGTAAATGCTTCCACTTGTATGTGTGTCACAGGAGGCTGGGCAAGGCTGGGACCATTACAGGGGCCCTGGGCTTATGTGGGGTGTAGGGGAATCCCTTGGTATTGAGAGAGATTCAACAACTATTCCAGAACTAATGTTTGGAGACAATCTTTTCATCTTGGCACAGTAGTCCAACATGCATTGTGAATCGCAGCCATGGAGGAGCCGTGACTAAGGCTCTCATTTATTTCTGAACTTGAATGCTGAGAGACCTCGGTGTCATGGCGGAGCCCCAGTTACAACTCCTGAGCTTCCAGAAGCCAGCTGTGAAGAGCTCAGCAGCGCCTATGGATCTGTAAAAAACAGGACTGGGGATGGACATGTCTAAATGTCCCTCCAATCATTGCTTGGTCTCCACCAATAAAGTTTAGGCTAACCTGAAGCCTTTTTAAATTTTACATATTCTAACCATGGGCTATTAGTGTGAGTGTAAGTCGAGTAGTAAAAGGATTCTTAAGTTACATGTTTACCACAGGCTAGTGCCTGTTTGCAATCCATCGCAACTATGAATTTAAGTTCTGTAGGATAATTCAAAGTGGTCTATGGGGGTGGAAGAAACGGTCACTCATATAGAGATAGAAAACTCAAGTTCCCGAAATGAGTTACTTCCCTTGCAGAAAGGCCATGGCATAGCCTGGTGTTGCCCGTGAGGTAAGTGCCTTGAAGAAGGTGGCTCTCCAGAGACTCAGGCAAAGTTCTTGTCTGCTGGGGACATCTTTAGCCATGACAACCATGGCTTTCTTCAGGGACAAATGAAGCAAGGGATGTCAGGCTAGAGGGAGCGTCTATTCTCTGTCTTAGTTATTCCCTGCTCCCTCTCAGGTCTGTTTCTTGCTATAGTCCCTCTCATCTGGGAATCATTGTTAGCTGCTGGCGAACTGTTTACCTGAGGAGAACCTGATGAGCCAGCCAGCTGGAACTGAATTACTTGTTTGGGTCATACAGGAAGGCAAGCATGCACAGGTGCATTGTTCTGGCTTATTCTCAGACAACAGGGGAAACATGGGAGAGGTTGGTAGCCAGTATCACACTTAGGGAATCCTAAGGTAAAGAAAACACTGGGATTTAAAAAATTTTTTTTAAAGATTGATTTCTAAATTGTTTTTCAGTGATGTTTTTTACTTATGTGTGCTTGATTATCGAGATCGAGGCTCTGTCTTAGCAGACTAGGGCTTACAGGGCCCTGGTAATGTTAGAAGAGTTTTTGTTTTGTTTTTTGTTTTTTTTTGAAAACCTAGAGGTTGGACATTGATGAGATTGTAGGGGTGTGGATGGGGGAAGGGAGAGGGGAAGGAAGAGAGAAGGGAGAGGGGGAAGAAGAAGCGAACTCCTGTTGTCTAATGTTCATTCACATTATACAGATGGTAGAACTGAACACAGGAAGTTATTTGCTCAAGCTGTGATGGTGGGGGAGGGGGAGAGTTAAGGCCTGGCTCCCCACTTCTGCAATAGTACTTCTTATGTTATCCATGTTGCCCTTCCAGTCAAAGGATGGCATGATTTTGCCCACTGGGCAAAAGAAACACCGTGGGTTTGAAATTTACTCACAATTTGGGAGTAAGACGACAGAGAGGTCATTTGCTTTGGAGGACCCTGGAGGTCTTCCGTAGTGGTCCAGGAGTAGATGAAGGTGAAAGAGATGGAGAGGTGGCCTGTCCCAGACTAGGAGCATCCTTTGACCTCTCCCAAGATTGCCCCAATGAGAAGGATGATGGTCCATGAACACTGACTGGTACGAGGAGGGAGCCTGTGTGTCTTCACTTTTGCTGACCACCGCAGCTCGATGATTCCAGGGTGTGGGAGACAAAAAACCAATAGCTCTGAAATGGAGATCTTGGTCCCGAAAAGTATAAACTTAAATTGTTAAAGTCTTTTAACATACACAAAACTTTCCACCTGTGAAGAGCAAAGGAAATACAAGTCCCCTTTTCTTTTACCCCAAAAGCCAGCACTTCAGAGAATGGGGAACTTTTGACTGCTCCTAACGCAGGTTCTCTTGAAAATTCTCTTGTCTAAGGAAAATTTATCAGGTTTTCTTTCCCTTTTCCTCCCTCCCTCCCTCCATCCCTCCCTCCCTCCCTTCCTCCTTCTACTCCCTCCCTTCTTCTCCCCTTTTCCCTTCCTTCCTCTCCTCCTCTCTTTATATACACATATGTGTGTGGGTGCATGAGTGTGGATGCGTGTGTGGATGTGTGTGTGTGTGTGTGTATGTGTAGGTCTGAGGACAGTCTCTATTGTCAGGGTTCATCTTCCATCTTGTTTGGATACAGGATCTCTTGTTCCTTGCTGCATATGTCTGCCAAGCTGATCTGCCACCATCTAGAGATTCTCCTATCTCTGCCTTTCTTGATAGAGCACCAGGATTACAGATGCTCACTGCTGCATCTGGCTTCCAAGGATCCAAACTCACGTGCTCATGCCGTACAACAAGGGATTTGCCCACCGGACCATCTCCCCAGCCCAGTCTATAAAAACACTTTATTATGAAGGCTGGTTTGGGAGGAGAAAAAAAAAATCATAGTTCACTTATGTCAAATGCTTTCCCTGCACTGTGAAATATATCTGCAGGTTTCCATTTAACTCTCAGGAAAACTTTATGGTGCAAATATTGTACCCTTTTTTGCCTATCAGGAACAGAGGCATAGGAAGATCCAGTATCTTGAGTTCATACCCAGTTGGTAGCGGGCATGGAGAAGCACTGAGGCGCCTGCCCTTGGACACAAACTGGTTATAAGTAACACTGTCCTTTATGGAGAAGGAGGGTTGTGATATGGACAGACCGTTGGAAGGAAGCCAGACCATTGCAACTATACTATTACAAAAATTTCCCCTACCTGTCTGCTTTTCTATGGCCCTGTGTGGGGAATGGGAAGTTATGGGAGAACTGTATTAACAATACTTAATGCTAAAAGACAGGTGCTAAAGGGATAGCTTAGACAGTATAGTGCTTGCAAGATTGAAGACCTGAGTTCGATTCCTAGAACCCATGTAAAAATGACATACAAGTGTGTACATACATACGCACACACAAAGACACATTCAAGACTGGTAAAGCTGGACTAGGGAACCCTTAGTCCCCAGAACACTGCATGGTGCAGTGACAGAAGAGGGCCATGAGCCAACCTCACTGAGGATTAAACGTCTGTGATATGCTCCTAAGCCTCCCAGGTTCTCATCTGTGTTGTGGGCGTGGCTCCTCTCTCATGGGCTTCCTCTTATGGGCTGAATGAGATCATACGTAATATTGATAGATCTACTAGCTTGGCTCCCTGTTGCTGACAAGGATAACACCATAGCTGCACCGAGGCGTTCATGGAGAGCTGAGCTCGGGACAGAGACCCAATGTTTTTTAACCCAGTTAGAAATTCTTATGGGTCAAATTAAATGAGTCATGTGTGGCAAGAGAGATGACTACAGGGGAAAAAATATTTACCCAAGGAACTTTGGCTATGAAATGCCACAGAGTCTAACTGTCCATTGTAAAAGGAGCTGGAAAAGAACGTTGAGTATCGCCTGGCTAGTCAGAGTCTAATCCTTTAGAGGCCGGAGGCTAAGACCTTTCCTCTGGTTGCCTGTACTGGCAGCGAGGGAAACTTCCTAGGGCACTGGTACAGTCTAGGGATGTGGAAGGAGAGGCCACTGGAGGCACAGGCAGACATGATACCTGGTCTCGTAGGAGGTATAGAAGAGGCAGCTCTAGCTTGGCTCTTGTGGGGTCAGAATGTTGTGAGACCTGTATCATGAAGGTTCAAACAACTTTAATATCTCTTTCTTTCGTAAACTCCCACTCTTCATGATGCAAAAGTTGAATTGGGAGCTGGAGGTATGTTGGCTCATGTCTGTAATTATGCCTAGAAGGTGAGGCAGGACAATCATTATGAGTTTGAAGCCAGCTTTGGCTATATAGTGAATTCCATGCCAACCCCTGGCTACAGAGTGAGATTCCGTCTCAGAAAACAAAGAGCCCAAACTTACAACCAAATCCCTCCCGTATACAGTTGAAAGAGTCAAGTTAAAGTAGAAACTGGCTGGCTTGGTGGCCCACCTCTTATCGGCATGGTGCTTATGACCCAAGAGCAGTTGTGTTAGAAGGGAAACTCAGTTTACTTATATTAGTGTTCGTATTTAAAAGGTTTAGACCCTGCTGCTGAACGGAGCTGTGGTTTCAGTCTTGAACTTTTGGAGAGGACATTCTTCACTTCTCCCATTCTGTCTCAAACTCGCCGTCCAAGGAAATGAAACATGACGTCATCCCACCTTACCCTGGCGCACAAGGACCAATGTTTTCTCTCGGCCTCATTCGATGGCTTCAAGGATTCCATGGGTCCCAAGGGTTGTTTGTCAGGACTGGTCTGTGAGGTGAGGAGTGTGAAGGAAGCACACCCTTCAGATGCTTTCTTCCGCCTTCTAGGGGGAGCAGTAGATCTACCCCAGTCGTGGACTTGATTTACGAGGCAGTGCCGTTCTGGGTGTGGGACTGTGTGTTTCACATGTAAATGTTTCTCAGAGCTTTTGCAGTGTTGGTAGGCAGATGAAAGATGTGTGTGCTCTGGGTATATCAGAAAAGATAGTGAGCATCCCAGGACTCAGGAGCACTTTTTTTTTTCTTCATCATCCATGTCAGTAAACCCACTATGTGCAGTGCTCAGAAGGGAAGAGTCAATCAAGTGTTAGGGATTGGCAACAGAATTAATGCTTCTCCATTCCAGTTTTGTTTAGAGTGAGGAATGGGATGCTCACCATTAGGCATGCAAAGATAATGTCAGGATGCCGACTCAAAAGATGTTCTCTACTAAAATAGATTTTCCTTTTCATTTTAGTGTGTGTGTGTGTGTGTGTGTGTGTGTGTGTGTGTGTTGTGCACATGTGCAGGTCAAAGGATAACTACTGGAGATCCCTTTTGTTGCCCCCCACTGCCTGGGTCTCGAGGGGTCAAACTAGGTTCTCAGGTTTGATGATAAACACCTTTACCCACAAAGCTCTCTTCCTCGCCCCTAAAAAAATAAACTCTTTAAAGCTTCTGAAAAGGGTTTATGAGCTACCTTGCTTGTTGCTGTGACTGAAGTTCTGTCAGAAGCAACATGAGAAAAAGAGGTTGGATTTGGCTTGTAGTAGGGAGCGACAGTCATACTAGGCATGTGAGGTGGCTGGTCATGTAGCTGTCTGCAGCCAGGAAACACAGAGAGATTAGTGTTCATTTCCTCCCTCTCTGTTTTAATTCAGCCTGGGACCACGGCAGGCGGGATAATGGACTCACTTGCGAAGTAGGTTCCATTTCCTCAGATAAACTTCTCTGGAAACACCTCACAGACACACCCACGTGCTTCCAAACCCGAACAAGGTTATGGTAAAGATTGACTAACACATGGGGTTTCTGCTCCTACTAAATACTTATTGCTTACTTTCTTTTCTCTGCCTAGTTCCAGGATGGCCTTCAACTCATTAGATAGCCCAAGACTAGCCTTAAGGTCATGATTCTCCTGCTTTGGCCTCCTGAGCACTGGGATACACAGGCACAGTCCCCTCGTCCCCCAGCTGTCATCACCTACCTTTTAAAAGCCAAGACACGATGCTCTACCACTGAGCAAACCCATCTTCAAAGTCACATAGCTAGAGGGTGGCAATGCCAGGTTTCAAATGGAAGATTCTGTCCTTCTGTATAGTTTTCCACCTATTATATGGCATATAGCATTCCTAAGTTATTGTAGTGATTATTGTTATCTTTATTATTCTTAGTGATGGGTACTAAAGGGTCTTACTCATGCTAGCCAGGCAAGCATTCTATCACCGGTCTGTGCCCCACAACTCCATAGAGCTGATGATATCTTCAAACACGCCTCAGTCATGGCAACTGCATTTCCCTTGGCAGAGAGCAGTTTGTTGTGAAGCAAAACACCTGTAGTTTGTCATAAACAATGATCGTTTTCCTCTTAGAATTTGCTCCAATTTCCTGACTATGTGAGCTGATTGGGGTGAAAAACTTAAAAAACAAATAAATAAGTAAGTAAGTAAATAAATAAATAAATAATTAAAGAAGACAGAGAGTGGTTGACAGATCTCTGAGGCTATTTGGAAGAGTGAGACCTGTTTGTGGTGTCAGTGTCCTCCTGGTCCAGCTCATTTGCCTGTGTGGCTCAATGCTGTCTCAGCAACAGTCAGCTTGAACACTCATACTCCCTTGCCGGGAGAGGCTCCTTGACCCAGAATCCCAGACAGTCACCCTGTCAGTCAGTCAGTCCAGACTTCCTATGGGAAGTAGACTTGAAGTATAAACACCAGGAGGCCTGGCCGAAAGGTGAGCGGCTTATTCCGTGTTTTTTTTTTTTTTTTTTTAGAGGTTAGAGGCTGCTGTGTATGGCCCCGCCAAGCCCAGGACTGCCATCACTACAGGGTGGGAATGGTTGGTCTCCACCCCAGACCCCCACCTCACAGCACACATTTGCTCTCAGGAATGCCATTTCCCTGCAGACAGGACCATCCTGTTTGAAAACTCTAAGGTCCATTCGCCCCTACGCCATCATCCACCCTGTCCCCTCCAGGGCTTGTCCATGTTATGCAAGCACTTTACCTCTGAGCTATAAACTCAGTAACCTCAGCTTCTTCCGTGCATTTGACCTGATAGGCCATTAGATTTTTATCTCGTGTGTGTGTGTGTGTGTGTGTGTGTGTGTGTGTGTGCCTGTACATATACACATGGGCACGCCTGTATAGTGTATTTGTGTGCATGTGGAGACCAGAAGACTACATCAAATTTAATCCTCAAGTATTGTCCAATTTGCCCCCCACTCCTCCCAGTTTTTTTGGGGGGGGCAGGCTGCCTCTGTGTAGCCCTGGTTGTTCTGGAACACTCTCTATAGACCAGGCTGGCCTTGAACTCAGAGATCTGCCAGCCTCTGCCTCACAAATGCTGAGACCCTAAAGGCATGCTCCACCATGGTTGGCTCCCACCTTGGTTTTTTTTTGTGACAGGTTAACTTCCCATTGGTCTGGAGATGGCCAGCATGCTAGGCCAGCTGGTGCATGAGTTCCAGGGATATGCATCTCTCCGTTCTGCCAGTACTGGGATCACAAGAGCACTGTTGGTTACAACTGGATGTTTTCCCCCACGCCTTCTGGGGATTAAGATCAGGTCCTCATTGTTTACAATGCAGGAACTTTACCAGCCCATCAGAGGACTTTGAAGTACACAGAACAAGGCTCTTCCAGCTATAGCCTTGAACATTCTTTAGCAAGTGCACAGTAGCCAAGAGGCCAGAGGCATCTGAGGCAGCTGTGCTCTCTAGGCTGGCCAGTCAGGCATCCAGCCTCTAGGTCTTAGGGGAAATGAATTTACTATTATAAATATATTTTCAGGAGTTTACCCAACTGTCTTCCAATGTAAGTTCTTTGAGACAGTGAAAAATAAGTTAGCATTTTCCCTCCAAAGGACCCGAATACAAGTGTGGAAGAAATACTATCCCTAATGTGTGTCCTTAACTCAGGCTGGTCAGACATGACACACACAACTTCTACAAAGGAGAAAGAGCTTTCTGGAACTGTGTTGAAGGGTCTTCGTAAATCACTGGATTGTTAATACTGCAGCCGATGTATATAATTCAATGTATTTGGTTGGTGGATTACATCAGAGCTGCAGATGGTTCAAAGCAATACCCGATGGTGTCATAGCAGGCTGCATATCTGAGACACTACCGATTGGGAGACCTACCAGTATGGTTAGATACCTGTAAGGGAGAAAACAAACCCAGGACCGGTGTACCTAAGCCATGGGAAGGCTTAGGTTTTCATACACATTTGCACGGCCAGAGTGATGATAAAGGATAGTATTTTAGCCACACTTTTGCTCCGTGCAGTCTAAGCACGCAATCCTAGTGTGGCTCTCAGTCTTTATGTGCTTGGCCTGCAGCAGCACTTAGCACCATGTCCTGTTTCCTTGATACACTTTTTCCCTTCTATAGACTCCTCTTCTCCTCCTGTATTGCTCGCTGTCTCCTCTTGCTCTCCTTGGCTGGTTCCTCCTTCCTCTCTCGGACTTCTACATAGTGGATCACTTTTTGTACGCGCACGCTCTCCCTACCTCAGAGATCCAAGGTGACTCTAGTTTGTGTCAAGTTGACAAAGGGTAGCCAGTGCACTCAGAGTATTGTATCTGTCCTGGGGCTACAGCCAGCCTTTGTCTCTCCTGACTCACGACTTCTGCTGTTCATTTCTCTCTTTCAAGGCAGGCTTTCACATAGGTCCTTACTGGAAGCAATTATTTCAGATGTTTATGTCTCCAAAGACAAAAGCACCTCAACCCTTCTTCCAATGGGGGAAAAGTCAGAGTTCAGGTGTTAATAACGACAGAATTCGGAGCTTTAGCAATGTTCTGGAGAATACCATTTGTCATGATAACCATTTAGCGCCGTCATGCCTCTCGTCTTAGGTTTACTTTTTGTGGACTGGGAATGTCTCACCACACTTGGAAGAACCCAGTGAATGCTGCCCTGACCTTCCACGTGTGGTAGGGATGTGACAGTAGCACTTTCTCCTCCACTTACCGTATAGGTGATTTTTGGATGTGACTTACCCCAGTAGTTGTGGGGTTCGTGCAGCATGAACAGCAGAAATCCATTGCCTGCCCGTCACCCAGTGCTGAACATTGAATGTCTCATAGTCCATGCTCCCAGAGACCCTTGTCAATGCAGATCTGGGACAGGTAGAAGAAGGTGCGTTACGGTATTGCCAAGGTGTTGAGATAGGCATTTCCACTTGATACCATGTAATTCTTCTTACCTTCCCTACCCGAGGAGCGGAAGATACTGACCTTGTTGAGGTTGTTCTTTGCCAACAACACGATGTTAGAGTTTGAAACCTTATCTCACGACTTTCATTTTTATCACTTTTCTATTAAGTTGACCGTTTGTTTTCAGGGCTTCCCCCTGACATCCAAAGCCACCTACGTTCCTCGGCAGTCCCTGGAAGATGCAGCCTCTGGCTCATATGATTTGATACCCTCAACAGTCTCTTTAAAATTGTTGATCATTAGAGCCAGGCATAGTGGTTTATGCTTTTAAGTCTAGCACCCGAGAAGCAGAAGCAGGGGGATAGCTGATGGTTTCAGCTATCTCGGTCTAGACAGGAAGCTCCAGGCCAGTCAGGGCAACAAGACTCTTTGAGGTGGAAGAATGTCAATCAGTCTCCAGAATTCCAGCATCCAGCAACATTGAAAAAGCAATGTTGGGTTCAGTGTTTCTGTGCCAGCCCGTTAGTGGATTGAGGGTCGTGATCATTTTCCATGTAAGTACAAGGAGAGTAGACCTTCCATGAAGTTGAACGAAGCAGATCGGTCAACAGATAGCGACTCTCTCTGTGTTTTAGGATTCGGAACTTTACTTGGACAGAGGCCAAGAAATGATCTCTGTTTCCTCTGCTGTTGTTTCATACATAAACTAATGACTGAGTGGGATTGTTCACTGTCTTCACTAAAATACCTGTCAGTAGGTGTATGCTCTGTGTGTGTGGCTAGTTATCAACTCTCTAAATAACTGTAGTCCGTGACCGTATTGACCTTACTATCTGTTTCTGTAGATAAATTGTGTTAGAACCCTACAACAAATTGCAGTTGTCCCGGCAGCCGTTTTCTTACTACGATAGTGTTTAGGAGTCATGCGACAAAGAGTGACATGGCTCTCAACCTCAGACACTTTTGCTTGTGCACAGATTGTAGAGTTTGACATGGTTAAGGTTTAATTTTGAAGAAAAGAAATAGACTGTCTAGCCTCAGAGCAAACTGGCCTAACGTCAGTGTGGCAAGTACGAATAGTCCAGGAAGAAGCACCCACACCATGGCCAGCCTGGAATGGGCTCATGTCAACACCAGATGGCCGTGTTCAGTGATAAGCAGAGTTACAGGGGCTGATACACATTACTCCCTTGTATCACACTCCCGATTAAGGACAACAGAAGCGTAGTGGTCCCACTCTCTCTACATGAGATTACCAATAATATGAAAGGCTGTCGATACATGATTCTAAGGATGACACTCATCTCTATGTCATAAGCACAGTGATCTTTCCATATTATTTGAGGTAGGGTTTCTATTGCTGTGATAAAGCTCCATGGCCAAAAGCAAGTTGGCAAGGAAAGGGTTAGTTGGGCTTGTAACTGTCAGGCCATGCTCTGTCAGTGAGAGAAATAAGGGAAGGACTTCACAGAGGGCAGAAACAGGGAGACAGGAACTTAAACAGAGCCCCAGGGGAGTGCTGCTTATGGGCTTGCCTCTCTTGTTCAGCCTGCTTTCTTATTGCACCCACAAGGACCACTTGCCCAGGGGTACTAGAGCCCACAGTGAGTTGGGCTTTTCCTATATCAATTATTAATCAAGAAAATGCTCCACGGGTTTGCCCACAGGTCAGTCTGGTGGAGGCATCTTCTCAATCAAAGTCCCCTGTTTCCAAAAGACTCTAGTTTGTGTCAAAATGACATAAAACTAGCCAGCACAGATATTAATATTCAGATATATATTTTATGTTACGCTGGTCTCTCAGTGTCCACAAATACATATGTGTCAGCTGAATCTTTCAGTATCCATACCCGTATATGACACATATATCAGTCTTTTAACATTCATAGGAGACTGGTCTTAGAGTTATTAATATCATAATATGTACTGAGGTCTTTTGGCGTCCATGGCAGACTGTACTGAGGGCCTGTTTAAGTGTGCCAAAGTCTGAAGCTACAGAAGTCCTTTATGTAAGATGGCATAGTACTTGCATATAACCTATACACACACTCCTGGATATCTTAAATCCTCCCTGGATTACTAATACATCATGCAATTTGAATACTTTATAAATAGTTTTTCTGCTGTATCATTCAGTGTAGTCATCATCAAATATGCCTGCACACATCCAGCACAAATGCAGATTTCAAGAAAACATGCTGGAGATGGGTGTGGACATACATGTACATCCTTCCTGGAGCTAGACACGGCAATCATGAATTTAAGGTGACTTCAGTCCTTTTTTTTGTTTTGTTTTGTTTGTTTGTTTGGTTTTTCGAGACAAGGGTTTCTCTGTGTAGCCCTGGCTGTCCTGGAACTCACTTTGTAGACCAGGCTGGCCTCAAACTCAGAAATCCGCCTGCCTCTGCCTCCCGAGTGCTGGGATTAAAGGCGTGCGCCACCACGCCCGGCTACTTCAGTCCTTTTTTTAAAGATTATTTTGGTTTTGAAATTATGTACGTGTGTTTGCCTATCTGGAATGCACGTGCCAGTGAAGTTGATTGAGAGGGTCGGAAGAGTGGAGCCCCTGGGGTTGTAGCTATAGGCCTTTGTGAGCTCCCTGATGTGGTGGTGAGAACCAAACCTCTGTTGTCTGCAAGGGCTGTGCGCTCTGCTCTTAGAATGGCTGATCCATTTCTCCACCTCCTTAGAATCAGTCTCACAGGGAGTTGGAAGCCAGCTTGGGCCACATGAGGTCCTTTCTCAAGAAACAAAACAAAACAGCAAAGAAACCAAGAGAGTTAAGCAAGGCCCTATCTATTTGTCCGTCCATCCGTCCATCCATTTTTTTTTTTTATAGAGTTGTTTAAACTCACAGATACAGAACTCACTTATATGAAGGGTGACTCATGTGTTTGCTGTTTATGTTGTGAATACATTTAGAAAGGAATAATAAGATAAATATGAAGCAACGAGGAAAGAGGAATCTGACTGTCTCTGAAGTCTTTGTGAGCACATTGGTCATCCTTCCCGACTTGGCTTATCACTCTACTGTTGTATCAATCTCTATAGTTGTATTGCTTCTCCCTCATTCCTTCTCTCTGTCCCTATCTCTGTGTGTGTAATGTGCTGGTAAGTCCACAAGGCAGGGTCTCTTTGGTGAACCCATCGATTCAGCTAGTCTGGCTGCCATCTTGCTCCAGGGATCCCCTCTCTCCACACTCTAAGGGCTGAAATTACAGGAGGTCCACGAAGCAAGCCCAGTTCTCCAACAGAAAAACTGCTCAAAGTCTGACTGTTTTCGGTGTCCATGATAATCGGATCCACTTTTTGTTAATAAATTCCTCTGCCTTCATATTTCAGAAAGTGTGATGCTTGCAAATTAGCCTGACAGAGTGGCTGCTCCTCAGACAGCTACGAAATATTCTATAAGCCTCTCTCTTTCCCCTGGTGGTGATGGAGAGGGCGGGACCAGGGACTAGTTCTGACTGTTTTTCTCCCTGGGGTTCGGTGACAATACTTTGAAAGACTACTGTCTCCTGGGAGAGCCACTGTCTACTGTATCTTTAAATGATCAAATCCAGAATGGGAGCCGGCAGTGGCCAAGGGCGCTGCTGGCACAGGCATTTGTAGGGCCGACTCTGCATTTTACAATGGAAACGTCTCATGGGGGAAGAGGGCAGGGCGAAACCCAGCTCTTGGAGGTTTTAAATTTAGTTTGAAGTTCATTTGAGTTCAAGAAAGGTGTCGTTGTCGTCCCTGTACTTCTGTTTTTCTTCTCATTTCTTCCTATTTCCTTTCTCTTTATTTTTGTGACTCAAAAAAAAAATTCAGAGCGTTGGGTGAGGGATTGTTCTTAAGGCTTTTAGAGTCTGTAATTACTCTGTAAAGTATTTGCATGCATTGAGCCTCAAGTTTCTATGTTCAGTATCTATGAACCATTTAAAATCATATAGCTATTTTTTGTTTATATGTTTGTTTGGGTTTTTTTTCGAGACAGGGTTTCTCTGTATAGCCCTGGCTGTCCTGGAACTCACTCTGTAGACCAAGCTGTTTTTGAACCCAGAGATCCACCTGCCTCTGCCTACTGAGTGCTGGGATCAAAGGCGTGTGCCACCACCGCCCGGCACATGTAGCTAATTTTTAAGACTAATTACTTTCATAGGAAGTGTTGATTGCCAGGGATGCAGTGAGCCTCTCCATTGTAAGTTGAGGAAATGCACATGACAGTTAGTGGTTTGCCCAAAGCCACACTGTCGTGGGCTTCATGTGGATGGACACAATGGTCCTACTTAGAAGCAGAAGCACCCGTGTTTTCATGTAAGACACCATGGGCCTTAGCCAAATTGACCTAAATTAAGAATCAGGGACTAACAAGCCTTTCGGTGTTTGTACGAGCCTACCACATTAAACCACATTGACCACAAGAGCTGGCTTGTTTCTTCAAGTTACCTGCAGAAGTTTTAAATAGGCTTTGGGTTTGTTTTCTTCTCTCTCTCTCTTGAAGGAGACTCATTTGCTTGAGATCAAAAGCTGTACATCTGGCTAAACATTGCTAGGAAAACTGAAAAGCCAGCTGTCTGAGACTACCATGAGGAACAGCAGCAGTGTCTCAGTTAGCAGCTCTCTCTCTCTCTCTCTCTCTCTCTCTCACACACACACACACACACACACACACACAGAGTAGCATTCTAGTTCCGTGCACAAGAAAGGAGCCTGCTATGAGAATCCTATTAGAATCTTTGGTTTTAAAAAGAGTTTTTAGGGGTCGACCTGGCCTGTATGTATACACGATCTCCCAATACATCTACCCCTACGGAACTGAGTAGCAAGGAGAGAATGGATGGTGAGTTCCAAGTCCACTGCTTTCAGAGAAATTTCTGTAGTTATTATTATTCTTCGCCAGCTTTTGCTAGCTCATGTCACAAGTATTTTCATCAAAAACTGAAAGTTTTTAAAAGTGTCTTTATTATTATTATTATTACTATTATTCTCTTTTCTTCTTCCCTGAACCTCACTTGGAAATTTGACCTCCTCTGAAAAGAAGTAAGAAAGAGCTCTTTTTAAGCAAGCCATCACTACCACTAACAGTTCTGGTGTAGAAAGTCGCTCACACTCCTATTGACATAGAACACGGCATATAAATCCAAGCTCAAGCAGCTTGTGATTACAGAGAGAAGCGGCCGGAGACACCGGACACCCCTTGCCTGACAGACGCTTCCGCCAGGTGCTTATCTAAGACTGTGGGCCTGGGGCTTTAATTCTACCCTAGATCCATCCGATTTAGGGACTGACACATGTGTTCACAGAGATGACAGGTCACTGATCACTTGATGACCGTCGAATAACCTCCACTTTTTACCACAGGTGCATTCTGTGCAGAGAAACGGGATAAAGTCTCTTGAGCATCCAGTTCATTCTGACCAGAAGTCTCCATCTCCATCCCTCTGCCCACTGTGCTCACACGGGGCACCCTAACCTCCTCACTAACCACACGGTGGCTAGCTGTCTTAGTTAACAGGTTAAGATAATCATTTCACTTAGCAGTGCTCTTGGGCTGCTGAAGTAACAAGGCCAGCTGTTTGAATAAGTCAAAAGGAAAGCCATGAAGTGCTCGCTTTAAGTGAAAAGGTAGATGTTCTCAACTTTAAGCAAACTCCTATAACTAAGGCCGTATCACATCCCCAACCCCAGCCACTACCTTCGGTGTACTGAGGTTGCAAGTACAATTGCTTGTGCCCTGTTAAGCTAGATGTTCTTAAGGAATGATTATCTTGGGCTGAAATAGTTGGGTCTGTGGTCTGTTGACACAGAAAAAATGAACCCTCACTTCAATTGTGAAGGAAAAAGGGATGCATGTTGGTTTTGTCTGTACCTCAAACTGGCAGGTATGGACTACAATGTGTGATAGGATCCAATTAAGATGGGAGAGGCATCAGATTACAAGGTTAGGCACTCTCTTATGTTTTTTAAGCATCTGTGGAGAGTCCTGGATTACATCCTATGGATGAGGGGGACTAGTGGATATTAAATCTTGGGGAAGGGTAAAGAATTCTTATAGTATTACCAGCATTGATTTCTTACTCAAAAGCATTTTCCTGTCATGGAGGGCAACGTGTAGTCACACGTTTAATGGTGTTTGCTTCTACGGGCGTTCTTACGTCTAACCTGGTAACTGGGCTTATGTCCCAACCACACCTACTTTAGTGGAGGTAGCCTAACTCTTCTGATGTTTTTCCCCCCTTCTTGTAAGTGTGCAGTTGGAATATTAATGTCTTTTGGAGATGTTCCGTGAGCTAAAGGCCTTAACTTGAAACCTGGAAGATAATAACTGCTATTAGTGTGATGCTGTCAATGGGGCCATTGTCTGCATCGTAACTTACAAGTCAACATAGAGGGCTGAGTCGCAGGGCAGAAAACTGCTCATTGAGCATGGAGCCATTTGAGAAGATAGATGGTCTTTTTCTTTCTGAGACAGGGTCTCACCATGTATCTTAGGCTGCCTTCAAACTGCCTTTACACAGCTAGTTCAGGGATTACAGACTATCTGCTATGTCCCACTATGGTAGATGTTTATGATTAAAAAGTTATTTTATGTTTAATTCCCTGTCTCTGTGTGTCTGTCTGTCTCTGTGTGTATGCATGCGTGCAGTGCCCTCAAAGGATAGAAGAAGATGTAAGATTCTTGGAACTAGAGTTACAGGTGGTTTTGAGCCCCTGGACATGGGTGCTGGAACTCCAGTCCTCTGTAAGAGCAGTCTGAACTCTTAATGGCTGAACCAATTCTCTAGCCCTCCCAATTACATGTTCTTAAACAACATCACTAATGGACTGGAACAGTTGGATGTGTAGTCAGTTGACATAGAAGACCCTGGTCTTAGAATCTGCATATTACTTAGCCAAGACTGTATTAAGTCCACTAAAATCTTCACTTGTGGTTTCTGGTTTTCCGAATTTCACGAAGTCATCACTTTGTGTACATGTGTGGAGTCCTGATTTATTTTATCGCAATTGTATTTAGTAGTAACAAAGATTGATTCGTTTGCTTTGATTGGTTTGCTTTCAAAAGCAGTTCTTGGGGGACAGTTTGTCTCACCACAAAGATCAACCTCCCTTTTCCTGTGTATTCAGGAAGCTAGCCTATTGTCAAAAGACTCTTTCTTTTGTTTATTCTCTCTCTCCCTCTCTCTCTGTCTCTCTGTGTGTGTGTGTGTGTGTGTGTGTGTTGCTGGGAATCTAATCCAGCACCTCATGCACGCTAGGCCTGTGTTCTGTCAGTGATTGACATCTTCCCTCCATAAAATAGAATTTATAATGCCGTCGAGCTATCTCCATGATGGGCTGTGTATATGCCAATTATTTATGGAAGATTACTCATTTATCTGACTCAGCATAACAGAGAAGATTCCTTCTAGAACATGCTTGCAGATACTTTTACTGTCTTTTTTTATCTCTGGCACAGGTATTGACATCTTGAAGCTTGTAGCAGCCCAGGTGGGAAGCCAGTGGAAGGACATCTATCAGTTTCTTTGCAACGCCAGTGAAAGGGAGGTGGCGGCCTTCTCCAACGGATACACTGCAGACCACGAACGGGCCTACGCGGCCCTGCAGCACTGGACCATCCGTGGCCCTGAGGCCAGCCTTGCCCAGCTCATTAGCGCCTTGCGCCAGCACCGACGCAATGATGTTGTGGAGAAGATTCGTGGGCTGATGGAAGACACTACACAGGTAATGTGAGCCCTCCATGGTCGTGTTTGTCCTAGAACTTCACACTTCAGCAGGTCTGCTCGCAAGGAAAAACAGCTGATATCCGGTGTTTGGGTAAGCATGGGCATGTGTGGGCACGAGAGGGCACGTGTGTGTGTGTGTGTGTGTGTGTGTGTGTGTGTGTCTGTCTGTCTGTCTGTCTGTGCACATGTGCCTGCACTAAAAGCACTGCTCTACTCTTTAGGGCAGATATCCCTGGCTGTCCTGGAACTCACTTTGTAGACCAGGCTGGCCTCGAACTCAGAAATCCGCATGCCTGTGCCTCTCTAGTGCTGGGATTAAAGGCGTGCGCCACCACTGCCCGACGAATGCAAGTCTTATAAAAGACAACATTTAGTTGGGGCTGGCTTGCAGGTTCAGAGGTTCAGTCCATTATCATCAAGGCAAGAGCATGGCAGCATCCAGGCAGGCATGGTGCAGGCAGAGCTGAGAGTTCTATATCTTCATCTGAAGGCTGCTCGCAGAATATTCATTTCCAGACAGCTGGGATGAGGGTCTTAAAGTCCATGCCCACAGTGACACACCTACTCCAACAGGGCCACACCTCCAAATCGTGCTACTCCCTGGGCCAAGCATATACAAACCATCACACAAGCATTAATAACAACAGTACAAACATGCAGTCTCAGGCGCCTGAGTTACTGATCTTACTCTAGCCTGGTGATTCCCATCATCATGTAACTCATTCCACTCAAAGTTCTTTATTGGACAGCTGACACACCCCCCCCCCCAAACAAAAAAAAAAAAACATGAATCAAGTAGAAAATTTGGTTTAGGATCATGTGGCAAATAGACTTTGATTAAAGTTTTTCGATGTGTTCTACCAGTGAGACTTGATAAAACCCACTTGAGGTTAAAGGCCATTCTGCACGTGTTATGTGTTCTGAGGTCCATATCCACTATTTATAAAAGCTGGGTGGAGAGTGGTTCACTGCTCAATTCATGACCATTCTGCACCAGATCCTGTATAGCAAGGGACTCAGGGTTATATATTCTTTATCTGTAATACCTCTTCGTTAGTAGTGTGATCATAGGTCAAGTGAGTTTTATTTTAGTGGTGATGTTAGGGTAAAAGTATGTAGGTGTTGGCTGACTTTGAAAGTGACCTTCAAGGTTCTTAGTCTTTTTTTTTAATCTCTTTGAAATGTGAAATGTTGGGGGAAAATTACTAATAAGTCAGTTATAAACATTAAATTGCACATACTGATGTGTTGTAATTTTTAAAGAAAGAGTTTTTAATGTATGTCTTAGGATTTTACTGCCGTGAACAGACATCATGACCAAGGCAACTCTTATAAAGATAACATTTAATTGGGGCTGGTTACAGGTTCAGTCCATTATCATCAAGTCAGGAACATGGCAGCATCCAGGTAGGCATGGTGTAGGAGGAGCTGAGAGTTAGTTCTACATCTTCATCTGAAGGCTTCTGGCAGAATACTGAATTCCAGGCTGCTAGGACAAGGGTATTAAAGTCCACACCCACAGTGACACACCTACTCCAACAAGGCTACACTTCCTACTAGTGCCATTCCCTGGGCCAAGCGTATACAAACCACCACAATGTGTATGTGTATTTTGTCTGCATGTATGTGTGTGCACCATGTACATGCCTGTTGCTGTCGGAGGCCAGATGACAGTGTAGGGTCCGCTAGAACTGGAGTTACAAATGGTTGTGAGCCTCTGTGTGGGTGCTGAGAGTCAAACCCAGGACATTTTCGAGAGCAGTCAGTGTTTCTAACCACTAAGCCACCTCGGTGGCTATGTGCTGTGAATTTCTAAGAGTTAATTTCTGAGGACCACTATACCGAGCTACAGCTAGGCTTTTAAAGAGTTGGGTTTGGAAAAGCAAGAGGAATACTTATCCTCCATCTACATAAGATACTTGCAGTTAAAACAGAGGGAGCCCAGAGAAAGTTTATTATGCTTTTATGATTGTTGGCTTTAGTGGGAAGGACTGGTCCACAGCAGACTGAAGATGGATTCAGCTGTTTGGGGATGAACTGCCTGCTCTCCTTGACAACACCGAGGAGGAAGAGAGTGCAAATTAGGCCACATTAGAACTTGGTTATCCCAAGTTTGTGATGGTCCCAAAAAGATAAAAGGTTACTGTGGTCAGGCATGGTGGTGCATGCCTTTGATCCATCCCAACACTGAGGCAGGTGAATCGCTGTGAGTCTGGGGCCAGTCAGGTCTACAGAATGAAGTCCAGGACAGCCAGAGCTACATAGTGAGACCCTGTTTCAAAATCAAAACAAAACAAAACACAAAAACCCCAAACTAACTAAAATAAAATAAGAGATGACTAGTATGCAGTGGAACAATTAATAACCTAAGAGGCATAAGAAATTTATGAGTGAATTAAAGTACAAAGTACCTCTTCCAGTATGCTAAAATCTTATGCATACTTCTTTCTCTCATTTGTTCAGAACAAAAAATGAAAATAAGAAAATCTATCCATCTCTTCCTTCCTTCCTCCCCTCCCCTCCCCTGTCCTCCCCTCCCCTGCCCTCCCCTCCTCTCCTTCTCTCTCTCTCTCTCTCTCTCTCTCTCTCTCTCTCTCTTTCTCTCTCTCTCTTTTCCTTTCTTCCTGTATTTGGAGAGATGATATTCTGCAAGCATCCTGTAGCTCCCAGCTTGTTTTTCCTGTAGCCTGGGTATTAGGATGCATGTCGAGAGGGCAATACTAAACTCCTTATCGCATGTTTTAGTAATGTGCACCATTGTATTGCAGCATTCCGGGTCCCATTCTTACGCTAATTCTAGGAGCCCACAAGCCTGATTCCTGGCTGCCAGTTCATAACAACTGCACAGTATGGAACAATCCGCCATGCATAGCTTCTCTCTGAGATTTGTTGAGTCAAGCTGGAGACTCGGAAGGCAGGGGGCATAATTAAGACTCACTCTTCACATTTTCGGGTGGAGTGGAATTGCTTTTCCTGTGTTTTGTGGCATTCCTGAGGACTTGGGACTTTGCCCCAGGAGTTAATGGACTCTTAATGTGTAAAAATGACTCATTTTTAATGGCTAATGTTTCTTCCCTCTCGTGAGGCTGAGAACACCTACATTATGCTGCTATTCAAAAGGGTTGGCATTAGTGTGGCTTTTAGTTACTGTTCGCCAGACCAGCTAGTCCTGTATTAACCATGGTGTTCATTGTTAAGGCCTCCTGTGGCTGGGTCTTTCTTCATCTGAGGGGCTTTCTTTTTCTAAGGTCAATGTCTAAAGCCGAACACAGATCCTTCAGAATCGTGTCCTTTCTTCCAGGCACGTGCATTTGGGAGAGGTAGCTACACAATGGGGTGATAGTTGGAGGTGAATGGGATTTGACAGATCTATTCAAATTCTTTTTAAAAGTGTGTGTGTGTGTGTGTGTGTGTGTGTGTGTGTTTGTGTGTGTGTCCTCACCCAAGAAACCAAAACTACAGAAAGTCCTAAGATGCCCAATGTTGGTGCTGTCAATTGAACTCCAGTCCTTTAAAAGGTCAGCAAGTACACCTTCCCCCTAGCACCTCTCCCACAAACAAAGCTATATAACAAACAAACAAAAGGGTAATACACACACACACACACACACACACACACACACACACACACCCCATATTTTTAATGACTACTACGAGGATTACAGCATCCATACGTAAGCTACAAAGCATGTTATAAATGTGTCCTTTTCACCTGGTGTCAGAAAACGTTAATCCTATTTCTCCCTCTCTTCTGTTTTGCTTTCATTGTCAAGATTTTAGGGGGCTGGAATGTAGCTCAGTGGGTAGAGTGGTCGCAGAGCATTCAGGAAGCCCTGGGTTCCATCTCCAGCCCTGCGTACATCAGACAAAGTGGTACATGCTTTGTAATCACGGAACTCCAGAGATCGTGGTAGGAGGATCAGGAGTTCACGATCATCCTCGGTTATAGGAAGAGTTTGTGAGACCAGTTTGAGATATTCTATCTAACTCCCTGGGCTATTCTTCTTTGTTTAAACCACACTATTCAGTTTGGGGGTCACACAGTACCGAATAAATAAGCAAATAACTAATGAAAGCAAAATATTATTTTACTCTAGTTTTGAGGGATAGCTAGGAATTAGAAGGTTGGCTTCCTGGTTACTTTCTTTTGGTATCTTTAATGCTTGGGTTTCTGTTCCTCCTCCTGGAACAGGAAGTAGATGGAGTGGATTTTTATCTTGAAATCTCTGTTTTGTAAGAATTTATGAACACAGCATGATACCAAGCAATCTGGACCCTGCAGAGGTGTGAGGCCCAGTGAACGAAGTCAAGGGGAGCTTACAAGTTGAGTTATGAAAGCAACCTCACACAGACCTGTGTGATCCAAGCGACCGAGTCCAGGAGGTTGGAGGACTAATGTACTGGCTGTTCTTGAAAGCAGCCCTTAAGATTCCAGTAGGAAAAGGAGAGTGGAGATTGACGAGCTGCCAAATTCCTCGGGGTATACTCAGTTTGAGGACCCTGGGTAAACCACTGTGCTTCTCTGCCTCAGTTTCCCCTCAATTGAACATGATGCTTGTGATTGGTTGCTTTGGGGATGAATGTGGCATAGCCGCCTGAAAGCAATTCACTTATGTTTATTTCTCTTTTGGATGTGATGTCTCCCCGGCTTATTCCTAACCAGCTCCAACTCACACACATAACGGACCTTTTAAATCCTGAAGGCTGAGGTCACATAGTTTTGCATGGGGAGGTCCACCAGGTTTCCAGGCCTCTGGAAGTGGATCGTCTGTAAAGGCAGAGAGAGTTGCCTGGGTTCAGTGCCCAAGAACTAGAAAATCCAGCTAACTGTAAATATTTATTCCTTCCTGCCTGAGCGAGTGCTGGCTGGAATGTTCTCCTTTGCAAGAAAACAAAGGTGTGTATGAAGATAATGGTTTCTCTCAGCTACTGGCTCTCAAGAGAAATGACGCTGGCTAGCTGGATTTCTAGGTTTTCTTTTTAACTTACTTTTCCTCCTTTTCCCTACTTTGACTTTTAACCCTTTGTGAATGCAGATAGGCTTAGTGAGTGCAATATTTGTTTTCTGTTCTTTTTATTTACAACCCCTTTTCCTTCGGTGGGGTAAGAAGTTGGCCCTTGAATTCCCATGCAAATTGGACAGGCTTTTCGAAAGCCAGCATTCAAGGTCTTAATCTATTTGCACCGCACCTAGTAAATGGTTATTGGAACTGACCAAGGCATTGATACACAAAACAAGGTGAGAGCTATGGCTAGTGGCAAGGTTCTGGAACAATCTGACAACCTGGTTTAAGTCCAACACGTTTTATTTCATTCTAATTAAAAAAAATCAGGTCTCACCATGTTACTCTCATTGTCCTAGAATTTAGAAGGTAGAAGCAGGCAGATCTCTGCCTTTGAGGCCAGCCTGGTCTACATATCGAATTCCAGAACAGTCAGGACTATATAGAGAGTTTATTTTAAAACAAGTTTTGGGGGTATTTGTTTTGTTTTGTTTTAATACTAAGGTGTTGGAGAGATGTCTTAGCAATTAATAGCCCTGCTGCTTTTGTAGAGAATCCAGGTTCAGTTCATAGCACCCCATGTAGGCTTACTCTAACTCATGTTTTCAAGGTGTCTGATGCCCTCTTCTGGCATATTTGGGCACACGGCATACATACATACATACATACATACAGACAGACAGACAGACATGAAGGTAAACGTTCACAGCCATGAAATAAAATGAAGCGGATATAACAGCAAGTTAAGGGTAATCAAACATCCCCGTGATCCTTAGGGGATTAATGCAGGAGGGCTGCAAATTTGAGGGTAACCTGGGCTACCGCAGCAAGATTCTGTAGAAAGAAGAAAAAAAAGGGAAGGGGAAACGGAGAAGACATGAAGAGGGAGAGAAAGAGGGGAGAAGGAGAGGGAGAAGCAGTAGAATTTTCATTGACCTCAGATGCTTGCCGGTGAGTGGTGTGGGCGCGGGGCAGTTGAGCATGGCTGTCTTATGCTCACACTCTCGGCCCAATGAGATAAGGTAGGTGAGACTCCACTGTCACGGAACAGCCTTCGAACACAGCAGATTTCATTGTTCTTTACTTGAATGCTTCCTGGCCTTTAGAGAATTTTCAGCCTTTGTGGAACCAACGTGGAGACCCGCTCCTCTCAGGCTGGGAGTGGTTGGCCACACCTCTGGTGTCTGTCTTCCTTTTTCCTCCAACCTCCTTCCACCCCTCCCCTCAGTCTTGTACAGTGAGTGGCCTTTGTGTTTGATACTGAGGTCGTTGCTGCTCTGTCTGCTGAGGTAGCACAGTTCCTATCTTTATTTTTTTGCCACCAAGCTTCGGGATACAGCAGCTGTCCGTATCTATGGGTCCGACTGGGACTAGCAATTTTCGGAAATGTTGTGAAAGAGAGTTGGGATAAATACCAGCTGTACATTTCAGTTGGCTTTTTTGGTGATTCAAGTGAGGTTTGTTTTTAGGTCCTTGTTGTTGTTAATTTTCTAGAAAACAGACCCTATTGTCCTCAGGCCTAAGGGATCCGAGACCTTTAGGCAAATACTCGTGGATCTGGGCCTTGCTCTTTGCTGTGTCACTACGGCATAAAGGGTCATTTAAGGATATGTTACTTGATCTCGGCATGACTGAAGACTCTGGGGAACTTCCAGCGTAGTAAGAGGACAGTTGCTGAGGGATTGATGACATCTTCAGGCTCAGGTGTGTTTCATGTCGCTGGTTACGGGACCCAAAGGAGACATATGTGTGAATAGACTGAAGATGTTTGGTGGCATTTCGGGCTGATTCACTTATTACTGTCTCCCTAAGTCTCAGCTGAAGATGGTAGCTCACTCCTCTACTACTAGCACAAGATGCTGAAACAGGAGGATGGCCAAGAGTTTGAGGCCAGCCTGGGCTACAAAGTTCAGCCAGGGTACACAGGAAGAATCTGTTAAATAAATAAACAAACAAATAAACAAAACAAGAACCAAAGATGCTCTGTAGAGATTCATAGTTACTTGCAGTGGGCCTGTGATGCTTGTCTGGTACTGGGTGAAGAAGAAAAGTGGGTCCCTGCCTCTCAAAGCATCCCTCTCCAGGATGAAGGGTTGACTGACAATTACAATTCACAGACATGAGCAGATGTTCCGTTGGAAATGTGTGTGAGCGCTTACAGCATCAGGGGGGTTTCTTCGTCTAGACATGCCCAGGACACTAAAGCTATTGCATGCTTGTGTGTTTTAAAGGACAAGGTCATGGTTTCACTCAGAACAGCTCTTCGGTTTTCTTCTCTGTTTGCAGTAGGCAGCCACACCTGCCTGTTTGCAGTAGGGCCTCTCAACCCTGCACCTTTGTAAACATCGAGTGTTTTCTTACATCCTGTTCTACTTGGCTCGGCAGTAAAGTTTACACTTTACAGAAACTTTGGACTGGTCTGTAGTAAGAAAGACACAGGGGTGAGGTTCTAATGTCCCCTCCACATCAAGCAGGGCTTTAGACTTCCAATAACAGATCATGGGGAGTGAGAAATTTGGGCTTTCCCCTGGTCAGAGTTGAATCTTGTTTTCTCCACTTCCTGTGAAGTCGGGCAAGCCCTGTTCTGTCCCCGCGTCTCAGATTCTTCCAGACAGCTTTGTAAAGCTCTTCTGAACTAAAAGGGTGGATGGACCCAGCCCTACACTTCATGTGGATCTTAGTGACAAGGATCTTAGTGACATGGCTCTTAGTGGCTCCTCTGTTATCTTTTAGGCCAGTGGTTCTCAACCTGAGGGTCACACCCCCTTTGGGGGTATTGAATGACCTCCTCACAAGGGTCGCCTAAGACCATCTGCTAATCAGATATTTATATTACAATTCATAACAGTAGCATAATTATAGTTATAATTTTATGGGTGTGGGTCACCACAATATAAGGAATTATATTATTATTTTATTATATGTTGTATTAAATATTAATATATTATAATAATGATGATATAAAATAATGTTATATGCAATATAAATGTTATTTATTATTATAATACTGATATAATGTAATGCATTAAATATTAAATATAAAGATTAAATTTACAGTATAATTAAGGGGTCACAGCATTAGAAAGGTTGAGAACCACTGCTTTAGTGTAATGAACTAACAATTGTGAAGCTAGGGCAAGTAGACCAGTGTCTGCTGAGAATCCATCTACCGCATTTAGAACTTTTTTTTTTCAAGACAGGGTTTCTTTGTGTAGCCCTGGCTGTCCTGGAATTAGCTCTGCAAACGAAGCTAGCCTCAAACTCACAGAGATTCACCAGCCCCCCAACTGCTGGGATGAAAGGCATACACTACCACCTGGCTCAGAAATCGTCTTGATACACTATATGCCTCATACACTGGTGAGACCCACACTACACACACACACACACACACACACACACACACACACACACACGCTTTATAACTACTATGGTTATTTTATTGTTGTCACTGCTGGGAAGGGCAGGATAGTGTTACACAGGCACTTTATTTAGTAAACATTAATCCCATGTCCCTTATGTGTTGAGCCCTATAACTGGCATGGCCCAGAAAGTAGCAAAGGACAAACCAGGGGGTTCAGGTATGTGGAACAAAAGTTTTAAACATATATTCTGTAAAACTGCTATGAAGAGATTGATGGACTTTTCCTTTTTTTTTAACTCCCCTAGACACACTGACTCGGTATTCCAAACGAGCTAAGCCTATTATTGACAGCATTTTTCATCTTTTTAATGCATGCTCTTACCAGCTTTCTCCAAAAGTAAGAAAATCAGAATCCAGACTATGGATGTCGGGGGGGGGGGGTGCTTATTTTCTCCATCGATTACCAGAACTGGAAAAACACATTTTATTCTATTGTTTCGAAGCCCAAACACACATGGGGATAATCTGACAGTTTCAGCTTGGCCAGGCTTCTCAGTCCTGTGTTTCTAGACTGTCCCCTGGTCTGTCATGACCTCATGTCACTAACCAGTCACTACTAGCTCATGAGGAAATCACCATCTGTCTGCAGGTACTGTGCAGCTGTTTTCATTTCAACGTTTTCCTTGAACGACAGACAAACATTGCTTTTGATTTTCCTATTAAAAGTTGTCACCAGGGAAACAGCCACTTACCTCCCATCGGAGTCAGGACGGGTGGGCTTGCCGATCATTAACGTAAATCATTGCCAAAAATATGGGGGGAGGGAGGAGTGTGTTTTTGTGTATTTATAATCCCATTTTTGGCGGGGTGCTCCTGAAAATGGCAAAGGCCATGGGAGATGCACACAGTCTTTCTAAAGTCTAATCCTGGGTCACTTGACGTAAACTTCAGTGAGATCTGCCAGACGCCGCCCCCACCCCCCATGAGAGGCTATGCGTAGTCTTTTGAAATGTGTACAGTGTGTGATGTTTTAACCCAAGCAGATAAACACAGTTAGGGGAGACGGTCTACAGCACAGGAGTAATTTCCTCAAAGAAATTTGTAGAAAGTAAGAGAAAGAGTCAGTTGGTATTGGACAGGAAATTGAGGACTTGTAACATAGGCAGATCTTTAGCCTTAGACTGTCAGACAGGAAAGGGCACGGCTTCGTGCCTTCTTCTGCTTTCAGAAATGTTTCCCTTCTACACCCTTACATACATCCAGAGAGATGCAAACTGTATAGCCTGGCATACTCACTGCCTATGGTATTTGCTAATCCCAAGAGTAGAAGCCACAGGGATGCCAGAGCAGGTAAGTGTCTCCGCGCTTATCAGAGGACTTATCATCGCTGACCTCGAGAATGAGTGGCGTGGGTGGGGACTGTTTGTCCCTGCTTAGAGGTACTGTGTACACACAGACGTGAGGAACAGTGCACAGGAAATGGCTCACACACTGGATAACCTCTTTGGGAACAGAACCTGAGGGGCTGAAACCTTGAAGTCTGAGAGGGGGACGGAGTGTCAGGGTTGAAACCAGGTGTGTTGAGGTTATAACAGCACCAATTCGTTGAATTTTTTTCAGCAATACTAATTTAATCAAATCTGTCAGGCTCAAAAAACCTAACTGAGGGCCTCTGAGATGCCTCAGTGGGTAAAGACACCCGATGTCAAACCTGTGTTCTATCCCTCCACAGTGGAAGAAGAGATCCAACTTCACCTAAGTGACCTCTGACCTCCACACAACACACACAGACACACACACACACACTCTCTCTAAATAGGTGTGATATGTTTTAAACAATAAAATATAAGGAGAAATCCTTAAAAAAAATTTACTTGAGCCAAACATGGTATTAATGGTACCTTTAATCCCAGCATTCAGGAAGCAGAGGCAGGCAGATCTCTGTGATTTCAGGACCATACATAGTGTGGGCTAGCACAGCAAGGGCTGTGTTAGAGAGAGGTGCTATCTCAAGAAAAAAAGCAAAGCAAAGCAAAACAAAAACAAAAACTTACTAACAAAGACTAACTTGAGTCTTTTTATGCCAAGGCATTATTTATTGTGTAATTGCTTTCCATTCTCTGGGTCCTCGGGCAAGATTTTTTAAAGGTTTATGCAACGCGTTCTTGGTTAAAACTGCACTGAAGGGAATCCCGGTTTCTAAACAGCATGATCTCCCAGGATCCTGACGGGGCTGAGCTTGGCTATAATATTCTAAGATGTGAGTGGGTTCCCGTTCGCAACCAAAAAAGCCCCCTTACTCTCTTCTTCACTTCCTTTATTTTATTTTATTTATTTATTGAGAAAGCTCGCCCCATGAGTCAGCTCCGGGCTGCTAAGGTAGTACCACTGCTGTCAGCAGCCTGGACAGCTTGCAGACACCCGCCCCAGCAGCTGGGCGGGGCACTCCCCGCCCGCCCTCCGGAGCCAGCTGGTTCTTACCAGCTTTGGCTGCTTTTGAAGCACCGTCTTGTGGCTTCCCGCAGCTTTTCCATCTGCAGCACCCGGGAAAGGGGAAAGGACGAGTTCTTTTGCTTGGAACCAAGATTGACGGTTCACACTTGGACATAGCTAATCTTTGGGCTCCCCCCTTTTTGGGAAACTAATTCTCAGGAATGAATGGGCAGAACTCATGGATGCCGCAGAGAGGCAACATCAATAGTAACTACCTTGATTTGGAATTAGGGGTTTTAAAGATGCCATCTATCCTGGCTAATTAATCCGTGGCTAACTTAACGCAGAGTCTTCAGAAAGACTTCAGTTGTAGTAAAATCCCTAACTGGTTGTCTGGGCCTCAAACTAATCAGGGTGGGAGGAAGTGACTCCAGATAATTTCCCAGCGGCTTCAGGCATGGGCTAGCCAGGTGAGCATTGAGTTTCTCTCCACGGTGGAGAAGTTCACGCTGGGCTTTGCCTTGGCTCCCAGATTCCCTGTTCACTCATGGATGTTTCTTCTGCGGCTTGGCCTGGGAGTTCCCAGGGAGGTCCCGTCTTGGCTTCTGTTCCTACTCCTACTTCCACCCCATGACCTTCAGTGACCTTCGGGGAGAGTTAGACAGTAGAGGGCCTGTGCTGTCTGCCTGCTAATTGGTGATTTAGACTGGAAGTGTTTGTGAGCACAGTTCCTTCCTTATGCAACAAGCATACCTCTTTTCATGTCACCTGAGGTCTGGGCCAGGTTGGTGGAGAGGAAAGAAGAAAAAAAAGCGGCTAGTCAAGAATTATTTTTATTTCAACATACTTGCTTTATCTCTGTATATGTGGCTATTTCCGATACAATAACACATGTCTGGGACTCCAAATATCAAATAACTGACCACCATTTCCTGAAAGGTTTGGGAATCAACATCATGACATTTCCATCTATGTACTTATTGTTTGGAAAAACAAATCCTGGGGGTGGGGGTGGGGTGGGGGTGATAGCTGTGAAGGTGGCTCTGGTGGCTCAAGCGCTCCTCTAACCCCAGCACCTCAGCATGCAAAGGCAAAAGATCTTTGAGTTCGAGGCCAGCCTGGTCTACAGAGCGAGTTCCAGGACAGCCAGGGCTGCACACAGAAACCCTATTTTGAAAAATAAAATTGTTCATTAAATTTGATTTATTTTAGGTAGGACTCCTTTTTTTTTTGAGTTGGGTACAACAAGAATTCACACTTCAGAAGGATAATTTCAAAGTTAGTGTCAGGGCTGGAGAGATGGTGCCGTGGTTCAGAGAGCTGATTGCTTTAGCAGACGACCCGAGTCTGAGTCCCGTCACCAACACCGGCAGCTTACAGCTGCCTGTAATGTCAGCTTCAAGGGATCTGATACTCCTCCGAACACACACACACACACACACACACACACACACACACACACAAACACACACCTCGCAAATATGTAATATAAATATTTTAAAAAATATTGTCTCCTCTCATTTAAGATTTAAAGGAACCCTACCTACTTTTAATGAAGGCAACGTGTTTTTTTGTTCTTTCTTTCTTTCTTTTTTTTTTTAGAAATACTGACCCTCCTGCCTCCACCTGGTGGTATGTGCCACCATGCCCAGTTTTATGTGGTGCTAAGAATCGAACCCAGGGCCTTGGTGCATGCTAGATGAGTACAAGTATACCACCAACTCAGCTGCATTCCGAGCTCTGGGTATGAGGTCTAAGTGGGAAGCTATCCAACTCACGGACTAGCAATTAGTTTCATCTGGGATTAGCAAAGGGCACTCTTTAAACCATTAATAAAATAACACTTTTTTTTTTCATGAGCAAGCCGAGAACTTCCCTTCCTTCATGGTGTTAAATGAGATATAGAAGGGCCCTTAAGTGGAAAGGGTGGCTTTTTTGTATGAGGAACTTCCTTAGAGGTCAGTAGGCAATCCATGGCTATGTCCCAGGGAAGAGGGCATGGTGATATCCATCTGGGGAATGTTAGGGGCTAAGGGGTTAAGTGGAGCCATTTTACGAGGCTGGCAAGGAGCATCCAGGCTGCATAATTAATACTTCATTTCAGCGGATCACTGGTGAATCGAAGCCGTTAATTCGTTTGGTGAATGCAGATTGTGCAACCACCGGGAGATGGTAATTGGGTGGTAACTGACAGTAACTCTGATAAACCTTAGTTGAATGAACTAATTGGGGGTAACTTGGCAAAAAAGGATGGAGAGATGTGTGTGTGTGTGTGTGTGTGTGTGTGTGTAGCAGGGAGGTGGTTAAAAGAATGCAGTGGTAATAATAAAACAAGCAGTATGGAATAGAAGCAATTTAGAGGTGACCTAACCTATGCTTTTTAGTTCAGAAGTAGACATGGGAGCTGGTCTGCCAAGGGAAGCGGTTTTTCCTAAGAGCGCACAGCTGGTAAATGAGACTTGTGATTTTTCTTTTCTTTTTCTTTTTTTTTTTTTTTTTTTTTGAATTTTTTTTTTTTTTTTGAGACAGGGTTTCTCTGTGTAGCCCTGGCTTAATTTTTATTTAATTTCTTGAGCATTTAAATATGGGGAACAGGAAATGCACCCCGAGGAAGTACCTAGGGAGGTTAGGACCAGGGCAAAGGACACTCAGGGCTGCTGCTAGGTTGCAAAGCAGACAAGTCAAAACCTTGTTTGATTTCAACACCACACTTGTCACAGGATTTTCATGCCTCATTATCCCCAGAAGCCAAGAAACACTGCACTGTCCCAGTTTGCCTTCTCTGGAAAGGCCTGCCATGATTTTCCAGCATCGTAATAGCAGTGACGGTTTCCAGTTGAGTTGAGGATGCCGAGAGGTGTGGGCCCTTCAGCTTGGGACTGGGAGGGTTGACAAGGACTCAGTAGAAATGGGACGAGAAGATGGCTGCCATGTTCCAGTTGTAGCTTAGATGCACGGTCACCGTCCCTAGAGCCCAGAGATACTCAGGCCTCGGACTCTGCTGTGTTTATCCAATCCATTTAGATGACTCTCTGTCTTCCATGTTCCCGATATTCTGCAAGGAAATCACAACAGCCATGGGGCTAGAGGGCTGACTCAGCTGTAAGTACAGGTGGCTGTTTATCTACCCTCCCTGACACTTTGGATTAATAAGCACCCGGAAGTACTAAGTGTTCCTGTTTAGTGACTAATCAGGGAGAGCGCTAAGGACTCTTTGGGCCAAAGAAAATAGCGTGTTCTGGAAGTGCACTCAATAGAACTGTTATGGTTGGGCTACCTACGGAGCCTTTCCTCCTTTGCCCCACCCCCTCCTCTTCCAGTTTGTTTCTCTCGCTCTCCCTTCTTTCTCTCATTGGCTTCTGCTTCTCTCCTCTCACAGCTTTCAAGCAAAAAAAGATCCACGGTTTTCTAGTCTTTCTGGAGGTGCAACAAACATCTGGAGGCTTCATGTCCTTTCTGGACAAGTTTTCCCAGAGTCTTTTCTTTCTAGGAGGTCTTAGGATGCATCTCTCTTCTGTAAGCTGGGGTTGTTTGAACAGTCTGGATCCGTGAACACTTCACAAAAGTACAGAGGGTCTGAGCTGCAGAGACATGGTGCCAGCAGTCTTGTTCTCTAGCCCAATATAAATACAAGTTACCGCAGCCACAAGAGCTTCAAATTAGCAGAAGGGAAATATACTTATCAGTGGGGATGCTTTTAAAAATAACACACTTTGTTTTTCTATTAGAAAATTAACATGCCCCCACAGAGAATTTGGATAGCCCAAAGATACTTAGTGGATAAATTAAGTTACTCTATTTTGTGGTTAATATTATTATTATTATTATTTTTTACCAAGTTTGTGCATTTTTTTTTTAAAGGAAGATGAGACTCTCTGCTGAGGAAACCTGGCTTTCTTGTTCAAGTGTTTTCTCTGGCCAGGAATGTGGTTCAGTTGGCAGAGTGGCTGTCTAATACGCACAGAGCCATGTGTTTGATAGCCCATCACTTTGTAATACAGAACGTAGACTCAAGAGGATTTCAGGTCATCCTTGGCTGCATAGTGAGCTAGAAGCCAGCTTGGGATATAAGTTTGTTTCTGACTTACAAACAAACAACAAACAAACAAACAAACAAACACAAGTATCTTCTCTTTTAAGTAATACTGTCATCTTAATATTGATGTTCTTTATTGCTATAAACTCAAAACGTCAAATCATGAACTTTCATAATTAATAGAGCAATTATTTTATTTCCATAGAGCCCGATGATCCAGTTTACTGCTAGAGATATTCCAGGAGACACAATACCTGATACAGGGTTGCAAAGTAACTGTGAGATCTGTTTGAAAATACTAGGTACGAAGGAGGAAAGACATTTCTATGAGCTTATGACGAAAATGCAAACAACTTTCAGATAGATTCAGAATGCAGCCGGGCACCCAAAGCCAGAGAGTAGATTTTTAGAAGGATGCTTGCCTTGCAGGCTCTGCTGTTAGCCATACTAACTAGGTAATTCCACTGCTGAGCCATTCTCCGGGGCACCTTCGAATCACTGGCTCTAACTATACAGGGATATCAACTCAGTACCTTGTGCAATTATGCTGGAAATCTGGTACTTACTTCCCGACTTCTAGCAAAGTTACTGGGAAAATAAAGATGGAAAGTTTTAAATGAGCACAGGAAATAGGTGGGTGGGACTTTTATGTTGGCATGAATTTGTGGGTGGGAAGTTCTTTTTTTTTTTTTTTTTTTTTTTTCTCCCAAGAACAGTGTGCTACATTGATGGACCATGTCAACCAGTGTAATGTTCCTGAGAACCAGAATGTAGACAAGTGCTCTTTGTCAATTGGGGGGACAAAGGAGGATGTTGGCATGAATGAGTGACTGCATGCAGGACATTTAATTCAATATGCCCTATGCCAGGGCCCGTTGAATTAAAACTCAAAGCATATGCATAACTCTTATCTTGGGATCAGAAGGTTCCCTCTGGGGATGCATGTTAACCAGTTCTGGAACCTACTCTGGATTCACAGCCAGCTGTGGGTGGTGGTTTACAGGAATGTCCAGCTAGAATGTCAGCAGTGTGCAGGAACTGGTGGCCTCTGCAGGTCCCCCAATCACTTGCAAAAATGTCCCAAAAATGTCATTAAGAGTTGCAAAAGAAGCAGGTATGTCTGCTTCATGTCTTACATGACTTTGTAATGTGATCATTTAAAATCTGAGTAAATGTTTTGTCTGGAGAGGTTGACAGCCTCTCTCTTGACGGGCTTGCGAGAATGATGGGTGTTCTCAAGGTGGTCATCGATAGCTTTGGGAGAGCGTATGTGGTCTTCTCAGATGTGTGACTGGCCATCTTGCATCCTGACAAGAAACAGTATAAGATCCAGTCCAGTCATGGCATCAGGACCTGGAGGCAGCTGGTCACACCACCTCTCTAGCAAGGAAATAGAGAAATGGATGTCAGTACTCAGATTCTTTTTAAAAAGTATTCTGTTTTAATTTATGTCTGTGTGTGAATACATGCATAGCACATGTATGAGGGTGTCTGTGAGGACACAGAGGAGGGCACTGGATCCTCTGGAGCTGGGGTTTTATGGCATTAGTGTATACCAGGGACTGAACTGTGGTCTTCAAGGGCAGCAAGTGCTCTTAACTGCTGAGCCATCTCACTAGCCCCACAGTCTCCTTTTTCTTTGGCCTGGTATTCCAACCAGCAGTGGAAGAGCTCTTACATTTCTCCTGTGTCTTTCCACCTTTACCAGCATTCCCAGAGGTGTGGCTGCTAGGTGATGGCAGAGCTTGACAATTTGTATTGACCACGATACCTGGGAATGCCAGCGTAAGGTCAGTGGGCTAGAGGATGACATCCGCGCCCGGGTTAATTGTGGAGCATTTCTTAAAAGAAAGGATGGAGTGGAGAGATCCAATAGACTTGCTGTGAACTCTGCCTTTCTCCCTCCCACCTTTTTCTCTTTCTCTTTCTTCTCTTTCTTTAAAGGAGAACGGGATCACACTCACACCAAGCAGCCTGAAAACCAGGAGACTTAGCCCTGAACTCACAGGTGCTACTCTGCCTCCATGTTGGCCTTCCATGTTGCTAAGGCATGAACCGCCAGGCCTTGCCTGGCAATCTGTCTTAGTTGCAGGCAGGGCCAGTCCCAAAGCAGGGGTCCTGGATTGCATAATAAAAGCCACACTAGAATTCTTGGCATCCAGTGCTCTCTTGCTTGTTGTTGACTTTGGGTACCGTGTGACCAACTCCCAGAAGGATGGAGTGTGTGCCTGGATCTGTGAGCTGAACAGGGATAAGTCCTTTCTCCCTTGAGTCTCTTAACGTTGGAGTATTTTATCACATCCATAAGGAAAATAACTAAATAAGTGCATGCATGGGCTCCTTTAGTTTTTGCTTACAATTTTTAAAGAGGCGTCTTGTCGGGTTGCTTAAGTTGTCACCAAATTTGCCATTTACACAGTAGCTGGGATTACATCGTCTTACAGGTCTCCTAATTATTAATATTTACAGTATCTGCTCTCATGTGTTTTGTGGATGTGTGTGTGTGGGATTGTGGATGGTGTGGTTTTGGGGGGGGGATAAAAATCTTGTTAGCCCAGGCTATCTTCTAACCCCAAATTGGTTTGTCACCACACCTGGCTTTACATGTACTCTGAAAGGGTTCAAGAATTTGTTGGAGCAGGATGTGATGATACACATCCTCATCTTCCCAGCACTCAGGAGGTACAGGCAGATGGAATTCTGTTAGTTCAAAGCTAGCTTGAGCTTCATAGTAAGACACTGTCTAAAAGTGCATATGTGTTTAATAATATCACAGCAAATAAGAAATACGCACAAGTGGAAGAGTCAAAAAAAACTTTAAACAGAACAAAAATGTTAAAGGATGAGGGTTTAAAGCTGGGCGTGGTGGCGCACGCCTTTAATCCCAGCACTCGGGAGGCAGAGGCAGGCGGATTTCTGAGTTCGAGGCCAACCTGGTCTACAAAGTGAGTTCCAGGACAGCCAGGGCTACACAGAGAAACCCTGTCTCGAAAAAACAAAAAAAAAAAACAAAAAAAAGATGAGGTTTTAGTTTCATTTTGTTTCTACATAATTTCGATTTTATTTAATAAATTTATATATATTTTTTTCTTCTTTCCGCAGTTGGAAACAGACAAACTGGCTCTCCCCATGAGCCCCAGTCCGCTCAGCCCGAGCCCCATTCCCAGTCCTAACGTGAAACTTGAGAATTCCACTCTCCTGACCGTGGAGCCCTCACCGCTGGACAAGAACAAGGGCTTCTTCGTGGACGAGTCAGAGCCCCTTCTGCGCTGCGACTCCACATCCAGTGGCTCTTCAGCACTGAGCAGAAACGGCTCCTTTATTACCAAAGGTACCCACCTCTGTGAGGCCCGGGGCCATCTCCCTGACCACTCCCACAGCCCCGTTGTAGCTGAGCCAATGGAATGACCTGTTCAGGAAGACCTCCAAGATAAAAGTGTTCTCAAGGGCCGGGCAGTGGTGGCACACTCCTTTAATCCCAGCACTTGGGAGGCAGAGGCAGGTGGATTTCTGAGTTCGAGGCCAGCCTGGTCTACAGAGTGAGTTCCAGGACAGCCAGGGACTACACAGAGAAAAACCCTGTCTCAAAAAAAAAAAAAAAAAAAAAAAAAAAGTGTAGCTGATTTGCAGAATTATTTCCCACACTTGCTAACTCAAAGGCTGAAGAGTGAGACCCACCTAGAGAGTCAGAAGTAGTTTTAGTGTTTAGAATTGATCCTAAAGTTCACTCTAAACTAGATTGCACACATTTTCAGCCTAATGGAGTAGGGGGTTAGGGCTCAGTTGGTAAGGTGCCTGCCTAGCAGGCATGAAGCCCAGCAGACACAAAAACAGAGAGTGGTGGCACTCAGTTGGTATTTTAGCATTTCAGAAAATAAGCAATTGAAAGTCAGCTGGGTGTGGTGGGAGAGACTCCTTTAATCCCAGAAAGCACTTAAGAAAGAGAGGCAGGCAGATCTCTTTGAATTTGAGGCCAGCCTGGGGCTACATAATGAGATTGTCTCAAAAACAAAAACAAACAAACAAACAAACAAAAAACAAAGACAAAAACAAAAACTCAGTTGTCTTCAGCTACATGCTGAGTTTGAGGATAGCCTGAGATACATAAACTGTAAAAAAAAATAAATTCAAGTAATTATAAGTTGATAAATAATCTGTTAGCTTTGTTTTGAGACGGGGTCTTTCAGTGTACACCTGGCTAGCCTGGGAAGTATGTATACCAGGTTGGCCTGGAATTTGCTATAATCCTCCTGCCTCTGCCTCCCCTGAATGCAGGGGTTGTAAGTGGGCCACCTCACACAGCCTCCATAGTGAGGTAGTGGAATTGATTACACACAGTACCGATGACAAGCTTTTGTCAGAAGTTTCCTGGTTTTTAGGCAACTCTTAATTACATCTCAGTGAAGAGTATTATAGATTTAGTCTCTATTTCATTTTAAGATACCTCCCATTTCATAGACGTTACATATTTAGAGTAATTCATTTTATATATTTCTATTGCAATTTTAAATTGTACTTTATTATAATGTATAATATAATATTTCATGTGTATTTCTATTTTCATTTATGTTATAACACATTTAATTTATTTTAAAAGGAAATATTTGGTGATTTTTTTAATGGATGTTTCTCTTTTGCACTACAGCATGTGAGCCAAGGAACACCATTTTCTCATTTCAAGGGCCTTTAGTCTCTCAGTGCTTTGATTTGAAGTATTGCATTGCCAGGGCTGAAGACACAACACACACAGTGGTTAAGAGCTCTTGCTGCTAACACAGAGGGCGTGGGTTCAGTTCCTAGCAACCACAAGATGGCTCGCAAACCTCCTGGAACGCCAGAGGATTTGGCAGCCTCTTCTGATCTCATTGGATACTGCCTGCATATACGATGCACATAAAATCACTCATGCACAAACACACACATAAATTTAAAAACCATATATATATATATATATATATATATATATATATATATATATATATATATATGTGTGTGTGTGTGTGTGTGTGTGTGTGTGTGTGTTAGCACTTCTGAGTTTCAGAAGAATTTAGAAACCATTAAAGACATGGCAAGTGTCACATTATTAACACATTAAGAATCCATTCTAGTGCACCGGGGAGGTAGCTCAGAGGTTAAGAGCACATATTGATTTTGCAGAGGGCCTGATTCCCAGAACCCACATTGTGTTGCTTACAAACACCCGTAACTCCAGTTCTAGGGACTCCGATGCCTCTGGCCTCGAACACACCTACATCCATGTGCACACACAGATACACAACATGCACATCACTTTAAAATACGATTAAAATCGAAAGGATCTATTCAAGTAGTCCCTTGTTTCATTTCTATTAAGCAGATCTTTTTCTGTTGTTGTTGTTGCTGTTGTTGATGTTGTTTTATGAGCTGGGGTCTCATGTAGCCCAGGTTGGAAGATGGTCTTGAACCCCTGATCTTCCTACCTCTTCCCCCTAAGTGCTGGGATTGCAGAATTGGGACACCACATCCCTGCAAATACAGTTTTCTGTTCTTACGCGCCATGCAAATAAAGAGGCTTGTGTTCTTTAAAATGTCCCAGGTCACTCTAGCTCGGGTAAACCTACTAGGTTCAGAATGCCAGCGGCCCCTCCTCTGCTCCTCCAATCCCTCTCATCTCTCTCCTTCTCTTTCCCCTGCTCCCTGCAGAAAAGAAGGACACAGTGTTGCGTCAGGTCCGCCTGGACCCCTGCGATTTGCAGCCCATCTTCGATGACATGCTGCACATCCTGAATCCCGAGGAGCTGCGGGTAATAGAGGAGATTCCCCAGGCCGAGGACAAACTGGACCGTCTCTTTGAGATCATTGGGGTCAAGAGCCAAGAAGCCAGCCAGACCCTCTTGGACTCTGTGTACAGCCATCTTCCTGACCTATTGTAGAACACAGGGGCACTGCATTCTGGGAATCAACCTACTGGCAGGGTGATTTCATTTCATTTCTGACTTTTGTGTTTTGGTGTGTGCGTGTGTGTATGTATGTGTTTAACAGAGTGTATGGCCGGTGCTTGAGGCTCGAGTTTGGCTTTCTTTCTTTCTTTCTTTCTTTCTTCCTTTCTTTCTTTCTTTCTTTCTTTCTTTCTTTCTTTCTTTCTTTCTTTCTTTCTTTCTTTCTTTCTTTCTTCCTGAAAGTGAATGTATAAAGCCTTTACAATGTATAACTGTTGGAAAACGCCCACCACTAAATTTTTTTTAAGTTCCATATATTCTCCAGATTTGCCTTCTTATACATCTTCAACACTATTCTGTGCACTTTAAAAACTTAACATAAACGCAGTGTGACTTCTCCCATATACTGGGTTCCGAGACTCTCAACTTCTTAAAATCTAATGGCATCTTGTGACCCCTAGAAGTAGACATAAGTCTTTCCACCTTCACACCTACTCTTTCTGTTTTAATTATTATTGCTATTTGTCTTATTGTTTGTGCTTTACGAGCATTCTTGAGGATGGAGGGAATCTACGACCCTGCTGATGACTGTAACTCTATTCGACCCTGAGTTGTCTTCTTCATGTCTTGTTCTATAGTTCATATTCATGGCTGAAACTTGACCACACTCCCTAGCGCTGACTGTATGGTTTTTCATCTGGACACCGTACTCTGCCTGATAACTTGTGCACCTCTTAACGCTACTACGCTCTGGGCTGGAGAATGAAATCTTTAAGTCACCAGGACTTGCTGTTTCAGTGGCTTGACACCTGGGCCACCAAAGAACTCGATCTTCATCTTCTAGGGACACCTCTGCTGCACCTTGGAGAGCCAACCTTAATTGCCAGTGGCACTTTATGCTTTGCTCTGAAAGATATCTTTCTTGGTTTTTTTTTAATCCTTCTCTCTCTCTCTCTTTTTTAAAAATACACATAGTCAATAGGTCCAGTCCGCCCTCAAGGCCTTGCTGGGTTTTCTTTTTCATCCAATCACGTTCATTTAAAATGGCTGCAGCTGTAAGAACTCTTGTCTGATAAATTTGCAACTATGCTCTCATTTATCTACCTACCCTCTGAGGCTCAGTCGTCAGACCTCTAATGCAAAGGTGGACGTCGGCTGCCTTTGCGTGGGCGGGCTTAGTGGCGAGGAACCGATATCAGAAAAATGCCTTCAAGTATACTAATTTATTAATAAATATTAGGTGTTTGTTACTTGTGTGGTTTTGGTATATTTACTACTGAAGTTTTGCCTTTGCCTCTGCTCAGGCTCTAGCCCTGTTCATCTCTTGGGGGGAAGGATGTGTGTTCCGAAACCCTTCTCCTGTCCAATCTGTAAATCATGAATATTATTAGCAAAAGTCCCTTTTGGAGAGGTACTTGGAGGTTCACCGCACAGGGCTCTGAGAAGCACTGCCAAGCCTTTCCTAGCCTTTCCGAGTTAAACCTTAGGTTTTTATTTCCTCCAGGTAACTTGATACCTGTAGAACGATCTGCACATATTCATAGGCATCTAGCCAAACCCTCCCTGTCTCTGATGAACTCCAGAGGGCTTTGTCAGCAGTGAGGCCGATGTGGTCCTGGGTTGGTGGGATATCTCAAGCTCACTGCAGGTTTCCCTAAGCTTGGACCCCACCTCTGCAGAATTCCAATGATCAAACGCTAGCAACTTTAACTTCCTCTTTTTGTGAGAACCTGGAAGTTGATACTGTGTATACTGTGACCTCCCATGTAAGCAACTGGGAGTGTCTTCCGCTTTCACTCATCTCTGTGTGGGCAGCTTTCAAGACGAACATCCTTAAAGGTTTCCTTTCCCTCTTGTTGGTGCATGCCTGTAGTCCATTGGAAGAGAGAGGCAGGAGGATATCTGAGTTTGAAGCTAGCCTGGGAGTTTCAGGACAGCCAGGCCTACCCTGACTTAAAAAAAAAAAAAGAATTATCACACATACACACACACACACACACACACACACACAGCATCAAGAATAAACAACAAGAATGGGTCAGTTATGATGGGGGAGGGAACTGGTTTTGTCAGGTTCTCATTGTGTCAGAAGATTTAGAACTGAGACATTCAATCCATTCATTAATTACTAGTATGTTACGTTTATAGTTTATTAGTAATTTGGGAAATGTTTTTTATTAATAACCCAAATTTGTGGTTTTATATTTTACAAAATATAAAGTTTCATTACTTTATTGGATCTTTATGTTTGTCTTAACGGGCTCCTATTATTATGCCCATTTTACAGATGAAATTGGGCTTGTAAAGCTAAGTATATGAGACAGTTTCTTACCACTAGAACAGAGTACCTGAAAAGGAAAAAAAGAAACTCTTTAAGGGAGGAAACAGTTATCTCTTAACTCATGGTTTCCAAGGCTTTAAGTCCACGGTTGGCTGGCTCTGTTGCCTTCGGTTGATGGTAAGACAGAAACACGGTGAGAAGACACGACAGTGGAAGGTTGCTTACCTCCTCTCGGCCAGCAAGCAGAGAGATGCAGGAAGAGTCCTGGGACAGGATAACTCTTCAGTGACCCAGGTCCAGTGACCTTCTTCTAGCTAGAACCTCCCCTACCTTATAGTCTATTCAGCTATGAACACATCCATGGTCGAATATACCACCAGCTGAAGCCCAAACCTCCAATAGATGAGCCTTTGTGGGGACACTTAATATCCAAAGCATAAAACCAAGGACTCTGTTTAAGACCTCACTGAGAAGGTTAACAAAGTTAGGCTTGAATCCGTATTGTGTGTGTTTGGGGGAGAAGGGTAGAGTGAGTGGCTGTAATCTAAGACTGTTCATTCTCTTGAAGACCACTGACCAGAAACCCGTTGCCACCTGAAACAGTGGGCAGAAACATGGCAGTGAAATCTGTCTAGGTCATGAGTAACGTTCAAATGCAAGTTAATGTAAGTGGTACAAACATAGGCATGAGAACTAAACATTAGCATTTTATTGTGACCCCATGATGCGTAGCTTTTCTAGAAGACAATGCACCATCAGCTACTTTATTAAAGTACCCAGAGTCAAGTGTGATGGACGGCACACACCTAGAACCCAGCATTCAGTTGCAGGCTGGAAGACCAAGGCCTTAGGGGTCAGCCTGGGGAGAGGGCTCAGTCAGTAAACCATTTGCCACACAAGCCTGAGAACCTTTGGATACCTGGCACAGGAAAGTACAGGGCTCTGTGGTGCACACCTACAATCTCCGTGTTGGGAAGACAGAAACAGGATGATCCCTGGGGCTTGCTGGCTGGCCAGCCTAGCTGAACAGGCAAGTACCAGGTTCAGGCAAGTCACTCCATCTCAAAAAAATAAGGTGTAAAATGGTGGAAGAAGGCATCCAATGTCCTCCGCATATGTGTGCACAAGGTCATACACACACACACACACACACACACACACACACACATAGAGGAGGAGGAGGAGGGATTCAAGGTTAGCCTGGGTTACATAGTAGGACCCTGTCTCAAAGCAGCCATATAGCTATTGGGATTATGGCTCATTGACGTTTGATCAACAACACTGCAGAAACTGGGTGTGACGTTGCATGTCTCCAAATCCTTTCACTCCAGAGGTGAAGGCAGGAAAAATAAGAAGTTCAAAATCATCTTTGGATGGATAACAAGTTGGAGACCAGCCTGGGGACACATGAGATGCTGTAAAAACAAACAAACAAACAAACAAACAAAACAACTGAAATAAAACAAAAATCCAACATAAAATACTAAAATATGCGACTTTCTGATTATAGCTCATGATAGCACCATTTGTACCACAGAAAGGTCCTCTCTGGTTTGAGTTTCTTCCTCTGAGGAGTATAGACAGCTGAAAAGGAAGGCTGCCAGTGCGAGGGCGGAGGAGACAGGAGACCAACCAGAAGAATAAGAAACAGAAGCAGCTTTGGGGAGATCCAAGCCATGTCATGCAGGCAGGAGAAGAAATCTGTTCACAGATTTGAAGGGCTAAGGAAGTGACTTTTGGGGAGTTTGTGACTCCTGGGAAAAGACTACAAACTCGATCCAATTATAATGAAAAGATTTGTTGATTAGCTGCTAGCCGGATGAGTAATCTCTGAGCCAACTTCGAGACCGCTGCACAGAAGGGATATGGGGAAGGACTTTAAAAGGGGAAAACCACACGAAGATTTTCAATATCTATGCAAGCAAGTAACAACTGTTCTATTTTGACAAATTAAGTGGTTGAGGCAACTCAAAACCATCTTGGGGTATCTGTGTAAGCAAGTTACAGAAGCAAAAAAAAAAGTTAGTCATAACAAGTGTTATGTATGGGGAGGTGGGGGGGTCACTGAGTCAGGGCTACTGGGAATTGATCTTCCAGAGACTGGAGTTAGGGACAAATGACTAGTGAGTATGGAAATGAATGCCTAGCATAAAACGGAGGCTCTTTAACCTAACAAGACTATTTCATTTTCTTCAGAGAGTAATATAGTTCCTGTGGGCTGTTTTTAGGCTGAACTCAATTAGATAGGGCTGCTTTTCAAGGAGAGACTGCTTCAAGGAGAGGAGCTGGGCTGGCATCTGTGGTTCTCCAACTTTCATGTAAAGAAGTCACCCGGGAGTGAGCAGCCTGTTCTCTTTTTAAAAAGGCTGATTCCCACAATCTGATTGGAGAGGTTTGTGGTGACATTCAAAAATGAAGCCCTTGCAGGTTTTTGGACTGTACTTAAAAAAACTATCTTTAGAGAATTTCCGTTCCTGCCAGTGGGGATGAGAACAGCTAAGGGGAGCTGGTTAGACCTGCATCCTCAGAGGCCTCCTGTCTACCCTTCTAATGTGCAAATGAGACACCAGGAGGTCCTGCTCACAGGCACACTCTCCAGTTCTCTTCAGGGAAAGGGCAGCTGGCATGCTGTGTTTCTGCCAAGCTCTTGGGTAATACGGGCACTATTGGGTTTTTGTTTGTTTTCCCCCATGAAACAGGGTAGCCTGGGGTGCTGCTTTACCATTCAGGAAGGGGGCAGAACAAACATGGGAGTCAATTACGCCCGTTTCACAGAGGGAAGGAAACACATTTGGATGAACTGAAGAAACATCCAGATGCAAGCAAATCTGGTCAACTGGTTGGGGCTGGGCTTGGTAAAAGTGCCTGCAGCACAGGCGTGAGGACCGGAGATCGGATCCTCAGCCGATCTCTGGTAGGTACAGTGGTGCATGCCCCATGCTCCCAGTGCTGGGGAGGCAGGGACAGCAGGATCCCAGAGGTTTGTTTGCGTCCCAGCTCCAGGGTCCATGAGAGTCTGTGCCTAAATGATAATAAGGTAGAAAGGTGATCAAGGAAGACATAGAACTTTGGACACACACCAAGGCCACCCCTCCTCCAGCAGGATTGTATAACAGCAGCAACAACTACAGAAAGAAAGGAGACTCCTCGAAGCCCAGCTATTTGGCATTTGTGTAGAGAGCTCTAGGGAATGTAGCTTCCAAGGGTGGGCTTCTTCATGAGCAGTCGTATTTGAGTTACTCATAGTTCTATAAGTAACCGCAGGAAATTCAACTGGACTCGAGAAGCATCATTTCTTTGTTCCATTGCCAGTGCCCTATCTGAGGCAAATGGGCATTTGCTGTGTCTCTCCAGGAAAAGTCACAGAGCACACAGTGAGGCTGCCTGGCAGAGGAATCCTGTTCATCTTGTGGTCAACCAGAATAAAAGAGACAAGAAAGGCCAGAATCTCAGTATACCCTAGAAGAGTATTTCCCCAGTTAATCGACTTCCCTCCACTAGGCTGCACCTCTTAAAGTGTCTGCTTCTTCCAAATTATAAACCGGTCACAAAGATTAAACTCATGCCCTTTGGGCCTCACTTCTGAACTGTACCCCTGGGCTATGAATGGGTCACTTTCCTGCTGTTATGACAAAATATCACGACTCAAGGCAATCTAAGGAAAAAGAATTTGAGCTTCCACTTCTGGTGGGGGAGTCCATTAAGACAGGGTAGACATGGCAGAAGGCAGCTGGGACAGGAAGCTAAGGTGGATACCACCTCTTCAGCCTCAATCAAGAAGGTGAGAAAGTGAGCTGGAAGTGGGTGAGGCTGTATAACTTTTCAAAGTGATCTGCTTCCTCCAGCATGGTTGTACCTCCTCATCAAACAGTACTACCTAGGGATCAGGCATTCAAATACTTGATCCTGTCTTGGTTGCTTTTCTACTGCTGTGAAGATCATGACCAAGGCAGCTTATGAAAAGAAGCATTTAATTGATCAATTTATAAACAGTTTATAGGGGGCTGGAGAAGTGGTCTAGTGATTAAGAGTACTGGTTGTTCTTCCAGAGGTTCTGAGTTCAATTCCCAGCACCCCATGGCAGCTTACAACCATGTATAATGGGATCTGATAACTTCTTTCTGCCTTCAGGCATTCATGAAGACAGAGCCCTCATATACATATAACAAATTTTATGAACAGCTTATAAAAATGTAATAAAATATAATTTCAGAGTTACTTTATGACTGCTATGGCAGGAAGCATGGTGGTGGCAGGTAGACATAGCCATGGAGCAGTAGCTGAGCACTTACATCATGCCTGAAAGATGGAAACGGAGAGTGAGACGGGGCTTTTGAAAACAAAAAACCACGCTCCCTGTTAGACACCTCCTACAACAGGGCCACATTTCTTAATCCTTCCTCCAAACAGTTCCAATAATTAGAGATCAAGAATTTAAACATGCCAAGCATGCTCATTCAAACCACCACAGAGTCTACAAGGCTCTCTCTCATTCAAAGCACCACAAAACAGCAAGACCTGTATAAATCAGACCTGAAGTGACGGCTGTAGCTTTGTGAGAAAGGGTTTTGGGAATCTTTCTAAGGAGCCAGCTTTGCTCTGCCCCTTACAAGTAACTGTCTCCCCAGCTCTCTAGGTTCTTCCTAAAGATTAGAATTTCTCCCCCCCAAAACACAAACAACAGTCTAAATGGAGAGGGTTCAAGCTCAACATTTAAAAAAGTGAGTCACAGTAATTCCGTTGGGGCTCAAATATCTATTTCTTAGGACAGAAATTCCTCATATTTAAAGTCTTTGGGAGGAGAAACATGAAAAATTTCTGGAGTTGTTGTACACACACACACACACACACACACACACACACATACACACACACACACATATATATATGTGTGTGTGTGTTATATGTATATATATGTATATAAACACATACATATATACATATATAATATTTAAATATATTTTATATATAATACATAAATATGCTTAAGTATTATATATTTAAATATGTATTAAATGTTTAAAATATATATTATATCATACGTAGTCCTCTAACCTTCCATTGGATTTGTGCCTGTTTCATGTTAGTTAGCATTCTCCTACTCAGTCACCCTCTGCCTCATCCACTGCATAATGTCAACTGGGAAATCTCACAGAGAAAGAACATGGGACAGCAAGTTCATTTTCAAGATCACATGACAGTTATTTCCATAAGTATGGACAAGTGGATTTCACAACTCCTTTTGTCCGTTTGTTTGAATGCAGCACACCTGTAGGACAGTGAAAGGCAGCCTGGTCCCTGGTTGAGCTAAGGCTAGAAACCCCACTGACACTAAAGGGATGGTTGGCGTTTTGCCTGGTTCTTAAGTACCAGGCTTCAGGCACGACGCCGCAGCCTTCTATAGATTTGTGGCCATCAGTCAAGTAAGGGCAATATTGCAAGCCCCTCCACAGGTAGAGGACATGACCCATGGTTGGTCACCTAGCCTCAAGACAGATTTCCATTTTAATGAGGTACTTAAAGGCCTGGAGGACTTAGCCAATAAACTCTATTTCACAGACGCTCCTCCCTGCAAAAAAGGTATTTAACTTCAGGCCATCCCTGAGAGAAGTGGGTTACGGTCTTACTCATCCACCTTTCACCATGACAATAAATGCCTTAAAACCACGGACTGCTTCTTTTCACCGGGATCTGCCATGGGTAGCTGTGGAGAAGGCCTTCTTTACCTGCAGAGCCACCATCTAATCTCTCATAGAAGACCTCTCTGCTCTCCCAGCCATGACTGCCACCAAGCTCAAGCCTGCTGCCACAGACAAGCCAAGGACTCTCTCCCCTTGGGACACAGCCAGAGCTCCTCTCTTTTCCCCCTCAGCCCTGGGCTAGATCCAGCCCGCGGGCCCCTACTCTGTTCTCAGTTCTTTTGTGGCTCCCAGTGGTGCCTGGGTGTCCAAGAGCCCGAGAACCAGACGGCCCAGCCTCCTTGTAGGCCCGGGGACCCCCAAGCCAGCTCCGGCTGTCCTGGGATCTCAGACTGTGTTTCCCCATCCTGGTAGCGGTATTCCACGGCTTCCCATAGACCAACACCAGCCCGGTGACAGTGTGGGGTAAGCTCGGTCAAAACTCCCGTGTTCTGTCTCCCCAAGTAGCTGTGTCCTGTGGTGGAGCACCCCTACACACACCCATCCACAGAAACACAGATGCATTCTTCCACTAAGACAGTCTGAGACATCTGAACGGCTACTAGGTTCTGGGCTAGGGGCTAGATATGGGAAGAATTTGATGGAACATTGTAACTGCTGATGAGGAAAGAGGAGCTCTCTGTTCATGGCTCCATCCTGGACATCCAGAGCAAAGTATAGAAATGCACTTACGCTATAGGCTGAATAATTGAGTGAATGCAAGCCCCTGACTGCCAGAAGTTCACAACATACCAAGAGACATGAAGAAAGGCATTCTTATAATAACGGTAAGTGATGAGACATATGGAAACAGTAATTAATTGTATCCAAGCATAATGGTTACAATCCATAGAAGTATTTGAAGAGCCAGACATCAAATACAACTCAAAGAAAAGGGATATAAAATTTTCTAGTGTAAGCCTAGTAATTTCAATGAAAAGTCCTGTCAGAAGTCAGGAGCTGATCGATAGGATTCTATCCTCTTCGGAGCTTTGACCATCATGAAAAATAGCCTGATGCCGGCTTAACATTAGATTCTAAAGCAGTGGTTCTCAACCTTCCTAGTACTGTGACCCTTTAAAACGGTTCCTCCTGTTAGGCTGAGCCCCAGCCACAGAATTACTTCATTGCTAATTCGTAACTGTAGTTTTGCCACTGTTATAAATCATAAGGTAAATATTGATATGCAACCCTCAAGAGGGGTCGTGACCCCAAGGGTTGAGAACCGGTGCTCTAAAGTGAACTGCAGGTGTGCTATGGCTGTATCACATAAGCAAGGATGTCTGGCTTTGTCTACTTTGGCTGTTCCCTGTTTCCAGGCTTATCATTAACCATGACCAGGAGATCGGAGGCCCAGGCATGTGGCAGCTCTGCAGAAGACAGGCCAAGTGCAGCCTCGTGTGGAGCTCGTTCTTTGAGCAAATGTTTAAAGGCTCTGGGGGTTCTCATTGCTCAGTCTCACTTTGAAGCCTGTGCTATAGGAACAGGGACTATTTCCACTCTGTTAATGAGGAATCTGAGACATGCTTTGTGACTGCCCCAGCATTATACAGCTAGCACAGGGTGGAGCCAGGAAGGACACCTGTAGAACTGAGTGACTCAAGGTCATAAAATGGCAAGTGGCAAGTGAGGTGACTTGGCTCTTGCCTGCCTGGAACCTTTTGCCTTGACTCAACCAAAATCCTCCTTATTGATTTTTTTTAAGTATCTTTAAAAAAAATTATATGCATGTTGCACTGGCTGGTTCTGTGTGGCTTGAGTTATCACAGAGAAAGGAACCTCCCTTGAAGAAATGCCTCCATGAGATCCAGCTGTAAGGCATTCTCAATTAGTGATTAAGGGTGGGAGGGCCCACTGGGGGTGGTACCATCCCTGGGCTGGAAGTCCTGGATTCTATTAGAAAGAAAGCCAGGGGAGCAAGCCAGTAAGGTACATCCCTCCATGGCTTCTGCATCAGCTCCTGCTTCCTGACCTGCTTGAGTTCCAGTCCTGACTTCCTTGGTGATGAACAGCAATGTGGAAGTGTAAGCCGAATAAACCCTTTCCTCCCCAACTTGCTTGTTGGTCAGGATGTTTGTGCAGGAATAGAAACCCTTACTAAGACAAATGTGTATGTACCTGCATGAGTTTATGTGTACCATGTGCTTGCAGGAGCTCGAGGAGAACAGAAGACAGCTTCTCAAGAGATCCTCTGAAACTATGAGCTGTCTGCGGGTGCTGGAAACCGAACCCCTGTCCTCCATAGAAGCAATAAGCATTCTTAACTACCAGACAATGCCTCCAGCCCTTTCTTAACCACTGGACTATCTCTCCAATCCTTCCTTATTGACATATTTTTAAAATGTAAAGTACATTTGTTATGTGTGTATGCAAATCAATGTGCCACAAAAAGTATGTGGAGAGCATAGACAACATTGAAGAGTTGGCTCTTTACCTACCCAAGGATCAATCCTGTTGGATTGATCAATCAATGACTGGGCTTGCTGGCCACTTAGTAGAAAAAATATATTATTTTTTTTTACATATGGTATATCTTGCTATATAGCCAAGGAAGGCTGGCTATCCTTGGACTAAAGAACTTCCTGACCCAACCTTCCCAGTGATATAGACACACATCATCATGTCTGACATTGATAGTTAGATTATTTTTTAAATCTTTGAAATAAGTTGTAATACATTAAGTTTAACAATACTATAACATTCACATTTTCTTTTCCTCCAGTCTCCCCCCCAAGTAAGTTAGCCTTAGAAATAATCAAAACCACGAGATTGACATTATTATATTACCAAGCAAACACTGATGTCAGGCGCTTCACACCACTAGTTTCTGCACACACTTTTCTGAGGTATTTTAAACCTTATCAGATATACTGATTCCTGAACCCACCACTACAATCTGGAAATAGCACTATGAAATGTCCCTAAGGACACTCTTGTTCACAATAGTACCTTCCCTTTCACCACCAGACATGGCAACTCTTCTACACGGTTGTCACTTACAGAGTCTTACATAAATGAGATCTGGGGTGAATGTGCCTTCCAAGGAAACACAGGAACCAGAGTTTGGTTCCAGAAACCCATGAGGAAAAGCTTGGGTGGTAGCATATACTTGTAGTTCTAGCCCTGGGAAGACAGAAACGGTGAACCACTGGGATTTGTAGCAAACCAACGCTACCTTTTCTCACCTTTAGCCCTACTTGGTGAGCCCAGGCCAATGAGAGATTCTGTCTCAGGAAGCAAGGTGTGCAACATGTGAGGAAGAATACTCAAGGTCTCCTCTGGTCTCCACATACACACATGTACATACTTATGTACACCCACACATAAACTTGCTCCTCCATTTGGACACACGTCCAGGAGTGTTTAGAAACGGGATCACATATCATGTAACCTCCAGAGACTGGCTTTTTCTCATTGACGTGAATGCAGCATAGTTTGCTTAGGCATCCTCACCTTGAAGGGCTTTTGGATCATTTCTAATTGAAGCTATTTACAAATAACACTGCCATGACCGCTTAAGAACAGTATCGATGTGGATTTTTATTTCTTTGACAAATATCCAGGAGCAGGATGGCTGGGAATATTAGTTACTTTGATAACACGCCACAACAAAATCAAGTTTTGGAAGGGTTTATGTGGGGCTTATAAAGGAATGAGTCCATCACCATCATGGTGGGGAAACATGTCCGGAGGCAGGTATGGTGGCTGCAACAGCATCTGAGAGCTCATGTTTTGAACAATAAACAAAAGCAGAGAGGATAAATTTGAAATGGCACAAATCTTGAGGTCCTAAAGCCCATCCCTAGTGATGTATTTCCTCCAGCAAGGTCATACCACCTCCTAAGCCTCCCCGCACATCCATCAGTTAGGGACCAAGTATTTAAATGCCTAGACCATGGGGGACATATCATTCAAACCACGACACTGGATAAAGGTAAGTTTCATTTAAATGAGAAATGCTCTCCCCCACCCCCACCCCGCAGGCTCAGGCATTGCACACTTGGTCTCCAATTGTGGGCGCTATTTGGGGAGGTTTGGGAGGTATGGTTGGTCCTGCCACAGGAAGTATGTCACTGGGGGAGGGCTTTCAGAATATATAACCTCACTCCACTTACCATTTGTTCTCTCTCTCTGATGCTTGTTTGTGGTTGGAGATGTAGTCAGTCTCTTGGTTTCCTGCGCCTGCCACCATGCCTGTCCCTTGCTGATGGACTCTTCTCCTTCCAGACCCAAAAGCTAAAAATAAACTCTTAATTCCATAAGTTGTTCTTGCCATGATATTTTGTCACAGCAACAGGACAATTGCACTCCTCTCTCCCCAAGGTTATATAAATAGTAAGGACCTCTGTGGAGAGAGGATTATCTCCAGTCTGTTGTGTTGTCTGCAAATCATGTAGAGAGCTCTTGGGATACAGGCTTCATGAGTCATCACCTATACTCAGGGTTTTTGAGTAATCCAGTATTGTATTTGTATTATCCAATGTTCCTGTAAGTAACTTCTCGCCCATAATTCTGTAAGTAATCCAGATAAACACATTGGCTTTTGAATGGACACTTTGGTGGGATAGTTTCTTTAGTCTGTCATTGGTGTTCTATCTGGGCTGAGTAGATGTTTGTATGAAGTTTACCCTCTTACAAAACTTAAAATTGTCCTGTTCTCACTTCATTTCTGTCGCTGTGATAAAACATCTTGACCAATCACAACCTGGGGAACGAAAGGGGTTCATTATGGCTTACAGTTCCAGGTTGTAGTCAGTCGATGAGAAGGCAAGGTAGGAACTCAAGCATAGTCACATCACATGAATAGTAAAGGGCAGAGAAAAATGAATGGATGCATGCTGCCTGCTTGCTGACTGGCTCCTTCTGTTTTTTTCCCCTGCCATAAATTGTCGAGGACCTTCTGCATAGAGAATGTTGCTGCCCACAGTGGGGTGGGTCCTCCTCTATCAATCAACAGTCAAGACAGTCTCCCACAGATATACTCACAGGATCTAGGCAATTTCTCAACTGAGACTCTCTTCTCAGGTGATTCTGGGTTGTGACAAGTTGACACTTAAGGCTAATTATCACAGTGTATATTGTATATTAGAACTTATCTGTTCTAATAAACTTAGCAATTCCCCATGGGTCATTAGCTCTACATGGTAGGAACTATCTTAGTACACTTTGTTAATACAAATTGACTACTTGTTTTAATACCTCATATGAAATGACAGGTGTGACAGACGTAAAGCAGTATTTCAATTGTCTTTCTATGATAGAGTTATTTCACTTAACATGTCTTTAAAGTTTATCTATTTCTCATGTATTACAGAAATATTCACAATGTTAAGGCTGAATAATTTTCATGTGCATGTGTACAGACACATACACATACTTTCTTTGCTCATTTGTTATGAGGGATCATACAGATTGTTTCCTTAAGTCGACTACTGTGAATAGAGCTCCCATGAATATGAGGTGAAAATGTCCGTTTGTGATATTTTGACTGGTTCTTTTGAATACTAGATCATGTAAGAGTTCAACTTTTAATTTTGAAAAAAAAATTATTTTTATTTTGTGTGTATAGGTGCTTTGTTAGCATGTATGTATACCACATGTGTACAGTACGTAACTGCAGAGGTCAGAAGAGGGTGTTAAATCCCCTAGAACTGGAGTTACAGGCTGTTATGCACTGCTTTATGGGTGCTGGGAACCAAACGTAAGTCCTCTGGAAGTTCAGACAGTGCTCTTAGCCACTGAGCCATCATCTTCTGGCCCCATAGAGTTTTATTTTTGAGAGCCTTCTGTACTCTTCTGACATGGCATATCATTTTTCATTCTGTCAGTTGTTCAAAAAGCTTGGAGTTTCCCCATATCCTCATTAATACTGGTTCATCATCATCATCACCATCATCAATAACAACAATCAACAACTTTATTTTCATAATGGTAGTTGTGGCAGATGTAAAGCAATTTTTCTTTTCTTTTTTTTTTTTTTTTTGGTTTTTCGAGACAGGGTTTCTCTGTGTAGCCCTGGCTGTCCTGGAACTCACTTTGTAGACCAGGCTGGCCTCGAACTCAGAAATCCGCCTGCCTCTGCCTCCCAAGTGCTGTAAAGCAATTTTTCATGTTGGTTTTGATTTGTATCTTTCTGATATCAGTGACTATATCCTTGTGGGTCACTCATATGACTTCTTCATAGAAATACTTTCTTAATTATTTTACTCCCTATTCCTCCCCTCTCCACTTTTTATAGTAATGAGGGTTGAACCCATGGCCTCGTACACACCAGGCAAGAACACTACCCCTGAGCCGTATCAGTCAGCTCTACTCAATTTTTCAGCCTCTTTTAACATCAGGATAGTAAATGTGTTGGTGTTTGGAAAGTTTGGGGATTTTATTACATCTTGGGAGTTCCTTATATACTTTGATAATTAACCCTATAGTGGCTGGATGGTTTGTAATATTTGTATCCTTTTTCCTGAGTTGTCTCTTTTTTTTGGTTAATGTTTTCTTCTTTCCTTATGTGATGCTATATTGGTCTGAATGAGAAGTGTTTCCCGCAGGCTTGGGCATTTGAATGCTTGGTTCCCCAGTTGGTGGTGCTATTTGGGGGAGGTTTGGATACCACAAGTTTGCTGGAGAGAATATATCACTTGGAGTAGACTCTGAGAACAGATAGTTTCCCACACGTCTAGTTCAGACCTGCTGCTTTGTGTTCGTGGTCCGAGACATGGCTCTCGGATCTCTGCTCCTTTCACTGTGCCTGACGCTGCCGAGCCTCACACCATCATAGACTCTTATCCCTTTGGAATCACGAGCCAAATACAATCTTCTTCCTATAAATCGCCTCGTACTCAGTATTTTATCACAGCAATAGAAATGTAACTATGTCGATGGGGTTCCCCTTGTCTACTTTTGATTCTGTTGCCTATGTATTTGGTGATGTATCTGTGAAATCGTAGCCAAGAATAAAGGCAAAGCTCTTTCCCCCTCTGTTTTCTTCTAGAGTTTTATCATCTGGGGTGTTACCTTTAAGTCTCTAATTCATTTAGAGTTTGCTTCTGAGCATAACTCCTTTTCTCGATAAGGCAGTGTTGGGGACTGAACCCACAGTTTGTACATCCCAGGTGGGTACAACTTTATTTAATGTTTAGAGAGGCCCCGACTATTCCCCAACCCGACTCTCCTTCTCAGTCAAGTTTTTGTTGATGGACGCAACTCCAGTTTGTATCTGAGAATGAAGTTTAGCACAGTATCTGTTTTCATGGAACTTCTGGTAAAATATACAGTGTACACCAAGAAAACTGTCCATAGGCCAATATACTTGAAAAACAACTACGCCCCTGACTGCCTTTGCCAACCTATTGCTGGTATTTTCTTTATGATAATTGGAGGTAGGGTGTGTGCATGCCACTGCATATGTGTAGAGGCCAAAGGACAGCTTTGCGAGTCAGTTCTCTCTTACATTTACTTAGGTTCTAGGAAGTGAGCTAAAGTCTGAGAACTTGTATACAAGTATTTTATTTGCAGAAGCACCTCACCATCCTTCATTACCAACATTTCAATGTTTCCCAGCTGTATATTAAAGTACCCAAGAAGTCTATAATGCAGTAACCTGCTTAACATCACTGACACAGAGCTTATTAAATTTGCATGACAATGTAAAACATACTGATTAGTATATAATTTAATTTTAAAATATCTTAATTTGCTTGCTTTTATAAATGCAATTTGTTAAATTGCCTCATGGAACAGCTATTTTCTTCAGAGGCAAATAAAAGAGACACTAATATTGGTAATCCTGCTTCACCCAGGAAGAGCACTGGTCCTAGTCAGGAGTCCAGGACCGCCATCACTGTTGGGTATGCCTTTACATTTAAGCCAAGTTCAGAGTAAGAGACTATCCCAGAGGCTAGGGTGGCTTTGAGGGTTCTGAGAACCCAAAGCTCACGTGACAGATATGGTTACTATTGTCAGGACAATTCTAGTCAGATACCAGAGTCTGGAGAGAGAGCAGATATCAATGAGAAGCAGTTAGGAGGTGGTAACTTGGCACTGACAACCCAGCCAAGGCTCAGGCAGAGGTAGACATGCGCATTTGCTTTCTCTTGTATTTACTGGGCAATGAACCTGGGTGAACTGGAAAGTGGATGAGGTCTGAAGGTCTGCATGAAACCACAAATGGTGACCCGTGAGGGCAGACTCCAGGGGCATTCATCTCAGGGATATAGCACTTGGAGGTGGCAAGGACCAATTTCAAGGTCTCACACTTTAAAAGCCTGAAGTCCAAGCATAGGTGGAAGCCCAGCCTAGACTCAGAGCTCAGACGCGGACAGAGTACATGCTAGGAGCCTCTGTTGGACAGTCAAACCTGATCCGGTAAGACAGAAACTCCATAGAGGCAGTCTGAGGGAAGGGAGAGGTTAAAGACAGGGAATCTGGGCTTTAAGATCTCCCTGTATCAGCTCTCCCTTTGTAAGATGGGATCTAATCCCCAGGTGAGACAAGAGTCGGTAGAGCAGCCATCAGGCAAGACAATATAGTTAGAGCCCCAAAATGAACCAACCAACAACCAACCAACCAAACAAACAAACAAACAACCTAATGACCAAAACCTAAAAACCCAAACAAAAACCAAACACCCCCAAACACAAAACAAAACAAAAGAAAACAAAACAAAACGACCCATGAGCCACAGGAGGAACACAGTTCTGTGAACCCCTTGTTCAAACAAGGGGTATGGATAGAAATTAAATATTATCTGGATGGAAGGGGACCTGGAGAAATCCCAGTGCCCTGTCTTGGATGAAGACTCTTGATCACTGAAACTAAGTCTCGTAAGCCCAGATGAAGTTGTGAGTTTAAAGCTTGTCAAGTGTGAAACTAGCTCCAACAGTCAAATGCCTCACTCTGCCTGCTAAACAAGTCCACTGTAACCCGTGGATTCAATTTTGGATTAATTTTAGGCCAGAAAAAAAATTTTTTTGCTTGCCATAAATTTAAGTGCTTTCGATACCCATGACATGAAGACTGGAGCATTATGTAAGAGGGAGTCACATGAGAGGTCATTTAACAACTTGTGCCACTTCACAGCTTTCCATCACATAGTTCGCAGCAATTCAAAGTCATAACCTCTAGAACTCAAAACATTGCCCATCAGCCTTTGAACTCCCAAACTGGTCAAGTGTAATAAGTCCAGAGCAAAGTACAGAATTTTCAGTGGCTAAGCACAGGCAGTGAATAGACCAGATCAACCATAGTGAGTCCACACACTGGCCTGACTCAGCGGGCCTTCGCTCGGCCTCGATTCCATTTTGGTTCCTACTAATTTAGCCTCAAAAGTCTCAGCTAAGTGATGTGACAGCCCTTTGTGCTAGGACGCGATCTGTTCTAAATATCTTTCCACAGGTGTGCTGCAAATCACCGTCAACCTGATAAAAACAATCCCTACGATCAAGCGAGTTATTTATACCAACACCCTCCCATGTTGTTGCACCAATGAAGCAAATGTGTAAGGATAATGTCTGGGCTCGTTTCTGTTTTGGAAACACTTTCTGGGAAAGCAGGTGTTTGCAGACTAAATAGATATGCATGCCATGGGTAATAGTCTTAGATGTCAGGTCAGTTCTTCATCGGGGACAGATCTTTGGAGGGCACTGTGTTGCTGGTCATGAGAGAAGAGTCTGATAGGAGATGGTGTCTAAGATGAAAACGGCCTGGAGAACACAGGTGGTCGGGGAGTTCCTCATGGCTGTTACTTATAGGAAGAATTATTCCCTCCTAGAAGCCCTGCTCCATCCAGCTCCCAAAGTCCAATCAGTATTACGACTGAAGTTGTTTTAAACGCCACTATCTGCCTCTCTATCTACTCCAATGCATTGAGCCAGCTATATAGCACTTTTTTCCTGTTCCCCAATAACCTTAAACTTCTTCTATTTCTTGTTGGAGATGTTTCCTTTGCCCCAGATGTCTTTCATCCATCCACCAAGTTCTTTCTATCCCTTCCTGTACTAGCTAATTCTTTCCTCCCCTCCAAGATTCATCACACCACCATGCCCTCCAGGATGGCTTCACTCAGTCCTCCCTCATCGACTGAGAGGTGCTCCCCTCCTCACTTGCCTGGTAGGTGCTCCCACCTCACCTCTGCCTGCCAGGAGCTAAGGAAAGGAAGTCAGAACATTACTACAGATTTGTTTGGAAGGAAGGCCGGGAAGTGAGATGGAAAGATGAGGGGATGGTAAACCATACGGAGCCACATGAAGCCTGGGGCTGTGTGCAGTAAGGGGAGACAATGGATCTAACTAACCAGGGGTTCTCAATGCAAGGCAAGTTCATGAGACAACCCCAAATGAGACCATTAATACTGCCAGGTAGAGGGCAATATCTCCAACAACGATGATACAGAATACCCCATGGCCTGGAGAGGTGGCTGGGTACATAAAGTGTTTGCTAAGCAAACAGAAGGACTGGAAACCAGAACCTCAGAATCATATACATTCCAGATGAGCATGGCAGCCCACCAATGACACAGAGGCAGGGGGAGCTCCAGGGCAAGGTGGCTTGCTCAACTAGCAGAACCAGAGAGCTCCAGATTCAGCTGAGACCCTGTTCCAGTAAATAAGATGAAGGCAACAAGACATCCGATGCCAATCTTTCTTTCCCATATCCACATTTGCTTGGGCATGCAGGAGTATCCACATACATCCACACGCATGCATACACACCCCACCACACACATACACATGTGGGAGAAAAGGAAAGAGGAAAGAATAAAGTAGGTAGACATGACGTCGAGGAGCAATTTAAGCAGGGTGGAAGCATTTTCTGTCTATCCCTTTGGTGTTGTTCTTTCCCAAGCTCCACTGTTCATCAGGGAAAAGTTCAATTTACATAAACTTTTCATTTCTTCTTCAGATATCCTCACCTTGAGATGATGTAGTTTTGTGCACAAATCCCTCAGGGTTTGGAGTGGGGTACGGGTGTCAAAGGACACAAAACAAACCTCACTGTGCACTGATTCTTGTAGGGTCTAGGGATTTATGAGGTGCTTCTACTTTTGGGGGGACTTGACAATTATTCACAATATAACTACAAAACAGCACATAAGGAACTATGAGCTCTTCTGAAGTGGAGGGCATTAAATATTAACTGAATGCGTACACATGCCTTTAAGATGGAATATGCATATGCACTGTCTAAGATACCCCAAGAAGGCACTGGGTACTTCAGATGCTGAACACAGATTTTCCTAAGCTCTTGCCTTCAGGCCAAATTCTGCTTTTCCTAGACTATGGCACTGTGCAGAGAAAAATTATTTGAGGACAAGGTGGTGAGAAGTCTTAAAGGCTGAGGATGGGGTAGTGCTGTCTCTTCTCCTGTGATCACTGAAGGCCTCTTATATTCAACAGACACCAAATCTGAGAGGCCAAGGCCATCTCCCCTTTCGTATGGTCAGAGATGGAAAAGGAGGATAATCAAAGTGCTTACCTCACAGGGTCATTAGTACAGTAAATGTGTTAAGGTTTAGTTCAGTGAGTTGTTAGGGTCCGACATCTGTGCTTTACTATGAGAGTTAGTGTTTGTGTTGAAGTACATATTATGGGTCAATAGTTCCCAGTAAGACACACACTATGATGGATAGGTTGTTTATAGACAGAGAGAAGACATGGTTTTCTCAATATAAGAGGGGGAAGGAGTACCAGGGCTAGGAATGAGCAGAGAAAGTATTTGAGAATGCAGCTGTGTATAATTTAGGCAGGGTGTGTAGGGGAGGGAAGGGATATGAACCAGGAAGCAAGGCAGGGCTGGCTGGATGATGGTAGTCCTGGCATGGGGCAGCAAAGTTGAGACTTGAAGCAGGAGGCCCCGAGGAGCCAGGGAGTGACTTGTCCCAGGGAGGGGCAAGATGAAAACATACTTCAGGAGGATTAGGCTGGCACGAGATATAAAGTGTCTCGGTTTGGGGCAGGTTCAGACCAAGGGTCGAGAAGTCCTTACGGAGCTGGAAATTTCTAGACTTCCTCCAGCCTCAGGCTCCAAGCTGCACTTTTGCCAGGCTGGGTGGGAATCCTGGAGTTTTCCATGGGACCCAACAATTCGTCTCTGTGTCCCCTGTCACCAGCAGCTTTGTTTCTGTGCTGTGGCCTTGCATAACATCACCAGGTCTCATTAGCCCAAGCAAGCTAGAGTTTTCAGAGGTTAAACTCTAGAACCTTCCCAGCCTGGGTGGCCTCTCCTGAAGCAAAAAGAGACCTCTTCCCCTCCACACTTTTGACCAGGGATCCTTATAGCCAAATGGCCTTAGCTGACCTTGGCTGTTCTTTGGTTCTCATCACAATACCCCTCTCCTCTCTGTAGTTCTTCCCCCAACCTGTTTAGACCCAAGACTTACATAAACCTTCTCCACTCCCCTCTGCTTCTTCAGGTGGAACCTTGAAGGGAAAAAAAAAAGTTGTTACTAGGCCAAGGAGAGCAAGGTTTGGAAAGACACGATGTGCTGCCAAATCCAGGAAAGCAAGTTAATGAGAAGGTGAGACTCTGTCCACCCACTTTCTTTCATTGGTGGAATTTTTAGGTAACAAACATAGCTCCAGGCAGGTGTCTGTGCCCCACTCCCATGCTGAGCAGGAGCTGGACCCAAGCTGCTGGTCCCACTCAGCCACTCGGTGGCTAAATCTTTGTACCATCTCCAGACCTCGGAGTCCAATTGCACAGCAGTGATTCAGGTCCTTCCCTCTCTAAGTCCTTTTGAGCTCTAGCCTTCCAGGATGCCCTTCTAAGGGTCAGTGTGTTGGTCTGGATGAGTCCTGGGTCTAACCAGAACTACACTGAGAGGGAAGATAAAGAAAGAGCCCGAAGAACTAGAAGAACTAGCTGTCCTAACAACAGGAGAACCCGTACTCATACATTAATGTACACTCATGTGCTCATGTGGAAGTATACATATAAGCAACACTGGTGAGCACATGTGTGTGGGCGCGCGCGCACACACACACACACACACACACACACACACACACACACACACAGCATGCATACACATAAAGTAAAGCTTATAAAACAAAACAAAACAACCCCAAGAAGCAAGCAAACAAGAAAGACATAGGGGTCTTTATACATCTGTTGTGGGATTGTTGTTGTTGTTGGTTTTATTTTGTTTTGCGTGTTTGATTTGAGACAGGGTCTCACTATGGAACCCTGGCTGACCTGGGGACTGCCTGCCTCTGCCTTCCAGAGAGCTGGGATCAAAGGTGTGTGCCACCCATGCCCAGCGGCTGTGGATTTTATAGGTCGTCGATGGCTGGGCTTTGGTTATGAACTTAACACTGCTGATGAATGCAGAGTGCCTTTGAGAACCGAGCATCAATGAGGGCTTGTTTTGTTACTGAGGGGTTGGACATGGGTTTGCTTAGGAGAGAGATTTGCTTTCTGCTGCCATCCTTGTTCTGAGAGCGATTGCTTAACTAGATGTCGGTGGTCTTTCACCACGCGGGTTTCCTGTGGGCGTTACAAGCTGAGATTGGCAAGTTCACTGAGGAGGCGGGCAAGGGGAGGAGCGACAGCACAATGCTGTCTCCCTATTGGTGCTAAGTTCTGTTCCTGTTTAATAAATGCAGTTTTGAACTGGAAGACAGGAGGTGTGAAAACACCACACAAGTCCCCTAAAATAGCCTCTTAACAACCAAATCAGGAGTAGCATCTGGTCTCCGTTCAGGAAACACGGTGCTTGGATGTCCACTTCCCTGGGGCTCCTTGGCCCGTCTTTCCCCTTAGGTTCAATGGTTCTTTGGATCCATTGACTTTACTTCTGATAATATCAATGACCCGGGGACATCCACGTTACATATGAAGGACCCCTCTCGGCATGAGTAGTTGCATATTAACTGTCATCATGTAGTCAGCTTCTCTGGCAGAGATGATTACAGTCTAAGTCTAGAATGCGGGGACCCTTTAATACAGTTTCTCATATTGTGGTGTCCCCCAACCCTTTTTGTTGTTACTCCACACCTGTAATTATGCCACCGTTATGAATCATAATGTAAACATGTGTGTTTTTGATAGTCTTAGGTGGTCCCTATGAATAGGTTGTTTGAACCCCCAGAGAGGGTTGTGCCCCACAGGTTGAGAACCAGTTCTCTAAGGAACCATTTATGACCCCCTCTCTTTGGCTATCAAGCTTCTGAAAGAATTTTTCTAGGAATCTCCAGCTGGGAGAAGAAATAGCCAAAACCTCAGGGACATTCAGAGGAAGACCTTATTTTTTGTGAAGTGTTTTGCAACTTATTAGATGACTTCATAGAGATGTGGCTCTGAGATGGCAGTGGGCAGAGGTCATACCTTGTCTGAACTATTTAACTATGCATATCTTCTCTCTCTCTCTTTTTTTTAATGTACCCTCACATATGGAATTTGAAATCAAACTTGGATGTAGTGGTCACTGTATTTCCTTTGTCCCTCTTTCCATTGTGGCCACTTTGAATAAATCTCCATTTTATTTTATTTTATTTTTTTATTGTTTTGGTTTTTCGAGACAGGGTTTCTCTGTTACTACAGGAAGACTGGACTACAACTTTAAATAGCAGTGTTATCTGTAGAATAGCCTTAAATATTTTAAGTGGAAAGCTAAAATTCTTCATCCAGCCTATTTCTTCTTTTGTTTCTTCCTATATTACCCTATTTATTCAACCCAGCATTCTTTTGTTTGTTTGTTTGTTTGTTCGTTTGTTTTTTGTTTTGTTTTTTCAAGACAGGGTTTCTCTGTTTATCCCTGGCTGTCCTGGAACTCACTCTGTAGACCAGGCTGGCCTCGAACTCAGAAATCCGCCTGCCAAAGCCGGGCGTGGTGGCGCACGCCTTTAATCCCAGCACTTGGGAGGCAGAGGCTGGCGGATTTCTGAGTTCGAGGCCAGCCTGGTCTACAGAGTGAGTTCCAGGACAGCCAGGGCTACACAGAGAAACCCTGTCTCAAAAAGGAAAAAAAAAAAAAAAAGAAAAAGAAATCCGCCTGCCTCTGCCTCCTGAGTGCTGGGATTAAAGGCGTGCGCCACCATGCCCGGCTAAATCTCCATTTTAATTTGGCTCTTTTCATTGTTTTTTTCAGGATAGGTGGCCAAACCTGGTTAGTTGAGGTACAGGTTGAAACCCTAATCTGGTAATAGTAACATATGTCCTGAGTCTGGACCTGTACAGCCATGCTCAGTAATGAAGCATCTCTCCTAAGGGGCTGAACTTCACCCCTGCTAAATAAGCAACAATTAATCAAACAAGGATGGACTGCATGCTTTTTATGCTCCTCAGTATTTGGGGGGGGGGCAGCCTCCTCATTTTCACTAGTCCAAATTCTCATTCTGACGAGCTTAGAGTTGTGTTTACTCCAGACTCACGTGGTTTCCCTTGATTATTATTGTGTGCTTCTCCCTCCGAAGCTGAAGAAATATCTGATCCTTACGTGCTTGTGGAATAAGCAAAGAAGTCACATGACTGGATCAGTACAAAAATGTATTGCATTTTGCTGTAGTCCAGTGAATTTGAAGCTACAGATATTTTTCTCTTTAAATGTACAGTTCATGTTTCGAGAAAGGAACCCAACGATGTATCAAATGCTTGTATACTTACTGTCAAGGTAGCAGAAGTTAACATTTAGGCTCAGTACTTTTGAATTTCTTTCTTTCTTGAAGAAATGAAGCATTACACGCATTTCCATCTCCACTGTGAAAACCAGGGCTGAGTGGCTAGCTGTGTGCTTGCTGTTCTAAAATGCACTGATGGGGACTGGAGAGACGGCTCCCTGGTAAAGTGTTTGTTCTGTGAGTATGAGATCTTCTGTTTAGACCCCCAGAAAAACATCTAAAAGTATCTAGATGTGATGATGTCTGCCTGTAACCCCAGCAGGGGTAGGAAGGGAACAAGTGGATCCTTGGGGCTGTCTGATCAGCCAAGTCAAGGAATCAGTGAGATATATCATGAATGAGAGAACCTGCCTCAGAAAGTATAGGGAGAGGCTGGAGCAATAGCTCAGGGGTTAAAAGCACTGGCTGGTTCTGGCTCTGGCAGCAATCCACACGGTGGTTCACAAGCCTCTGTAACCCTAGACCTAGGATGTGATGTGCTCTTCCAGCCTCCAAGGGTACTGCATGCATGCACGATGCACAGACACACAAGCAAGCAAATACCCATATGCAAATTAATAGTAACACGACGACGACGATGATGATGATGATGATGATGAAGAAGAAGAAAAAGAAGAAGAAGATCTAGATAGATGACAGATAGAGATAGATAGATGATAGACAGATGATAGATATGTGATAGATAGATGATAGACATAGATAATATAGATGATAGAGATAGATAATAGGTGATAGATATCTAGATGGATAGAGATAATAGAGTTAGATATAGTATAGATAAATAGATATAGTATTGTTCAATAGAGATAGATAGATAGATAGATAGATAGATAGATAGATAGATAGATAGAATAGTTAAATAGATAGATATGGGTGTGGTAGCACATCTGAGAGGCAGAAAAGGTAGATCTCTGCAAGTTTGAAGGCAGCCTGGATTACAAAGCAAATTCCAAGGTTACATAGTGAGACATCATCTTTTAAAAGTACATATATAAAATAAAGCAGAAGCAGGAGTAAGGAAGGCACCGCACATTGACCTTTGTCCTCCACGTACACGTACACACTCTTACTCACATGTGCACACATATAACCATGGCCATACAGAATACAACACAGAATCTACTCTAAGAATCGAGGGTCAACAAGTTGGCTCAGTGGGTGAGGGTACTTGCTGCCAAGCTTGATGACCTGAGGTTGAGCCTTGAGACTGGCTCTCACAGATTTTACTCTCATCTCTACGTGCATGCAAGTGTGTATGTGGAGTGTGTGTGTGTGTGTGTGTGTGTGTGTGTGTGTGCCTATACATGCACACACACAGGAGTGTGCATGAGACCAGTAGAGGGGTCTTTTCATCCATTGTCATCACTGTCTTCAAATCAGTCATATCAGGTACTTAGAACTTGTCTCTTTCATTTATTTCCTTAGAAACCCCTCCGTTCAATGTCACTTTTCTCATTTGGACTGGTTAAACAATTCCCTGGACTGTTCTCTAGAAAGACAGATGTGTGAATAATTAACTCAACCTCATTAATCAGTTGCTACTCTGGTTTCTAAGCTTCAAAGCTGAGTTACTTGCCCTTAGAGCATAGAATTGGTTTATAGATGGCATATGCACTCATGTGTGCTAAAGGGAATTATCTGATTTATAGAACTGAGAATATGCAAAGTATATAAAATGTAGTGTAGAAAAAATTAAGAAGATAGAGATGACTTTTTAAGCAAACTCAAAGAGTTTAAAGTCTCATTGTAGATGGTGTTTTTAATCTTTTTCATTTATAATTATTGTGTTTGTGTGTGACTGTGTGTGTATGCATGTGTGTATCTGTTCATGTGCATGTTCCACAGTGTGCATATGGAGGTCAGAAGGCAAACTTTCAGAGTTCACATTCTACTGTGTGCTCAGAGGCTCAAATTCAGGTAGTCAGGCGTGCAGAGCAAGCATCTTTCTACACCGAGGGATCTTGCAAACCCAAGTGTTACCATATCGATACTCTTAAAAGTCATTGTCTTCAAGGGCAAAGGTGATGTCATTAAAAAACAGCCCATGCTTAAGTCAGCTTAAGTCAGAGAGCAGCCCGCAGAGTTCTGTGCTGCTGACACAGTACTCAGTACACTTAGCCTGGAACTATGGGAGCCTCACAGATAAACTAATACACAGACGGTTCCCTGAGCTCTGTAGCCAAGGAGACGGGTGCACACAGCTAAACAGACCACAAGCCAGCGAAGCAGATGCTGTGACAGTCACTTAAAGGACATGCTGTGGGTGAGACTAGGGGAGCAGGGAGTAGGTGCCAATCCAGCAAAATTCCTTGTGCTTACCCAATGGTCCATCCGCACTGTGGGATGGCGGGGACATGCAGGACACAGTGGCGGTCTTTGATTTGGTCACGAAGGATGAAAAGACTTCAACAGGAAGACAAATTGGGGATGAAGATGTAGGCAGTGGAGGGAAAGAAGAAAGTGGGACTGAAGAGATAAGCAGAGGACACAGTGCTGGATAGATTAATCTCAATAGATTAATCAATAGTTCATCAGCCCCTCCTCCACACATACATACCCCCCACTCGTTTTTTGAGGCATGGTTCACGTGTTCCAGGCTAGCCTCAAACTCACCATGTGGTTAGTTGAGGATAACTTTGAACTTTAGATTCTCCTTCCTGTACTTCCCCAGTGCCGGGATGACAAGTGTGCCCTGCCCTGCCTCAAGTGTGCCCTGCCCTGGCTCAGGTGTGCACTGCCACGCCTGGCTTGTGCTGTTACTAGAGATGGAACCCAAGGCTTTTGGTGCTCCGGGCAAGCACAGCCTGGACCACATCCCCAGCCCTGGTCCACTCTTGTCTCATTCTACAGTGATCTATCTAGTCTTGGTCCCCACACCTTGCTCAGAGGGAGTGGTCACTGATGATTTCTCCACTGTGTACCTGGATGGACCCTCCTTAGTCCCTCATTCCTTGGCCTCTTGCGGATATCGCTTGTCACGTCAACCTCGATGTCAATGGCAGCACTGACATTTGGGTCCCTTGTGGTTTTCATCTGTAATATCCTGTCCCCCACCGTTTTCTCTTCTCTCTGTGTTCAAATGCCTTTTGTCTGTCAGTTCTTCCTCATCTTACACCTTTATGAGCATGTCTCCTGCTGTCGTAAGGACACGCCCTCTCTTACACTATGGTTCATATCTAACTTTCAGGTCTCATCTTAATTATTACTCCCCTTAGGAACATTTTCCCCAAACTTTGCCTCTGTCCAGTAATGAGCCTAGAGATAAATAAATGCCTGAGTACCCAGCTGTCTTCCTAGATTAGCTCATGTCATTCTTTAGTTTCTTTGTTTGCATAATCCGATTATACATGTAAAATTCACGTTTACCATAATATTCCCAGCACTTATCACAGTGTCAGGCTAATCGATATCAAGTACTTAATAAATATTCAATGAGTAAATATGTTATTCAGGCGACATCAAGAATGCTGGGTTGGCTGGGCGGTGGTGGTGCACGCCTTTAATCCCAGCACTTGGGAGGCAGAGGCAGGCGGATTTCTGAGTTCGAGGCCAGCCTGGTCTACAGAGTGAGTTCCAGGACAGCCAGGGACTACACAGAGAAACCCTGTCTCGAAAAAACCAAAAAACAAACAAAAAAAGAATGCTGGGTTGAATAAATAGGGTTATATAGGAAGAAACAAAAGAAGAAATAGGCTGGATGAAGAATTTTAGCTTTCCACTTAAAACATTTAAGGTTATTCTACAGATAACACTGCTATTTAACGTTGTGGTCCAGTCTTCCTGTAGTAACATGCTTTGTTAGCTGGTATAGTGTAACGGATAAGTCAGTTTAGTTAAGGGTTGACAGGGTAGACCTCACAACAACTGTAAGAACAGCAAGACAGAAGGATTGAACAGGGATGGTGCCCAAGAGAATGCTGGGAGTTGATAGCGAGGCAAGGTCCCATTCGGCATCCTCTTCTACCCTATTACCATTCACTAGGAGAAAGGAGTGCCTAAGGAAAGCCAGACTTGGAAGGAAGAGAGGCAGAGAGCTCATTTCCTGATGCAGAATCAGCCAGCAGGATATTAGTCTGTAGCTCAGGGGCTCGTGGAGCAGGAGGTGTGGATTTAAGAACTATTTGGGAAGAGCTAGCAGATGAAGATGTGAAGGTTGTTATGGAAAGCAAAGGGAAGTGAGTCGAGAGCTAGGCATGTGTATGAACTCAAACAGCAACAACAACAACAACTGCCATGTATACGCGGAAGATCACGTGGCTGAAACGACAAAGGAAACAAATATTTTAAACTAAATTAAAGGAATGATCATGTTTAGATATTGTGTTTAAAATCTTCAGGATGTGAAAGGTGACTTGGAAGTTGGCACAGAGCAGGGGCAAAAAGATAGCGTGTCACAGTTGGGTTTAGTGGGTAGAACGTAACATGGGGGATGATCAGAGAACAACTGAAATGGGGGGGGGTGATATCTTTGTTCTTCAGACACAGAAGAGCAGAAACAAGGACTCAGGTACGCTTTGTGGCAGGGTTAGAGGTTTGTTTAGGTAGAAAGTTAGGTTTCCATGTGTCCAGGGAGTGGGAAGGAGAAGAATGTGTTCAGGGCAAAGATCCAATGTATAAAATTTTTATGGCCGACAGAATGAGGGCTCTCGGCTGCAGAGGAAACACTTAATCAGCCTGTAAGTTTTCAGTACGTCAAACTAACCTGACATGACAGCTGACGTCATGGGGACACGAGTGGATGGTTCCAAGCAGAGTTGACTCTGCTTCCTCACTGTAATTATTAACCAGTCACGGTGTTAGATCGTTCACGTTGAGAAGCCCCACCACCTTACTACCCATCTACATGAAGACTTCTTTTCTATGAAAGAAGTATGCTCATTCCAAATAATAACAGTGTCCAAATCATTAGTTTTTACCCTTTGTTTTCATATGCTATGGGTCAAGTGCAGGGCTATTAAAATACAAAATATATGGAATGAGCCCTGACAACAGACTTGATTCCAATCTTATCCGCCATTTTTTAGCTACATCTTTGGGAGACTTACTTAACTTAAGGTCAAACTACATTATTGGATGTTTCAGCCCATTCTGATTTTTTTTTCTTTTCTCAGGCTTCTCAATGTGTATTTACTACTTGAACGTTTTTTCATTAAAAACAAAATAAATGAAAAAACTCCCAGAACATTTGCTATGAGTCAGCTACTGAAGGAACACAATGTTTAAGACCCAGGTTTCTCTCACGAGTCTTAAGTTTGCTTTAGTAGGTGGTGACAGAAGGACAAACGGGCCCATCCATCTAGATAAACTTCAGAAAGCATCTGTGCCCATGGGAAGTCCTCCGTAGACACTGTGACCCTTGAGTTCAGCCTTAGAGAATGGATTCAAGTCAATTGTAGGTTGTGCTTTGACAGAGGAGATAGGCTAGTGACAAGAAGGCACTGAGTTCAAGGGCACAGTATATTCTAAGTGTCAGTTGCCAGTGGCTGAACACAGAGGAGGGAAAGAGGCTAGAGAAGCCAAGTTCAAAGCTCAGACTATGCATACAGTATAAGGTTAAGCGCTGATCCTATAGCTACGTTACCTATGAGTGAGTGGTTGTTCTTGGGCAAGGGACACAACTCAATAGGTTTTCACTTTTCCAGCTGAAAAGTGGAATTGAAAATGGTATTGCATATTGACCTCATATAGAAGTATTCAAAACAATGTCTAGGACATGGTCATGGTTATGGAAGCCTCTTGCAGGGCTCCGGCAGGTAGAGATGGGTTCAGATTTGAGTTGCAGGCAGAGGCAGGTGAAGAGTGGATTGGAGCCATGAAAACAGGAGTGGAAAGATGATAGAAAGCAAATAGGGCCTGCACTCAGGAGAGGGTACAGAGATGCGGGCGGAGCAGATGGCGGGTGTTAGTCTCCACAGCCCATCAGGTGAAGATAGGATGAGTGGTAACTAATACCCAGAGCTCTACTTCGAACACATAGTATTCCGTTTGTACCCTAACAACATGCATGCACATAATCACACATAGACACAGACACACACACACAGACACACACACAGACATAGACACACACACACACACACACACACACACACACACACACACACGGACAGACAGACAGACAGACAGACAGACACATACACATACACAGACACAGACACAGACACAGACACAGACACATACACAGACACAGACACAGACACAGACACAGACACAGACACAGACACAGACACAGACAGGCAGGCAGGCAGGCAGACAGACAGACAGACAGATAGACACACACACACACACACACACACACACACAGAAAGAGAGAGAGAGAGAGAGAGAGAGAGAGAGAGAGAGAGAGAGAGAGAATAATGTCTACGTCATAGACTTTGGTCAGGGACAGGTGGGCCTAGGTACAGAGTCTTAACTTTTATTGACTTTTCTCTCTTCTCTTCTCTTCTCTTCTCTTCTCTTCTCTTCTCTTCTCTTCTCTTCTCTTCTCTTCTCTTCTCTTCTCTTCTCTTCTCTTCTCTTCTCTTCTTTCTCTTCTCTTCTTTCTCTTCTCTTCTTCTTCTTTTTTTTTTTTTTTTTTTTTTTTTTTTTTTTTTTTTTTTTTTTTTTTTTTTTTTTTTTTTTTTTTTTTTTTTTTTTTTTTTTTTTTTTTTTTTTTTTTTTTTTTTTGGTTTTTTTTTTTTTTTTGGTTTTTTGAGACAGGGTTTCTCTGTATAGCCCTGGCTGTCCTGGAACTCACTCTGTAGACCAGGCTGGCCTCGAACTCAGAAATCCGCCTGCCTCTACCTCCCAAGTGCTGGGATTAAAGGCGTGCGCCACCACTGCCCCGCCTGCTTTTATTGACTTTTGATATTTTCTTCCTCTCACAAAGAAGTTGACAAACAGCCTGGCAGAGCTGTAAGAACTGAACGGACTCCGAATAGGAAACGTGCCCTAGATGGTGCTCGGTTCTCATACCGTAGATCCTCAGGGAAATGGGGAAACGGGCTGGGCGGGGGCCTAGAGCACGGAATCCCTGGAAGACCCCTGTTGTCAAAATCTCTCCCCAAACCCGACAAAAGCATCACACACTGTGTTCTTCCCAGCACCCACAGGGGCTACACCCAGAACACCGATGCTTCCCGGATGTTCTTTCCTTTACTGTCCTATTTCTAGGAACCTGGGACTCTCACATTGTTTGAACTCTAGGGCGTTTAAGAATTCCCTGATAAGGCGGAGCCAGATGGAGGCGGGATGAACAAGAACTGCTTCTCTGAAGAGAGGGACAGGTGCCCAGAGGACTAACGGCTCAATAGACAGAAAACGCACCTCTATCTACAGATAAGCCAGGTGACACATTAAGCCTCCTCCGCAGCTGTCCCCTCTTCTGCTGAGACCTATTGAGCAGCCGCGTCTTGATTGACACCCTAAATGTCACTGTGAAATGTTCAAGGGATGCTCCCCACTTAGCGTAGCTGCTGAGCCAGGGAAGGCAACTGTACGCCTTATTTGAATGGGTTGCCTGGTGCTGTCCAGAAAGGTTCCAGGCTGGGACCGAGCCTTCCCAAGTGAAGAAACTCACTTCACAAGCCGCCAGTCCCCGCCCTCCAACAAGCCTGTTTGTTAACTTGAACTTGCGGTGACACATTTCCAGTTTGCGCTCCAGGGCGAGTCCTTGACTACACAAAGGGTGAGACAGTTGGGGAGTTTGTGGACTGTCCAGTTAATCAGATAAAACCTGAGAGAGTCAGAAAGGCCACTTCTTCGAAGATGTCATAGTTTTACGGCAAACAGCGGAAGTGTTCGCAGCTAATCAGTGCTTTCCTTCAACACACCCCGCACTCCCTACCTCCCTCCCCCTCGCCCTCCCGCCTCCCATCCCCACCCTGCTCTCACCCCCCCCCCCAGCCCCCCAGTTTGCCTTTGGTAAAGCCCAGCTACTTCTCTCACTGGTCTCTGAAGCACAAAGGGAGTCTTCATCTTAATTCTAGGGAAGAAAAGATATGACTCCTTCTAGCACGAGTGAGCGGGATTGTAACAGGGTACGAATTGATTCTTTTTTCCCCTTCCTCATCTCAATGTACACACTATGTAGCCAAACCAAGGCTGATCAACAACACTCAATTATAAAGCAGATTCAAACTGAGGCCCAGCTGAGCCCTACTAGACCTCCACAATGCACTCTGTCATCCGCTTCTTACATGTCATCACATTTGATTATATTAATCTTCGCCACAAGTAATGGAGGAGGTTATTATGAGCCTTGGTCTAGCAACCGGGTTCAAGGTCACTTAGCTAATATGTAACTCTAAATGTTACGAGTTTCTAAGCCAAGGATATGTCCTTTTCTCAGGCCCATGATGGCTTTCTGCTGGCTTTCTAAAATGTTAGTTCTCTGCCTTTTGTTCTGTGGCTACCTCAGTGCCCCCTCTTCTGCACTCCCCCCCCCCCCCAGCCCCATTATCCTGATCACATTTACATTCCTGGTCTCCCATTCTCCTGGTCCTGCATGCTTACCTCAGCTAGAAATTATATGCAGGACTTTTAAAGAGTTGTTTCATAGTATTGCCTTTTTGCATATATATAAAGGATTTGTTTTGTTTTTGTTTTTGTTTTCAAGACAGGGTTTCTCTGTATAATAGCTTGGACTGTCCTGGAACTTACTACAGACCAGTCTGGCCTTGAACTCACAGACATCCTCCTGCCTCTGCCTGTCCTATCAAGTCCTGGGATTAAAGCTTGCATCACCACACCCAGCTGCCTTTATATTTTTATTTTTATTTTTTTTATTTTTAAGGTTGTGTGGTGTGCATATTGTTGTGTGTTTTAGAAAATAGCTGTAATATAACGTAGGGGGGGGGAGCATCTTAGCAGGCCTATGCCAAGGCATACCCCCTTGAGGAATCAGCCACACCACAGGCTTAGTATAAAAGGGAGAGGGGACCTGGAAAAGGGGCAGAGGCAGAGAAAGTGGGGGACAGAGGAGGACAGAAAGAGAAAGAAAAGAGTGGAAGAGGCCAGCTGGGAACATGTTGGGGAAAGACAGAGAGAGGGAGGAAGGGAAGGAGAGAGAGAGAGAGAGAGAGAGAGAGAGAGAGAGAGAGAGAGAGAGAGAGAGGAAGGGGGAGGGCAAGCAGTCCTTTTTATACACCAGGTTGGCTCACATCTGGCAAGCCTCAAGCTGTTGCTAGGAAGCTGTTGGGTGGAGCCTAAAGGAATTGCCAATAGTGTGTATACATATGAGTTTGTGAGTATGAGTCTATATGTAAGCATGCAGAGGCCAAAGATATCCTTCTATATGACAAGGTCTCTCACTGAGCTCCAAGCTAGTCATTTCACCCAGGCTGGCTGGCCAGCAAGCTTTGGGGATCTGCCTGTCTCTGTCCTCCAAAGACATGGTTACAGGGATACATGGTAGTGCCTGGCAATGCCTGGCTTTTTATGGGGATTTGAACTCAGGTCCTCCTGCTTGCATAGCAAGTGCTCTTACCCACTGAGCCATGAACTCAGATTAATCTTATTGTTTCAGTGTGGCTGTCTTGTGTGCACAAACATATGCAGGTATATAATAAGGGGAAGAGAAGATTCTTTTGGCATTTAGAGATCCAGGCACAGTGGGGTGGGTGGGAGTATTAGCAAAGTCACTCCGATCTCACACGTGTTTATTCTTATCTAAGTTTTGGAAGAGGAAATGGCAGGAGAAAGCACAGTAACTTAGTTCACAGTCACAAAGCTTGGCAGCTCCTAGCTGGGAGGTGACACAGGAGGCTCAAGCAGAAGGCTCCGGAGATGGAAGCTAGCCTGGGCATTGGAGTAAATTCCAGGGTAAGTCTGGCTTGTGTAGTGAGTTCTTGTTTTGAGATACTTATGTCTGGGAGCCAGAGCAGTAGCTCAGTGGTTAAATGTATTTTCTGTGAAATCATGAAGATGGGAGTTCGAATTCCAGAACCTGTGTAGCAAGCTGGCATACTGGGAAAACTTGTAACCCCAGCTCTGGAGGGAGGTGGAGGCAGGAGGATTGCTGGAGTTAGTTGACTTCCAGTGCAGACAGGAAATTTTGAGTCTTGATTCAGAATGAGATCTGTTCTCAAATGAAAAGCCCGAGAGTGAAAGAGGAGGACACTCAATGCCCTCAGTGGGCACTCCCACAAGTTTGTGTCTGTGCACAGAGGATGCTATACTATTACCATACTTTTTCGTTTGTTTGTTTGTTTGAGACATGGTTTCTCTGTACAGCTCTGCATATGCTGGACCAGGCTTGACCTCAAACTTACAGAGATCTGCCTGCCTCTGCTTCCAGAGTGTTGGGGTTAAAGGAGTATGCCACCACTCCCTGGAGAATATACCATAATTTTATGAACACAGATGTATTCACAAATTTTCAAATTGCATCTGTTAGTTTGTTTAGTGCACCTGGCACAGAGCATCCCTCACATGGCATAAATGATGATTTATTATAATTGGTTATTGATCAAACTAACTCATGAAAAAAGACAGGTGCCTTTCACCTGCTCAAACAAGGAGCAAAAATTCATCCTTAACTGATCTGTGCACCTTGCACAAATCATAGAAATATTTTTATAGAAATAAAGATTTGGCTGTAAGATTCGTGGATTACAGAATGAAACACTGAGATACAGATCTGATAAGATTCATCCTTGGGGATGTTGAGATGACCAGCTGTTCCAGCTTGCTGCCTCATCCCGCTTCACCTGATGCTGTTTCCAGAGACCTGCTTCCAGAGCAGCTCCAGGAGTGGCTGCTGCTTCCCGGTGACATCAGTTCATCCAGCCTTTCAGACAGATCCAGCAAAGACTTCAGTTAAGCCCTGAACATTCTAAGCATACAGGGACTGGATAACAATTGCTAAAACTAGCTTTCTTAAGTCTAACCAATTTTTCTAATTTTTCTACCCCTCCCCACCCCTTTGAAAAAAAATTCATCACCCCAATTCAGCAGGAAGAAGTTATGGAGAGCTGTCATCCTGATTCCTTGGGTTTAGGTGTCTGGATATGGTTATTTTATAAATTATAGATATTTTAACATATTAAGGGATAATTTGGAAATGGTCATAATTTTAGACAGGGAGGAAACTAGAGAAGTTAGACTTGGAGATACTGTCTTTTCTCTATCCTTTCTTTCTTAGGTGAAAGGAGGGGAACTGAAAAGAAAACAGGGAATAGAGTAATATAGGAAATAAGATATGTGAGATGGATTATTAAATTTACTCTTTTTTTTTTTTTTTTTTTTTTTTTTTTTTGGTTTTTCGAGACAGGGTTTCTCTGGATAGCCCTGGCTGTCCTGGAACTCACTTTGCAGACCAGGCTGGCCTCGAACTCAGAAATCTGCCTGCCTCTGCCTCCCTAGTGCTGGGATTAAAGGCGTGTGCCACCACGCCCAGCTTAAATTTACTCTTAAACAAAACATTTTATAGTCAAAATCTTTACATTGGTAGAAATCTTTATATTTTGATGCAGAACTAAAGTTATATTTTTTTACATTGGTACAGAATTTATATATTGATACAGGTTTAAGGTTTTCATTGGTATGAATCTTTGTATATTGATATAAAATTTAAAATTAATTCTGTTACTCTTAGACAGGCATTGTGCCTATATAACTCATTTAAGAATACAAGGCTTAGACCCAGTCCTTCTAATAGCTACTGTCACAAACTGTTTAGGATGATTAAGTGATGCAAGTTAATGGTTAGATAATAAACTCATGCTCATATTAGATTCTGATTTAATTACAATAAACTGTTTTCAAGATTATTCAAATAGGAAATAGCTAAGAGTAATCAATGTTTAACATTTCAATTATATTACATATAGATAGATGGTCTTCAAAAACATCAGAGGTCCTCAAGATATGGCATTTAAAATCATTTCACTATTAATAGATCTTTTGACTAGGAGACATGTCTGCTCCTAACAGTACCCCCCATCTCACTGTAAAGAAGTTATTTGAGTATCAGTACCTCCCAATTGGAGTTGCTTTGATTGTGATGAGCTAGCCACTGGTAAGAAATAGCCTAATTTAATTCTACAGACAATTGCTGTCCAGAAAGGACAAATAGATGCAGGACAGTTGACTGTTAAGCTCTGCCAAAATAGAGTAAGCTAGTCCTTCATATTTCCCACTTCATTTATGGTCTATCAGATCGTTCTGGACCAGGACGCTGAAGACAGATGCAACAACATTATAAGGAATATTGAGGACTGTCCAGGCAGTCAGTTGTTCCTACAAATTGTATTAAGTTTTAGCAGCTATGTCTTTGTGCTTTCTACATATTCAGATAATTTTAAATTCCTTCTCAGATCTCTGATGGGATTGAAGACTAGTTATAGTCTCATAATTGAACTTAAGTTATTTAGCATTAAAGAAGATGTCCTATATTTGAAAAGATTTTTGTTTTTGTTTTTGTTTATTTGAGAAACTCACTCTGTAGACCAGGCTGGCCTCGAACTCAGAGATCCGCCTGCCTCTGCCTCCTGAGTGCTGGGATTAAAGGCGTGCGCCACCAGGTATTGCAAGTTAAAAATCAAACATAATTGAGGTACAGATTTGTAAATTCTATAAGTTAAGATAGATAATAGAGTACTTTATCTAAATTGTCAAATGTGATTTACTGGATGTTATAAGTGTATATTAGACCTTACAATTTACGTACTTGTGATAATTGTGTTCAATGTATATTTGGGAGAAAAGAGCCTTTTTAATTGGACAAAAAAAAGGGAAAATGTAGCTGTCTAATGCTAATTATGTTTCCTCATAACTGTCTTCATGAGAGGGTCTGCACATAGCTTCTGGGAACCTGCCCACAGTTAATTCTGATTGGTAAATAAAGGTCCCAGCAGCCAATCTCTGGGGAGAAGAGAAAGAGGTGGGTGGGGCTTAGGTTTCCCAGGGACCCCTGGGAAGAGAGAAGGAAGAGAAACTCAATGCCTGAGAGGTAGTGTAGGACAAAGAGGCAGAGTCACCATGTAAAGGGGCCAGGAAAGAGTGGCTCAGAGGGCTGCTCAATTGAGCCAGGAGAGACCAAGATGGAACATAGAACTTATTAAGTAGTAACTTGGAATTATTGGTGGGAGGTAGAGTCTAGCAGAATGGAGGCTAGGCAGATGCCCAGCTATTGTGCTGCTTAAGTCATTAAAATATAAAGGCTGTGTGTGAGTTTTTCATTAGAGAACATAAACCATTGAGGTAGGAAGCAACACTGTGCTGGGATTTATTAAAACATTAATACTACACTTGTGGCAACCACAGGACAGACAACTTGTAGAAGTGGATTTTCTCCTTCCACCATGTGGGTCTAGGGAATTGAACTTAGGTAGTTTACAGCCTTGGTGGCAAGCATGTTCAAGCTAGCCCCAACTTAATGATTGCAATTAAAATTGTTGTCCTCTGAGGCACAAAACCAAAGGGCTCAACACAATCAGGATACCTGCTGACCTTTCTTCTACAGCATGGGCCAGAAGCTTTGCTCTGTTTTGCATTTGGAATATTTTATCTCAGTCTTTGTAAGTCAGTCCCAGGGATGCATATAGTCAGTACACATGAATTTGGTCTGCATAGCTGGAAATGTGATTATACCTACTCAACTCTTCCAAAGGAGAAGCACCATCCTATCCCATTTTGCCTTTGTGTGAAAAACTCTTCAAAAATACATATTAGTTTGATATATATATATATATATATATATATATATATATATATATATATATATATATATATCTCACAGACACATATAATTTAGGTCACTTTTTGTCCCTATGTTTGATTTCTTCAAAACCTACTGCTGCACCTTACACAGTGTTTTGAGACCATCTTCTTTCTTATCTTTTTTTTCCCTCACATAATATATCCTAATTATAATCTCCACTCCCTCTAGTCCTCCTAGTTCCTCCCCTCCTTTCCAGAGCTACCTTTCTGTCTCTCATTAGAAAACAAGCTCTGAAACTCAAGAAGAAGGAAGACCAAAGTGTGGACACTTCGCCCCTTCTTAGAATTAGGAACAAAACACACATGGAAGGAGTTACAGAGATCAAGTGTGGAGCTGAGACAAAAGGATGGACCAACCAGTGACTGCTGCAGACGGGGATCCATCCCATAATCAGTCACCAAACGCAGACACTATTGCATACACCAGCAAGATATTGCTGAAAGGACCCTGATATAGCTGTCTCCTGTGAGGCTATGCCAGTGCCTGGCAAACACAGAAGTGGATGCTCACAGTCAGCTATTGGATGGAAAACAGGGTTCCCAATGGAGGAGCTAGAGAAAGAACCCAAGGAGCTGAAGGGGTCTCCAACCCTATAGGTGGAACAACAATATGAACTAATCAGTACCCCCAGAGCTTGTGTCTCTAGCTGCATATGTAGCGGAAGATGGAAGAGAGGCCCCTTGGTCTTGCAAACTTTATATGCCCCAGTACAGGGGAACGCCAGGGCCAAGAAGTGGGAGTGGGTGGGTAGGGGAGCAGGGCGAAGGGTGGGGGAGGGTATAGGGGACTTTCGGGATTGCATTTGAAATGTAAATGAAGAAAATATCTAATAAAAAATCAGAGAAAAAATAGATAATGATAAAATAAAATAGATTATAATAAGACAAAACAACACCTAACACATCTGAATAGGACAAACAAAAAGGCAGAAAGAAAAGAAAAGTCACAAGAAATAGATCCAGCTGTTCACACACAACTCTAAGCTGGAGACCATAATATATGTACAAAGGACTTTAGGGTAAAGAGAGAGAAGAAAACTGCATAAATAAAATGAAGTAAAAATAATAGTAAAGGAAAATCCCTGACACAACATAGTAAGACAGGGAACCTCCAAAGACATTGTTGAGTTCATTCTCTGTTGACCATCTAGTTCTGGACATGTAGCCTACATTTAAGAGTCATTTGTTTCCACAGCAAGACTGTCTTGGAGGAATCTATATTTACATTTGAAAATGGTTATCAATTGGAATTGCTTCTGGGTTAGGCCTAGGGGCTTGTGTCTAATCTCCTCTCAGGTCTAGGGTCCAATCTTGTCTAGACCTGTGCAGGTCCATGCATGCTGCCTCAGTCTCTGAGTTCATATATGTATATATCATTGATTTAGAGGACCTTGTTTTCTTGGTGTCTCCATCCCTTCTGGCTCTTATACCCTTTTTGCCTCCTTTCCCCAGGGTTCCCTGAGCTCCAAAGGAAGGGATCTGATGGAGGTATCCCATTCAGGGCGGAGTGTTTTAAGGCCTCTCATTTCTTGCAGATATCTGTCTGTGGGTCTCTGTGTTCCCATCTGCTAAGGGAGGAAGCTTCTCTGATGATGGCTGACAAGACACCAATCACTGAGTATGTCATTAGGGGTCATTTTACAGTTATTTTGTTTGTTTAAAAATAGTAATATTTGTTTCTACCCTAGGCTCCTGAACTAGCTAGTCTCAGGTTTTTGGTTACCCAAGCTGTGTCAGGTTTCATCTCATGGAGAGGACCTTAAATCGAATCAGATATTAGTTGGTTACTCCCATAAGATTTGTGACACCATTGCCCTAGTGTATTTTGCAGGCAGGGCATCGTTGTAGATCAAAGGGTTTATGGCTGGGTTGGATCAAAGGGTTTGTGGCTGGGTTGGGGTTTACCTCTCTCCTTTGGTAGTGTGTAGTGAACCTTCCTGTACCAAGAACTCTGGTAGATAGGGGTGAAGGCTCTATGTAGGCACCAGCTCGATTTCTCCATGTTCAATGGGTTGTGTAAGTGTTGTCTTCAGCAATTTTTAGGGTCACTTATATATACTATCATATCATCTGCAAATGAACACACTTTTTCTTCTTCATTTCCAATTTGTATCCCATTGATTTCCTTTAGATGTCTTATTGCTCTGGCTAGAACTTCAAGTGCTATATTGGAAAGGTATGGAGAGAGTAGACAACAAGTAAGTTGTCTGACCTTGTTTTGTTACTGCTTTTTAGTGGAATTGCTTTGGGTTTCTTTTCTTTTAAGTTGATGTGGTCTTGCTGTAAGCTGCCTTTATTACGTTGATGGATGCCCCTTGTATCCCTAATCACTCCAGGACTTTTATTATGAAGAACTGGTGGCTTTTGTCAAAGGCCTTTTCTGCTTCTAATGACATGTGGTTTTGTCTTTCAATCTGTTAGTATGGTAGATGATTACATTTACTGATTTTCATATCCCTGCATCTCTGAGATGGTGCCTACTTGATCACAGTGGATTATCTTTTTGATGTGCTCTTGGATTCATTTGCAAGTATTTTATTGAGAATTTTTTTGCATCTATGTTCTGTATGAATCTAGGGAAATTGGGTCTGTAGTTTTCTTTCCTTGTTGAGTCTTTATGTGGTTTGAGTATCAGGGTAACTGTGACCTCATAAAACAAATTGGGCAGTGTTCCTTCTGTTTCTACTTTGTAGACTAATTTGAGGAATATTGCCATTAACTCTTCTTTGAAAGCCTGGTAGAATTCTTCACTAAAACCACGTGGCTCTGGGATTGTTTTTGGTTAGGAGACTTTTAATGACTGCTTCTATTTCACTAGGGACTCTAGGTCTCTTTAAATTACTTAGCTGGTCTTGATTCAGCTCTCATAGGTGGTATGTATAGACATATCTATGTGAGCTGACAGTTAAGAGAGTTTGCTGTTCCTCTGTAGGACCTGAGTTTGGTTCTGAGAACCCAGATTGGGTAACTGATAGCTGTCTGTAACTGCGGTTCCAAGAGATATAATACTCTCTTCTAGCCTCTCTGGACACTGGACATGGCACACACACACACACACACACACACACACACGTGAATAGGAATTAAATGGTAGATATTGGTATGTACCAAGCTTCAGAGTTTGGGGTAAGTGACAGTTGATTTACTCGATGAAACACAGAGTCACCTGGAAAGTGAATCTCGTGTAAGGATTGCCCAGGTTAGGCTGGCTTATGGACAAGGGCTGTGGGGGACTGTGTTAGTTAGTTAGTTGTGGTAAAACCTACCCTGATGATGGGTGGCACCACCTCATGGTCTCAGTCCTGGGCTGACTCAAAAGGAGTGAGCTGAACCCTGGCATGTAAGTATTAATTCTTGGCTCTCTGCTCTTGACTATGGACATGATCTGACTGTCTGTGTCAAGTTCCTCCTGTCTCGACTGCCCAGGAGTGATGGCCCTAGCCTGGAACTGTGAGCCCCACAAAACCCTTTTCTCTTAAGTTCCTTTTTCTTTTTTTTGCGGGGGGGGGGGTGTTGGGTGGTGGAGGGTGAGACCGAGGCTTTTTGTGTCCTGGCTTTCCTAGAACTCATTCTGTAGACCAGGCTGACCTCAAATTTAGAGATCTGCCTGTTTCTGCCTCCTAAGTGCTGCGAATAAAGGCGTGCACCACTATTGCCTAGCTCTTAAATCGCTTTTTATCATAGCATCAGGAAACAGAACTGAGCAATACAGAAATAAATCAAAATGTCACGCATGGCCATGAGCAGATGCTTAAGCAAGCACAGGAGAAGTGCCCATAGCAGAAATTAAGACGTACACTCTATGTGTCTTCAGTGTTGCTGTAGGTTTCAATAGTTCTATAATAATATGTTGGGAGGAAGGCAAACATATGGATTCCTTTGGGGCAAGCAACTCCTCAAGCCTGGTAGTCCACATCAAGGACACATAAGGACCTTCTCTTGGCCACGAGCTGCTAAGGCTGGGTAGGAAGTCTGTAGAAGGAAGCCAGAAGTCAGTAAGTCACAGATTAAACATTGAGTGAAGGGCCACATCATTAGTCACTCAATGCTAGTGTTAATTTGTCTTTCTCTTCTGTTTGTATAAATGGAAGTACTCTCTAGGGTTTCTGTTTAATTTAAAAAAAATCTTATTAAATATAAGCAATGAAACTGGTTTAACCAGGAAACAGTGAACATGAAGCCCGTTCACAAAATGTATGATCTGACTAGGAGAAAGTTAAATGTTAAATGATCCTGGGTGGACATATGCCTAAGCCGAGGTCACTGCTAGGTTTAGTCAGTACCCAGAGAAGGTAGCGAACAGCCTTTGCCGTATGATCAGATATAGGGCAAGCCTCATGTCTGGGTTTCTAACTGCAGAACACACACATGGGTGTGTATCCCAGGTCAGGTTGCGGGTGGCAAGGCCTTGCTGCTGTACAGGGTTCAGGGCTCTTCTTGCATATCTGTGTTTATAACAAGAGTTGCTTCTGGGAGGCACAGACTAGGGGAGACAGCTCCTCCTTCTAGTATCTTTGTCAAGGGGACACACTATAACCTTCCATGGTGGTCAGCTTAACAACTTCTGTGGGTGTGTCCCTTATTAAAACTATATCCTAAATATGGTCCTCTCTTAGGAGGCATCCCATTTCCTAGTCAGTCATCATACATGATATACAAAGAGAGGTATCAGGGCCTGGACTCCATGGCTGTCTAGATGTTTCCCATCTGTTATTGGGGATGGTGCAGCATGCCCTGAGATGCCTGAGTCACTGCAGGAATGAGGAAGACTTACAGGGAGGAGGGGCCAATTTCCTTCATCAGTAGAGTCCGAAAGCTACAAAGTTGAGATCTGAGCTGAACAAGGAATGGGCAGGCCTTAGATGTAGAAAATTTCTAATCCTGGGGTTTCTACCCTGCCTTTGACCCTTTAGTTCCCAGATAGAAGACACACACAGTCTTTATATTTTCAATAAACCTTCAACAGCACAAGAGCTGGGTGGATACCTACTCTCTATGTTATTAGAATCTACTTTCTTATTGATAACCCTGAATTATTACTTACTACTTAACTAGGTTTCATCTGGGCTGCTCTTAACTCTGATTGGCCAGCCCTCACGGCCATGTTTTTATGCTTCCTAACCCATGGCACCTTCTCCTCCATCTTCTGTACCTTCTAGTTCTCCTCTGTTCTCCTCTGACCAATGAGGTCACTCCAAACCCACCCACCTCTAATCCCTCCAGGACTTGGCTGTAGAGAATTTTATTTAACCAGTAGCTTTAAATCAAGGGACAGGGTTTGCACAACACAAGCTTGGAAACAGGAGAAGTCTTTTGTAGGCCAAGACCTTGGGCTATAGAATTTAGCATTACAATACATAGCATCAGACCAAACCTCAACACCAAAAAACTCAGCAAGGGACAGTGTGGACTAAGATGTGGAGTGAGAGCCCCCTCAGGGACCCCATGGTCACCTGTTCCCCACTAACCACAGGCCTTTGGGATTCTGCAAACTCCCAGCAACCCCCAGCAGCTGTTGGAAGCACCACCTCATACCCCATGAGTGTGTATCCAAGTTTGCAATTCTGAAGTCCTATGAGACAATGTGAGTAGCGTGTCATTGTAAGGATTCCTGTGCATTGTAGACACAAGATTTAATGAAGTCTTTTCTGGTCCTATTGTCAAAAGCATTTCTAAAATGTTTGGGATTACATTAGAGCAGAAAGAGTTCCAATTTATGTTTTGCTAGGTACCCTCCCAATTTAGTAGCTTGCTTTATTTATTTATTTATTTATTTATTTATTTATTTATTTATTATTTTTTTGAGTGTGTGCGGGCTTCCACAGTGCATGTGGAAGATCAAAGGACAGATTTGTGGAGTCATTTCTCATATTCTACCTTATGTGGGCTCCAGAGCTCATACTTAGATTGTTAGGAATGTGAAGAAAGTTCTCTACCCACTGATCTATCCTGCTGACTCTTTAGCCACTTTAAACAGCAACCCATTTCTGACGGCATTTGGCATCTGAAGATCAAGAATTCAGGGGCTCCTTAGCTGTGTGGGTCTGGCCCCAGGCTCTCAAAAGGCAGCGAGCACATCTTGGCCAAGGTTATGTCACTTGCTGTTGAGAGATCAAACTGTTTGGGTTTAGACTCTATCTTAGAAAAACTCGACTTAAGTAAACTCACAGGTTGGTACCTAGCTCCAGTTCCCAGGTTACCCACAGCAAAACCTGGGCTTAGCTACAGTTTCCAGGCTACCCCTAACAAGATCTGCATCTCAGGTTTAGTCTCCCTTAACAAATCCACTGTCTACCACCAGTTTCCAGGTTAATCCCCAACAAATCCCTGCACCTCCAGGTTACAAGGCCCGCCCACCCCTGCCTAACAACCACCAATTAGGAGGAAAGCCAACGTTTGGCTCCCGGCACCAGCCAATTACACTAAAGGTCACAGTAGCACCCCAATTAGATGCTTGCTAGGCTTGAAACACTCACCCCTCACTTGTGATTTCCCATAAAACCTTGTCCCGGTGAGTGATCGAGGAATTTTTTCCACTGGAACCGTCCTGTGGGTCAGCGGTGACTCAAGCCCCCAAGCTCGAGCTTGTGAATAAAGTCGCTGGTGTGATTGCATCAGATCCGGCTCCTTGGTGGTCTTTTGGAGTTTGTGAACATTTCAGCATGATACTGTTTAACTGGCATGGGGATTCTTCTTGTGGTGGGCATCTGTTCTTCACATGGTGCATTCTCTGTGTAAGTGAGTGTCTCTATGGCATGGCGGTTGGTCGCCATTGAGATGACTTTTGTTGAAGAGCAAACAGATAAAAGGTTCTTTTGTGCCATAGTCTCTGTCAAACCGTCACTTCTGCTGTATTTTATCAGCCGCTCTGAGGATCCTTGATTCAATGCAGAAGAGGATTATGCAAGCAAATAAATACCAGAAGATGATCACAACTGGGAAATAAGGCAAGGTCACCTCTGAATTCATATTCTGGGAAGATTAGAGCTTTCAGAACAGGAGCTGGGCACATACCTATAAGCTCCACACTCAGAAGGCGGAGCAGATGGTTCCCACCAGACTCAGTTACACAAGTCAGTTAAGGTCAACCTGGGCTACATGACACCCTACCCCTATAACAACCAAATACACATGCATGCCAGAGGTGATATAGTGAACTAGACACCCTAAAAAAATTTCACCCTTAACATATTGAAAAATACTGAGTAGAACATTTTAAATATTTATTTTGGTTTTTAAACTTTGTGTCTGTGTATAGGTGTCTGGAGTGTATATCACATGCTTGAAAGACCCACAGAGGACAGACAATGTGGCCAGAACTCTAGAACTAAATTTACAGACAGCTGTGATCCACCACGTGGGTGCTGGGAGCCAAATTCTGATCCTCTGTAAGAGCAACACAAGCTCTTAGTCACTGAGCCATCTCTCTAGCCCTAAGAGTTAACGCGCGCACACACACACACACACACACACACACACACACACCTGAACCTTTAAAAACTGCCCCGTTATACTACCAGGAGAATAACAGGTAGAACAAACCCAGGAGGAAGTGAGGATCGAGAGACTCATGCAGTCGTAGGCTCTCCCACTCCTGCTCTAATTCCCAATAGCTTACTATTCATTAACAATGCTTATGGCCCTTTGCTAGGCCTGTTCCCCCAACTAACTCCTAACTTATTTAACCTGTTGAAACTACTCTGTGTCTGCCACATGGCTGGTTACTTCTCAGTATCATATATCTAATTTCCTCAGAGTGCAGGTGGTGAATCTCCCAGAGTTTCAATCTGTCTACCGGAAATCCTAGTTTCTACTTCCTGCCTTTTGCAAACACACCATGTGAGTCTCAGGAGAGCTGTCCCTCTTTCTAAGCCGGGCGCTCCGTCAAGGCGAAGCCATGTTCAGCTCGAGCGCCAAGATCGTGAAGTCCAATGGCGAGAAGCCAGACGAGTTCGAGTCTGGCATCTCTCAGGCGCTGCTCGAGCTGGAGATGAACTCCGATCTCCAGGCGCAGCTGCGGGAACTCAACATCACCGCAGCCAAGGAAATTGAAGTTGGTGGTGGTCGGAAAGCTATCATAATTTTTGTACCAGCTCCTCAGCTTAAATCTTTCCAGAAAATCCAAGTTCGGCAAGTTCGTGAATTGGAGAAAAGGTTCAGTGGGAAGCACGCAGTCTTCATTGCTCAGAGGAGGATTCTGCCCAAGCCAGCCCGGAAAAGCCGTACAAAAAATAAGCAAAAGCGCCCCAGAAGCCACACCCTGACAGCAGTGCACGACGCCATCCTTGAGGACTTAGTCTGCCCAAGTGAAATTGTGGGTAAGAGGATCCGTGTGAAACTGGATGGCAGCCGGCTCATAAAAGTTCCCTTAGACAAAGCACCGCAGAACAATGTGGAACACAAGGTCGAAACTTTTTCTGGTGTGTACAAGAAGCTCACAGGCAAGGATGTTAATTTTGAATTCCCAGAGTTTCAGTTGTAAAGAAAATGACTGAATAAAGTATCATTCATAGAAACAAAACAAAACAAAACCCCACCATGTGATATATTTGGTTTGACCCCTTGGCTTAGAAAACCTAAGGTGTTTATTATCTGGCCCTTTATTTTTAAAATGCCAGTAAAATAGGCCACCAGCTATTTAATGTCAGGTAATGCTTCGACACAGTACCTGAGAGATTATCCCTACAGACATAAGTAAATGCTTAAGTTGGGGGCTCCTCTAGGTACATGCCTCAACCACCAAGTGACAGGGAAGCTTGGTCAGTTTCTTTTACATAGCAACAAACAAGTCCCTACAGCTAGCAAACAGGAGATAACATGTGACGGATGCAGGGGTCAGAGCAAAGACCCTTCCAGAAACTGCCTCAAATCTCAATGGATATTCCTCAGTGATAGTTCACATCAGGCATTTTCTTAGTTCCCTTTGCTCATGCAAGGAGACAAAACCTTTCTTACTTCTACAGTAGCTCTGATGGTCAGGGAAAGTCAGGAATTATAAGCAGAGGCTGGGTTTATATGGGCTTGCAGCCACGTTCATCCCAGCATGAGTTACAGAAACCTGGCTGATAATCTGTTTGGAAATGTGAACCAGAATGAGAAGTGTTCTCTGTCTAGAAACAAGCGGGAGTCCTGTTGAAGCACATGATGTCTTTGGTTTTGCCCCTTCGATTAGAAAGCCTAAAGAGATTATTATCCGGCCCTTCCTTCCTTCCTTCCTTCCTTCCTTCCTTCCTTCCTTCCTTCCTTCCTTCCTTCCTTCCCTCCCTCCCTCCCTCCCTCCCTCCCTCCCTCCCTCCCTCCCTCCTTTTTTCTTTATTCCTTGATTTCTTTATTTCTTTCAACAAATGTCAATGTTAGTTGCAGAAATACCTTCATAGGAGCCCCCAGTTAGCCTAGAGTTGAAATACAGGGAAGATGCATACATCAGTCTACCTTTGTGCATCAGAATGAATTGAATAAGAGACCGGGCAGGAGAAAGCTTGGATAGACACAGTCTTGGGCTTGGTAAAAAAAAAGGGGGGGGGAGGGGGAATTTACGTATTATGTATAGTTAACTGGGTACCTGAAATAGACCAATCTTGCTTCTGAGCACCATGGGCTTAATGGTTGACTATAAGGAGCCTAGGGCAGAAGATTGGTTCGAGCTCGTAGTTACTACTCAACTGTGAATGGAGTTCTGCAAACAGAGAAAAGTAAGAGGAACTGAGAAAGGAGAATTATTTTTGAATAATAGCTCTCTGCCAGATGTACCCAGGTGCTCCGATCCCCAAATACATCAAAGCTGCTTTGTGACCCAAGTCTGTGCCAGAATGGGCTTATACAATGCTTCTGAGCACCAAGTGCTAACACGCTCGCTCTCTCCCCAGAGCAGCAGGGCGGAGAGTCGGAGCTGGTGGCAGTGAGCTAGCTAGCTGCAGATTGCTCTGGGCTGGTGGCAGCGGGACAAGCCAATTAGGGGAGTGATTTGGAGAAAGGAAGGCAAGAGGCACCCAGAGCCTCCAGGCTCTTGTTTGAAAAGGGAAGACACACCTGGCTTTTTCCACGTTCCCTCCTGAGGTGTGTGTTCAGGCCTGGTCACCAGCTCTCCTGATTGAGTCAGCAGGGATTGGGTTGTAAAATTAGGGGCTGGCTGATGAGGCAGCCTCTGAGCGGCTATTCTGTGCATGCCTTTGTGCATTTATCAAGGCCCTCGAATCACCCGTCCCAGAGCAGATATTGGCCCCTTGTTTTGCAAATGGGGATACTGAGATCCAGAGAGAGGTATTAAGACGACAAAGGGAGATGTCACCCCCAAACCCTTCTTTCTTCATCTCCAAGCAATTCTAGCCAAGAATCACATGGGAGGGTGGGTGGGCTCAGCCCAGCTCTCCTTCTAAGAGCAAGAAGGACTTATAATGTCCCCTGGGCTCCCCATTTCTCTGTGAGAGTTTTAAGGATCAACCCATGGGGCCCAGACCTTCCTGAAAATCGACAGGCAATTAATGGTAGGTGAGGGAAGGAAGAGACATTGTCTTCAGTTGTGTGACTGACCACTGGTGAATGGCACATGCTCCTATAAACTCACTGGGTAACACACACAGAGGGGCATGAAAATAGAGGGGTTTTAGTTGAGAAGAAGGAAGGGGATCAGGCGTGGGAGGGAGACAAGAAAGGGGAGCGATGGGTGAATATGATCAATATACACTGTATACAGATATGGAAATGTCATGACTATTATATATAATTCATAAAGGCCTTTACAAAATCAGAACAGAAAGACAAGCTGAGGAGGAAGTCAGAATCACAAAGAAGTAAAATAACAACAGGGAAAAAAAAATCTTTCTCTGAAACGTTGCTATGGAGATAGCCACATGCTGTGTGAGTGGAGACCTCTGGTTTTCCTATTGGGCAAGATGCATTGAGTGGCTACAGTCAGGGAAAGCCGGGAGGTCCGAACCCGATGCCAGAGAGCCCATGCAGAACTGAGAACAGGAGGAAGGTTCTGAGGAGCGCAGAGGGTGGATGTGGGTGACAACTTCAGAAGAAGAAGGGCAGGCTGAGAGCCAGTATATGGAGACAGATGTCATTCCTGGACTTCATGGCTACCTTGCCGAACTCACTTTCTGCTAGCTGGAGAAAAATGCCCTGAAGATGTGAAGATGCTAGAGACCGGTACAGAAAAGCGAGAGGAGTGTTGTCGTGGTTGGTTGTATGTGCTGACTTGATCCGGCTACAGGGTGCTCAGGTATTTAGAAAAGCATTTGTAATGGCTGTGTCTGCAAGGGCGCCTTTTGATGTGTGCTACCTTGACCTGGCAGAGTGAAGTATACATTGCTCTCCCCAGCCCTGGTGGACCTCATCCAACTCATTGGATGCCTGTGTTGTGCAAAATTGCAGAGGCAGGAAAACGTCTTCTCTCTGCCTATTTATGAGCTTGAGCGTGAATGCTCTTGCCTATGGAGTAAGACATAGACTGGACCTTACCTGTGTTAGACCTTCATGCTTCTTGGATTAGGATTTGGACTAGAATTTATCAGCTGTTCTGGCTTTGCCGTTGTGACGCACAGGTCATCACACCCCTCAGCCCCTGTAACGCTGTGAGACAATTAGTTATAAGAACTCCTGGAGTTGGAGAGATGGTTCAGAAGTGCAGAATGCTTCCTGCTCTCTCAGAGAACGGGAGTTCAGCTCCCAGAAGCTGTATCACCATCACGTGACTTACAAACACCTGTACCTCCGGTTCCAAGGGATCAAGGACCCTTTCTTGCCTCTGTGACATGTGCATAAACGTACACAGATATACACATAAATAAAAAGTAAAATAAAATAACATGAATCTTAAAGGAAGAAACTCAGTCAATCATCACCCATCCTGCCTGCATCCTCTTGGCTCTCTCTCTGGTTTTTTTTGTTTTGTTTTTCTGTTTTGTTTTGTTTTGTTTTGTTTTTTGAAACAGGGTTTCTCTGTATAGCCCTGGCTGTCCTGGAACTCACTTTGTAGACCAGGCTGGCCTCGAACTCAGAAACCCACCTGCCTCTGCCTCCCTAGTGCTGGGATTAAAGGCGTGCGCCACCACGCCCGGCTCCTTGGCTCTCTTTCTCTGGATCAAATGGATTGCCCCATACAAGCATCGTCTTGCTGCCTTCTCTACAGGCTGGGGCTAAACAGGGAAGTTATGGGTGGGGACAACTTTCAGACAGACCAAGCAGGAGGAAGGAGCGACTCATAATTTTCAGAGACAACGCAAATGTTGGTAGTTTGGGGATGTAACAGATGAGGCCAGTGGAGTTGGGGGCAGACCCGTGCGCATGCGCCCACGTGTTGCCGTGGCACCAACACCATGCGCTCAATGGGAGCTAGCCACACTTACGTTAATGCTCTGGTACTACAGAGTTGGAACTTTTAGTAAGTTTGAGCGAGGAGTAATGTATCAATGGTAATGAGCATGCAGGGTTAGGTCCCTTAGAGAAATGGTGACTAGGGTGGGAAGTGACACAGGCTAGAGAGTTGCTTCGCCGAATAGCTGTAAGTCCTAGTATCAGTCTCAGAGTTCAGGAACTCTGTTTTTTGTTTGTTTGTTTGTTTTTGTTTGTTTGTTTTTTCTTCAAACGATTCTGTGAAGGGAAGATGGATAGTGTTGATTATATAAATGGAAAACGTTTCCCTGTGAAGTAAGCGCCAGCCCATACCAGGCAGGCCTTAGGCTGAGTTTCACTTGCCCTTTCGCAACACAAACCTTTGTCCCTAGATCTGACTAAGAGGTTAAGCAATGTGAATATGGGTGGCCAGGCCCTTCCTCTCCCGAGAGGAGGGAAGAGGTTCCCGAGGCAGCAGCTATGAGTCAAGTGCCCTGTGGTAGAGGAGGCCACTGGAGTAGACCTGGGGAAAGGTTCTGACACTGTGTTTATGGCTGTTGGGCTGGGCTTGGTCAGACCAAGCACCAAACGCGGAGCTCTGTATGCACAGCTCTGACCTTCCTCCAGGGAGGATTTCAGGATGGGTGCTCATGAGGCCCCACTCCTCTGAGTATCTGTCGGCAGGATTAATGGTTGCCGCAGAAGACTACTGTTTTCTTCAGTGGTGTAGCTACTGATCAGTTGCCCATGTCATTGTAAATAACCCCTCTCTCAGGCTCCTGTGATTAATTCACTGGGGCACATGACATCTCTCTCTCTCTCTCTCTCTCTCTCTCTCTCTCTCTCTCTCACACAGAGAGAGAGAGAGAGAGAGAGAGAGAGAGACAGAGAGAGAGAGAGAGGAGAGAATAATAACAAAATTTAAAATTTAAAAATCATCTAGTCTTTGTTAATAAGGATAATATATTTGGTGGTATACTTAAAATTGGTGGCAAAAAAAATCACGCCAATTAGTAGGGGAGATGGATAGGGGAGATGGAGGGGCCCACAGTAAGCATTGTCTGAGGGCTTGTGAAAGTTTCTAAACCCTGTAGTTACAGGCATCCTTAACACAATGCATGGCAAGTCATTGACATTCATGTCACCCAGGCACACAGCCAGCTCAGGTAGTGTCACCCAGGCATACAGCCAGCTCAGGTTGTGTTGGCTGTGTAAGGGCAGGCGGAGGAAAAGGTCACACTCAAATGGCTCATCTCTGTCATTCTTAGTAGAAAAAGTGAAAATGATATTAGTCAAGAAAGGACTAAATAAGATGATATGCCTAATATTCAGGGAGACCAGGATAAAGTTTCAAATCTCTGGAATAACTGGCTGTGTGTGTGTGTGTGTGTTTATGTGTGTGTGTGTGTGTGTGTGTATACGCACATGTGAGTGCATGGATTTATGTCTGAATGATCTTCAGAAATTAGGTGATATTCCATAGGAAGGATTTTCCATCCAATCAAGAACTTAAGAATATTTCAAGGAACCGGATCACTATTTAGGGAGGAGCGAAGGTCCTGTATTATATTAGCCAGATATACTTTACTCAGATATGATTTTGGACTACACATGGCGGTGCATATCTTTAATCCCGGTACTTGAGAAGCAGAGGCAGGACAGGAGACACCCAGGACCAACTAGACCCACATGAATGCACACCCCGTCACTTGTCAGTGAGAGCTCTCTCACACTCTCCCTCTCATAATGAGAACTGAGAAAGGAGAAAGATAAGAGATCTGCTATTCCTTGAATTAGTCAAAAAACTGCCGGTGTTTGAGGATAGCTTGGTGTACTTAGCAAGTCTCAGGTAAACCAGTGCTTAATAGCTTGGCTCAAACAAACAAACAAGCAAACAAACAAGCAAACATGACTTGAACCAATGGCATTGGATAGGAAGGCTTTGGGCTTCAGATAACAAAGCTGAAAGAAGAGCTGCTCTAGCCACAGCTGAACGGCTAGTCCTCTCCTCTAACAGGAAGTCTGCAGGAAGTTGCTTCCCAAGTCCACGCAGCACTTGCAGGGCGTAAGCAGCTCAGAGGTTCAGAACTCAAACTTTCTGTTTGTTTCGCTGCTTCCTCTTTGACCCCAGGTGGGAACCACGGCTTTGAGCGACAGAGTCTCATATGTCAGCTTCTTGAAGCAGGAGAGAGAGAGAGAGAGAGAGAGAGAGAGAGAGAGAGAGAGAGAGAGAGAGAGAATGCTAGAGGATTGTCCCCCCACACACTCTGACAGGAAGAGCCTTCACCGCCGTGACAACCTGCCTGCCATCATCTTCACTTAGTGGATAGACCCTCAGAAGAGTCACTGGCTGACAAATATAGACACCCACGATTGGCTGACAACATAGTGTTCATTGTTTCCTTTCTTTTCCATCTGCACTCCAGTGGGGACTATTAAAACTAAGTCAAAGGGAAAACTATTCATGTTTTTTTTTTCTTTTTTATATATATATATATATATATATATATATATATATATATATATATATATATATATATATTTTGAGACAGAGTTTCTCTGTGTTCCTCTGGCTGTCCTGGAACTCACTCTGTAGAACAGGCTGGCCTCGAACTCAGAAATCTGCCTGCCTCTGCCTCCCGAGTGCTGGGATTAAAGGCGTGCGCCACCACGCCCGGCTCTTTTTAAAAAAATTTAAAGAAAGAAATACGAAGGGCTAGGGAGATGGCTCAGGGGTCATGTGTGTGTTGTACAAGCATGAAGATTAGAGTATGATCCCCAGCAAGAAGGTTAAAAAACCTGGGTATTGCAAGGCCTGAATCTTGGCACTGGGAGGTAGAGACTGAAGGATCCTGGGGCTTCCTGGTCAGTCAGCATAGAGCTTCAGATACTGTGAGAAAACCCTTCTAAAAAACTAAATGGCAGAGAGGGATAAAGGATGATTTCTGGTGTTAGCTTCATGTACATGCACACAAGCATGCAAGAATGTGCACACACTCACACACGCATGTGCGTGCGCGCACACACACACACACACACACACAAAATCATAATGTGAGTAGAGAAAAGTAGAGAGAAAGACAGTCTATTATTCCTTTTATTGGTGAAACCCTCCACTAAGGGGTAAAAGCTATTGTACACCATGAACACCTGCAGTCTCAGTACTGAGTACAGAGGGGGAAGACTGCCTAAGAGTTTGAGTAGCTTTGGCTGCACAATGAATTCTACATCAACCATGGCGACACATAAATTAACAAACAAATAGGAAAGCAAGCAAAGGCCAGGCGTGGTGGCGCACGCCTTTAATCCCAGCACTCGGAAGGCAGAGACAGGCGGATTTCTGAGTTTGAGGCCAGCCTGGTCTACAGAGTGAGTTCCAGGACAGCCAGGGCTACACAGAGAAACCCTGTCTCGAAAAACCAAAAAAAAAAAAAAAGGAAAGCAAGCAAAAAACTAGACAGGAAGGATGAGTTCTGGGCCATGGAAATACCATTCACCATTAATGAATTTTATTTTTATGTTCATTTTTCAGCTCCATCCCTACTCCTCAATGTCGCTGCCATGTTCTTGTGATACGGTAAATGTCTTAATTAAACCAAAAGCTTTCCTTACTTCCTTCCAGAATTTTCACTTAAGTTATTTTCTCTCCTCTCCCTCACTTACAATGAATAGTCTTGGAAGAAAACATGTCTGCATAGAAAGGACTTTCTACCTAACTGGCAACTGTGGGCTCTTAGGCGAGGACTCTCACCTCAGTCATAGATGTCTTCCTCTCTGTAAAGTGAGCTGGGTAAATTAGACACATCCGAAGGTCACAGAGCCCCAGTTCTGAAACTCGATGGTTCTAAAGCCTGCAGAGACAAGCACATGACCCTTCTCCAACCTCTGGTATCAGGTTCCATTCCTATTCTTCTTATTCATTATCTGCTCTGTCCCCTACTTAACCCAGATTTGTCTCCGAATGAGCAAGCCAGGCTTTTATTTTTATTTTATTTTTTATGATATCGCAAGATGCCCCTGAATATTCTCCAAGTGCTTTAAACAAAAACTCTGTAAAGTACAGCCAGACTTCCCAAGTTACCAGCTTGTCCCAGGCCTTAGAAGTCACCTAGTTTCATTGACTTCTGCCAGGTGGAGATGAAGACAGAAAGGCTATCACTAATGGTGCATGTGTTCAGTGTGGTGACCACGCCATCTTTATTGCCAGCTATGCTAAAGCCCTTGCTGCATCGGAAGGAGTGTGAGCTTGTAAAGTTTCGAGTCTGCAGCATGATCTTCCGGTCTCTAAGAGGTAAGGCTTAATGTGTGTGAGGTGCCGACCAGTGAAGGAAGATTCTAGCAATATTCTGAAAGTGATAGAGAAGAAATACTAAAATCCATGGCAGAGAATCCATCTCTGGTTAATGGGTAGCTACAGAAGATGGGAGAGAGATTTCTTGATACTTCAAGGAGCAGAAGAATAAGATCAGCCAGAGGGGCTGCTCTGAGCATCGAGTGATGTCGCCGTCGTGCATTTTGTGTCGCTAAAAGAATAGCAAGCATCGGGCAGCTTCTAATGAACAAATGCTTGTGATTCTGGAGGCCAAACCCAAGACTGAGATACTGACATCTGGAGGAGCCTTCTTGCTGTGTCTAATATTGTAGACCTCAGGTGGCAGAAGGGCAAATGGAGAGAGAAAAACTAAAGGTGTCCACACTCATTTTTCACCAGGAATCCATTCCTGCAATGGTAGTCTTAATCCCATCACCCCGTTCTTTCAGCTGAATCTTTTTTTTTTTCAATCAGGTTCTGCCACCCAACACTGTTGCATAGGGAGTACTTCTAACACATGCTTATGGGAGTGTGTTATCATCACAGGAGTTGGTAGCTTTCAAGGAGACAGTGTAAGGGAAGGCTGTAGAAATATTTAAGAGGCAACAGACTTGGTCAGTTTATGAAGGCAGAACTCTAAGGGTAAGTGTGATGCTCTCTGAAGGAAACATAAAGGACACTCCCCCCCCCCGGCCAACCCCCCTCCCTGTGAAGTTCAGAACTCTTCTGTGCGCAGCCTGGCACAAGCAGCAACGCTGATACCCTGCTCCCACAGTGACAGAAAAGGACTTGGGACCCGTATGAAGGACAAGGGACTTGACTAGATCCAGGGCTCACTACCTTGACCTTTCACTGTTAGAGGTGACATAAGGTAAAAAGCTACAGTTTAGGGGCTGGAAGCCACTTGCTGTTCCTTCCAGAGGACCCAAGTTCAGTTCCCAGCACCCACATCAGGCAGCTCGCAACAACCAACCATGATTGTTTCCATTGATGCCTTCTTCCAACTTCTGAGGGCACCTGTATTCTTGTTCTCCTTCTCTCTCTCTCTCTCTCTCTCTCTCTCTCTCTCTCTCTCTGTCTCTCATCTGTAAAAATCATATTAAGAAAATATTTGGGTTTAAAATCAAAATGGAAGATGCAGGGGTATAGAGATATATTTAGCAAAGGAACCAAGAACACTCGATTTCTGTTCCAGAGCATCACACTTTCCTCAAAGGGCTCCCAAGGAGAAACAATAAAAACAAATACAGCTCCTACTTTGCACTAGATGCTGGTAGGGAGCACTTTAACTCCATTAGCAGATTTTGTCCTTATAACAGGTGCCAGGGCAAGAGAAAGCTGTATCATTCACTTGAGAATTGAAGTTGATTTCATGGCAGGTGGTGGGACAGAGAGGGGAAAGTGGGCTGGTCCTTACAAACCACAGATGCAGAAAAGTTACACTGGGAGACAGAAAATGAGAAGAGATACAGAGTAGCCTGGCTAGCTGGCTGGGTTCATTCATTTATTCAATTTTACCTTTATTGAGATGGTGAGAGGGTAAGTCTGTGCTCAACATAGTGACAACCTGTTTTTGTTTATTGTTTTTTTTTCCAACTTTTATTAGATATTTTCTTCATTTACATTTCAAGTGTTATCCAGAAAGTTCCCTATACCCTCCCCCCTCCCGGCCCTGCTCCCCTACCCACCCGCTCCCACATCTTGGCCCTGGCGTGCCCCTGTACTGGGGCATATAAAGTCTGCATGACCAAGGGGCCTCTCTTCCAAATGATGGCCAACTAGGCCATCCTCTTCTATATATGCAGCTAGAGACATGAGCTCAGGGGGTACTAGTTAGTTCATGTTATTCTTCCACCTATAGGGTTGAAGACCCCTTCAGCTCCTTGGGTACTTTCTCTAGCTCCTTCCTTGGGAACCCTGTGTTCCATCTAATAGCTGACTGTGAGCTTCTACCTCCATGTTTGCNCTTGAGTTTCATGTGTTTAGTAAATTGTATCTTGGGTAGTCTAGGTTTCTGGGCTAATATCCACATATCAGTGAGTACATGTTATGTGAGATCTTTTGTGATTGGGTTACTTCACTCAGGATGATGGCCTCCAGATCCATCCATTTGCCTAGGAATTTCATATATTTATTGTTTTTAATAGCTGAGTAGTACTCCATTGAGTGACAACCTGTTTTAAATGATGTGTGTGCTTCATATCCCTCCAATATTACCTCACTCGTGTCATTCGCACACTTGGTACTGACGGGCTTTGTTTTTTGACCTTGTGCATATTTTTAAAGGGACTTTTATTTTTTTTTATATTGCCTGTGTGATGTAATTGTCCCCCACGAGTGCCACGGCCATGGGAGCCAGAAGAGAGTGTCGCATCCTCTGGAACTAGAGTTACAGATTTGTGAGCCTTGTGTGGGTGCTAGAAACCAAATTCTTCTGCAAGAGCAGCAAACACTCTTAGCTGATGAGCTATCTCTGGTGGCTCCCGAATAATTATTTTGATAACAAATGTCTACCTGAGCCTCCATTTATAACACTGCAATCATTCCTAGAGGTGTGCACTAGTAGATTTGTACAATAGAGTGGAAATCAGCACATTTCATGATGACTTAAAAGCTCAAGGTCATTCAGCCATTTGGAATGGGCAAACTGCCGGGAACATTTATACCATGCAGTGTTGTATAGCAGAGAAAATGGGTGAATCATCATTACATATGAGTGAAGGGCTGGAGAGATGGTTCAGTGGCTAAGAACATGTACTGCTCTTACACGGTACCCAGTACCATGCCAGACAGCTCACAACTGCCTGCCGTTCTAGCTCCAGGCAGGAATCCAATGCCTCTGGCCTCTGAGAGCAGGCATATACCACCATACACATATATGCATAACTTAAAATGAAAATAAGTTGTGAAAACAATTAAAAAATAGCAGGATGAATAAAGACTGAACAACAACAAAAACAAACCGGAAGTTCCAGGAGGTATTGGCTCTGCTCTTTATGTTTTTTAAGGTCCAATTGCCAAAGCAAGTATTTAGGTATTTGTTGTCTCAGCCATTTGTTGCTGATTTAAGTAAAAGTCCATCCGTTTTTCTGTGCATGCTAAAATTGATACTTTTCAAGCAAGAAAATGAAACGGGAGAAAATTCAAGGTGGGAGGATGTCTCGTTGGAGGAGCAGGAGGGCGTGAAGAGGGAGCACACGGAAGTGAGGCTGTTGACCGTGTTCTCACTATGCTGGGCGCTAGAGACATAGATACTTATTTGGAAAATAATTAAACTCGAGGGACTCAGTGGAATGGAAAAAGTCAGCTATGGGTGGAACGCCAGACCATTTCATGAACTGGGACTTGTAAATGTTCTCATTCTGGCACCTGCTGAGCTCCTAGTGAGATAAAGAGACCTAAGCTCCAGGTTTATTCCAAATTAACAAGGGAGCCAGAGCCTCAGATCTCCTGGAAGAACAGCAGGTGATCTTGACTACTGAGCCACCTCTCCAGTCCCAAGGTATAGAACTTTGATCTCCATTTTTCTTTATGTACAAATATTCTCCTAGGCATTAAAGGTGTAATTCCCATAATCTCTTCAGTGTATCAGGCTGTGGTCATACTGAATAAAAGGTCTTCTTCATGGAAGCATCCTGTACATTAAATAGAAAGATCAATTTTAAACGACACCCAAGCTTACTCAGGTTGTCTCTGCTAATTTGTTGAACTTTTCTTTCATAATTTCTTTAAATTGATTATTAACTAGCCCAAAGCAGGGTGGACTTGGGCATTACAGAGTACCTGGTCAATTTAGAAATCGTTTAGTCCAAATCATTAGAGGATTATTACCTTTTCTTTTTTCTTCAGCCAGATGTGTGATGTCATAAATGTACACAATTAGGGTTCTTTAAGTTAGGCTTATGGCTTGGATGTGAAATGTCCCCTAAAAGCTCACATACTTGATTACCTGGACCCCAATGGTAGCACTCCATCAGGAGGTTGGACGGACACACGGTCTCATTCATAGTTGACGGGGCAGAGGGATGAAACTTGAGGGTTACAGATCACCTCTGATTCTGTCCTGGTTGCTCTGTTTCCAGATCCAGTTACATGTGAGCAAGCTATCTCACACTCCCGTTACCATAACGGACTGGTTCTGTTTCCAAGTGTTTCTCATGGCGGTGATGGACTTTATCCTCTGAACCTCATGCAAACCCTCCATGACTCAAGTTGGTCCTCCTATTAGGTGTTTGCCTGCCATCGTGAGAAGAGTGACACCCATAGTAGGCTCCTTTCCATCCATCTCGCATGTGCTCCACGGTCAGGTTCTGTTGGTCTAAGGCTGACCATCAACTGCTGCTGAACATATATATAGTCAATAAACTTTTCCGGTCATATTTTCCAAGAAATGAATAGGAGCTTGGGTATGGCCAGCTGTAGCCCTCAGCTGGCCGCTGATGTAATTATTAATCACTGCATGCAATGAATTGGGACCTTTCTCAGACATGTTTGGCCCTTGACCCCTGTTTCCAGGGAGTTTTACAAATGTTCCCACCCCAGCCTCGTACCTCTATTTGTTCTTTTGTAACTTTATAAAAATTTTAATCTATACAAGTTTGCAATGCATCGATCATATCCCTTCCCACCCTCACCTTCCTGGTTATCCGAGATTCTCCCCACCATATCCCTTTGAAACGTCAGATCTTCCTCTTCTGCTCTTTATAACCTACTAAGTGTTGTTCATATGGGAACATTCACCACGGCATGTGCAACCTGTAAGAGGCCACATTCCTAAAGAAAACTCCCCTTTCTCCCCAGTGGACATCAACGGCCAATAAGTCTCAGTTATGGGTGGGGGACCTTCCATTTATCCTGGAATGTTGACTGGCTGAATCTGTGCAGGCAGCCACTGCTGCTGTGAGTTCGTAAGTGTAATGGCCTCAATGTTGAGGTTAAGCCCTGGCATCTTCCTCCCAACCCCATGCTCCCAGAAATAAGGCTCAGACTCAAATTATATTTACAAATACCTCGGCCATCTAACTAGGCTCTTCTCTGACTAGCTATAACTTTAAATAACCATTGATTCTAGCCTACATTCTGCCATGTGACTGGTGATCTTAGCTCAGGTACCAGGCATCTCTCTTGTCTCATCTTTTCAGTGATTCTCTCTGCCTCCTTCTCTCTCAGAATTCTTTCCCCTCCCACGTTTCACCATCTATTTCCTGCCTAAGCCATAGCCCATGGGCTTTTTAGCTGACAGGTGATGCATGCATATAATAGAAGAGATGTTCTGTTTATAGCCTTGCCATACCCAGAAGACACTGTGTTGCAACAGCCTTTCCCCATCCTGACCTGCAGCCCTTATGACCTTTCGGCCCTCTCCTTCACAGTGTTCCCTGGGGGTTTTGGTGGTGGTGGTGGTGGTGGTGGTGGTATGTATATATGTCCTGTTTAGAGAGCCCCCCATGGTCATTCCATATTTGTTCTTAAGTGGAAGAAAGCCTGATGTAAAACAGAAGGAGTCAGCTAGACTTTAACTGGATTTAGGGGACTTTATAAGAGAAAGTAAAAAAAAAATCCTCAAGAATTCATTAAAAATGAAGAGCATCTCCCCCATGCCCGTTTCTGTTCATTACAAATGACTCAACTATTACATGCAAATATTACTCTAGGAAAATAATCACCCACTGGTACAGGTGCGGATGTCTCCAAAGACAAGAGGAAGTTAAAAAGGGCTCAGATGGCTCCTCCAAAATGGCCTTCCAACTTAGGACAAGAGAAACACAATGGCTGGTCCAGGGACAGATGTCTGATGCCCTTGTGTTGTTCCTGGCTCTCCCTCTGACCCAGTTTACAGCCCCCCCTGCAGCTGTCTCCCGCATACTTTCCCACGTGAAGTTATTTATCTTTCTTAACAGTCAACTCGATTTATTCTGAGAGAAGGCTCCCCTCCCCCGGCTCTGCTGGTAATCTATTCCTGCACTGAATTGCCATTGTAATCAAAATTCCTAAAATAGCTTAAGTTGGCCTTCTGCAGCTCCAGTCACCTCTGTCAAAGCCCTGGCCAAGCCTCCTCGGTGCCCTGGAGGGAGTGTCATTCCACATTACTGGAGACCACACCCCATCCGGCTCTTCCCACCTCTCCAGGATCCTTTTGCTGTGTTCTTTTATCACCGCTACTGAACCACTTTCCTGGCCAAGCTCTAACAAACACGGTTCCTTCTTCTGGAACTACCTATCTTTTCAGCTCCTATGTGGTTATTTTTTTTTCTTCCCCTGGTTCTTTCTTAACCCACTTCTTTAGGACATTCTCTTCTCACCTTGAAACTTGGTCAGATTTCCCACCATATGCACCACCTAGTCAATATTTTGATTTTTGGTTTAGGTACCTATGTGCTTCATGTCCAGTTTCTTTCCATGCCGTAGGTTCTATATCACATTGCTTAGGCCTTACACAATGTCTGGCACACAATAGGAAATTACTGGATGTTTTTAAGTTGATCTCTAGCTGAAATGAAGGTTGATGTGAAGTTTTCTTACGTATTATCTACAACCTGTCTTCCACACATGGCTTCATTTGTTTTCTGATTCTTGAGATACGCAGGTTCACATGCAGTTATAATAAACAATGTAACAGGGCTAGAGAAATGGCACGTAGGAGTGCCTACTGCTCTTGCAGGGGACCGGAGCTCAGATCCATGATGGCTAATTTTGTCAACAGACTACATCTGGAATCAACTAAAACTCTAGTTGCTGGGCACTTCTGTGAGGCAGTTTTTAAAAATCAGATTATTTGAAGCAGGAAGACACATCCTAAATCTGGGCCCCACTTTCTGATGGCAGCCCAGATAAAATGACACGGAAAAAGGAAACTTGGCTTTTTTTTTTTTTTTTTTTTGCCTGCTTGCCCCACAGTGTCTGGCATCTATCCTGTTACTCAGGCATTCCTTCACTGTTCAGAATTCCAATGAAGATAGAAAACCATCTTCTCTCCAGAAATCCTCCAGGACTCCAGAGCCAGGTGAGGACTGCTGAGACACCAGCCTGTGGACTGAACAGCTACCAGTCTAGATCTTGGTATTTCCATCACGAGACTGCTGTTGTTGAACTACGCAGATCATATCCTGTAAGCCAGTATAATAATACATAAATACACACACACACACACACACACACACACACACACACACACACACTCAATCAGTTCTGTTCCTTCAGAGAAGCCTGGCTAAATCAGGTTCCCAGCACTTATGATGGGCAGTTCACTATGGTCTGTTAATCCAGCTCTGGGAGATCTACTTGTTTCTTCTGATCTCTGCAGGCACTGTCCTCGTTGTGCACACATAAATACTAATACTACTAGTAATAGTAATGAAAATAATAAATTCATATGCATACCAGTTTTTATTAGTTGGCAACAGATTGCGTAACTACAACACCATTTCACAACCACAAAATTGACAGACTATACTAGTCATATTCAGGTTTCATAGTTTTGCCCTGTGCTTAGAGATGCATATTTTCAGCTATTCACTGATTGCTTGCCATACTAGAAACTGACCTATACATGCTAAGCCAGTGCTCTACCGCAGAGATGTATTCCAGCCTTCTATTTACTTTGACTTAAGTTGCCCAAGGTAGCCTTGATCCCAATCTGTAACACAGACATACCTCAAACTTGCAATCCTTCTGCCTCTGTCACCTGTTGTGATGGTTTGTATATTCTTGGACCAGAGAGTGTCACCATTTGGAGGTGTGGCCTTGTTGGAATAGGTGTGACCTGGTTGGAGTAGGTGTGTCACTGTCGGTGTGGACATAAGATCCTCACCCTAGTTGCCTGGAAGTCAGTCTTCCACAAGCAGCCTTTGGATGAAGATGCAGAACTCTCAGCTCTGCCTGTGCCATGCCTGCCTGGATACAGCCACGCTCCCACCTTAATGATAATGGACTGAACCTCTGAACCTGTAAGCCAGCCCCAAGTAAATGTTGTTTTTTTTTTATAAGACTTGCCTTGGTCATGGTGTCTGTTCACAGTAGTAAAACCCTAACTAATACACCTGTGTAGTTGAGATTTTAAGCCTGTGCCACTCTGTCTGTAACTTTGTTATGTGTCTCTCTATCTCACAGAGAGACTCGTGCACCTCTCTATGAGATAAACTTGGGAAGAAAGAACCTCTTGGTTAAGGAATGGCCTCCATCAGATTCACTATGGGGATTTATGTGATACATTCTCTTGATTGATAAATCAATAACACGGTCCAGTTTACTATGAGTAGCATCTTCCCTAGGCAGATGGTCTTAGGTTGTATAAGAAAGCTAGCTGAACTAGGAGCAAGCCACTAAAGGGCATCCCTCTGTGGTTTCTGCTTTAAGCTCCTGCTTTCAATCTGTATCCTGTAAGATGAAACAATCCCTTTCCTCTACAAATTGTGTTTGGTAATGGTGTTTATCATAGAAATAGAAAATCAAGACCTGCCACCATAGTCAAACAGATTAGTCCCATCAGTGGCCTCTTGTGATACCTTTTATAACCACTTGCCACCTGTCCCTCCTCCCCACCTGTGGTCACCAGATTTGTATTTTGACTAATTTTAAGAATGTTGCATAAATTTTATCAAACACCATACAGAAGTTTGAAATTTCCCTCCCCAGCATGTTTCTCTTGATATCCACCCGAGTTGTTGCGTAGACCAACACTTTTCTCGTTGTTATTGGTGAGTAGTGTTTCTGAATGTGGATTTGGCAGTTTGTCTAATTGCTCTCTTGTGAGATGCTTGGGTTATTTCTAGTTATTGAAAATCAACGTATATGAAAATGTATATATAGATTTTGTGCACTTTCACTTATCTTGGATAAATGCCTTAAGAAAATGTTTTCTGGGTCATGTGGCAGGCATATGTTTGATTTCCTAGAGACAACAATGCAGTTTTCAGACTGGTTGTCCCATTTTACATTCTCAGTAGCTGCGTATGAGTCTGACATCCTTGCCAATGTTTGTTGATGTCCTCAAATTTTTTTAAACCATTCTGACAGTAATGTAGGATCTCTATTTTATTTATATATGTGAGTATGTGTTTGTGTGTGTGCAGGCACATGTGTGCATGTGTGTGTGTGTGTGTGTGTGTGTGTGTGTGTGTGTGTGTGAATGACCCTGAAAGGCCATCCTCACCCTTGGAGCTGGAGTTATAGGCAATTTCGAACCACATGAGATGGGAAGTGAACTCAAGTCCTCTGGCAGCGTCCTCTGTCCCTAACCACTGAGTGACCCCTCAGCTCCTTGGTATATCGTACTGTAGGTTTATTGTGTGTTTCTATGATGGCTTGTGCTGTTGATCCTCTCATACTACTTTGCCATCTTTATAGCCTATTTAGTGGCAGATCTGTCTTTTCTAATTTTTCTATTCTAATATTATAATTAATGGGTTTTGAGGGTTCTTTATATGTCTTAGATACTGCCAACCTCCGCTCTGTTTAGATGAGCAGAAGGTCTATGGGGTTAAAAGTCTTTTACAGTCATTTAGCAACCGAGAAAGGAAAGATCAAGTCTGCTCCTGTCTTTATGCAGTCTTCACCATGGCTCACCTCAGTGTCTTCCAAACTCATCAAGATACATTCATTTTAGCATACATAGTCTCCCAAACCAAAAAACCCATCCTCATGGTATACATCCTTCTGGTGGGGAATTGTCTGAAGTTTGTCTTCTAAAGTATCCAGTCTGTGTCAGTCATTGTATTGCCCTATATAGTCAAGAGGGCTGGGGATGAAACACAACACCTAAGTCTCTCTTCAGCACCGAAGAGCCTTCCGTTGTCACTATTTAATGAAGGTCATCTCATTCAACTTCAAGTCCCCTTGCCAGATTAAAATATAGCTGATGAGTAGTTATTGTGAAGGTAAAGAAGCCAGTCACGTGGCTAGGGAGATGGTCAACGGGTAAAGTGCTTGATTTGTAAACCCTAGGACCCAAATTCATGTTCCCAGCAACCACATAAAGTCAAATATGGCATCTTGTTTCTGCAAGCCGAGGTGCGAAGGGAGAAGAAGTGAATCCCAGGGACTTCTGGTGGGTCAATCTAGTTGAAGTGATGAGTTCCAAGTTTAGTAAGAAATAACGTCAAAAAAAAAAAAGAAGAAGAAAGAAATTGAGAAAAACACTGTGATATCATCCTCTTTCCTGTACATGCACATGGGTAGGTAAGCACCCCCCCCACACACACACACATACCAATTCTTCATAGCTCTAAGTGGATTTTTTTTTTTTTGCCAAAGAATCAACTGAAGTTTAATGGAAATTGCCTACCTGATCTCTTATCTTTTACAGGGATTGTAAGAGCAATGCACAAATGACTCTTATGTACACAGCTCTCCCAGAGTCTGTTTTCTAATCACTCAGAAATGACTCAGTGTGAAAACTGGTGCCATCCATGACTTGAACAGCCTGGTGGACTTGGGAGTCAGATCACTTCCCCAGTGGGCACTGAGGAGCTCTACCTGCCACCAGAGAGCAGAGTACTGATTAGGCCTTGAACCAGAAATGACCAGAAAAGCATGTTATAGATGAGAATAGTCCAGTGGATGTCATGTTTTAGGTGTCTGAGAAATATGGAGGAAAATGACCCTAATCATAAAGAAATTACAGGGTAGATATTAAGCATGCCTAAATTATTAACTAGACAATAAGAGGATATGAGAGATTAATTGAAGGTTAATAGCTCATTGTGAAAGGCAGGGACCTCTCTGGTAGCTTATACAGATGCACTTGGCTTTTGCAACCTGAGTGCTGAGAACCTGTGGTCTATGACTTCATAGTAAGAATGGTGGAACAGCAATGAAAGGTAAGACCTGAAGCGAGGCCATGTCATAGGTCATAGGGCCAATGTCCTCACTCAGGTTAGGAAACAATGGAACTTGACACATATGACAGGTGTGGATTATGGCAAAAATAAATAGAATAGAATAGAATAGAATAGAATAGAATAGAATAGAATAGAATAGAATTAATTGTATTGGATCCAAAGTTGTTTTTTTTTTAATTCTATGCTGTAAGCTTCCAGAAAAGACATACTCCTTCCTGTTAAACACCAGTGCTCTTCTGAAGTATCAAGACTGTATTAGTTACCTCTCTGTGGCTGTGAGAAAACACCATGACAAAGGCAATTTGTAAAGGAAGGGTTTTACTGGATTATAGTTCCAGAGAGATAAGAGTTTATTATGGCAAAAAAAAAAGGATGGAGATAGGTATGAGAGCTGAGCAGGAACCTCAAAGGCCAATGGCAAACATGAAGCAGAGAGAGCAAACTGAAAGTTGGGTAAAGCTCAACACCTGTTCCCAGTGATGCACTTCCTCCAGGAAAGTTATAACCCTACACAACCATAGCCTCTCCAAACAGTTCTACCAACAGGGGAGCATGTGTTCAAATGCCTTTGGGAGACATTTTACATTCAAACTACCACAAAAACCATACAGTGCTCCACTAGTTAGGAAAACATGTCTCCTTTACCTGATCACCAGGCTAAACCCTAAGGATATATCACCACAACCTGGCAGAGGACTGATCTTGGTCTGATAATGGAAAAAGGCATAGACCAAAAGGAGCACAATGTCCTAGCCTTTACCGTAAATGGGACTGGATTGTGTAAGTTTTGCCTCAAGGGTGACAGTGTTCTAAGTTAGATGATGGAGGGTCTGTTTCTTGAGGTAGAGTCTCCTTGGATACAGGAGTTAACATCTATCAAGATAGGATAAAGCTGTGGATAGCATGAATAGAATCATGACAGATGATTTAGAGCCTATGTGGGGGATGGAAGCAGCCTCCCCCAAGGTAAAAATGGAAATGCATTATTATCATTGCTATGGATGCTTTCTGGGCAATAAAAGACAGTGGGATATGACATACAGCTAGAAGTCTTACTTAATAACCACTATTATGATGCTATTATGCAAAGCATAGAGATACGGACAGATACGATGAGATACGGACAGATACGATGAGTTCTGGTATAATTAAGAAGTTCAGAAGTAAATAGCTCCTGAAATCATTTCTAATTAGAGATGTCATTGTGGAGATTGCCAGTGGATTGTGACACAGATAAGAAGATCCCAAATCAACAGCCACAGGGGTTCCATTTCAAACTTAGATGTCAGGTGACAGCATTTACCAAAAAAACGGAAGGTCGAGTGCAAAAGAACAATCAGGAGATCTGACTCAAAGATGACAATGGCAATGGTCAACACAGCTTCCCAGCACTAGGGAGAAAAGAGATGTCAAGAGACAATAAAACCGCCGGGCGTGGTGGCGCACGGCTTTAATCCCAGCACTCGGGAGGCAGAGACAGACGGATTTCTGAGTTCAAGGCCAGCCTGGTCTACAAAGTGAGTTCCAGGACAGCCAAGGCTACACAGAGAAACCCTGTCTCGAAAAACCAACCAACCAACCAACCAACCAACCAACCAAACAAACAAACAAACAAAAAAAGACAATAAAACCATTGCACACACCAGAGCAAAAGGAACCAAAACTGTATGATCAAGATCCTAGAGGCAAGGTTTCTCCACAGTGTGTTCTGTCACCCAGGTTCAGAGCTAGCCCAGTATTTCAAATACAGAACCCAACTCTGAAGTGTTCAGGTGTCCTGGAAAAAAAGATTTCTTCAAAACCATGGTGACTTAACAGGTAATGATTCCCTGACACTTCCCGGAAGCAATCTTCAATCACCAACTCAGTTAGCCATAAGTTATAGGAATGTTTGGATCCAAACATGTCAAGTTCATTGGAGTCAAGGTCAGCCTGACACAGAATCATACACAGATTCAAAGTATCAACATGGACCCTTTGTTACACCGGGAGCACACCTGGCCATGAATGGAAGCTCAGAACAGTTTCAGGATTACAATGTGTCCACAGAGTAGGTAGGCTCAACCAGTGATCCTTTCTCCTGTCCCAGAATGTAAAATGCATTTGGTAGTGGACCCAGCTTGGGTTCCTTTAACTGTGGATGAAACTTAATTAGGGAGAGGGAGGATGGTCAGAAGCACCTGAAACTGCACAGCGGTGGTAGGAATACACAGACCACCACATCCAGCTGTGCATGGGTTCTGGGCTTTCAAACTCAGGTCCCCAAGCTTACAGCAGGTACTTTACTCAGCCAGCCGTCTCCCTATCCTGAAATCTTTCTTAAATGAGCTCTCACTGTTCTGTGGCCCTGTAATATCCAAAATGAATTCAAGACCACCCAGTACCTTACCCCTTCAAAAAGGACCTTCCAAATTGTACTAGCAGGCCAAGTGCAGAGCCAGATAAGGAAGCTGGCTGACTGAACAAATGTAAAAACATAGTTTTAGTGGTCAAAATGATTAAGCCTGCAGCTACCAAAATAATATTAGCTGTTCTCAAAGAAATAGCCATAGCAAGAGTAGCAATTCTCCTGTCTCCCCCACCCCCCACTGAATTCTGACCAAGACCACAAACCACCCTGAGCTTGTTGCAAGAATTCCCCTGATGTTAATAGCTGTGATGTTAATGTACTATTACTTTGCTGACCAAATCATAATCACCCACCATGGTGGCAAACAAAGTGAGTCACTAGGCCAGAGGGTTACTTAGTCACTATATAAACCAATCGATGCCTGAAAGGGTTACTTGCTACACCAATGAGAACCTTATTGCTCAAATCTGCCCCTTACAAAGGTATAAAAAGTGTGTTCTTTCTTTGTTCTGGGTCTCTCCTCTAACCTGCATGTTGGGTCTCTCTTCTGGCCTGCGTGCTGGGAGGGGAATCCCCAACATGTTGGATCAATAAAAATCCTCATGCGTTTTGCAGCGATGGCGATGGTCTCTGTGGTCCTTGTGAGTAAGGGTCTTTAGACAAACTACAACATTTGGTGCATTGGCCAGGAAGACCCTTCTCAGGGGGACACAGACACCGTGCATCGGAGTTAAAGTGGGATCCCTGTATGTCTGTATGTCTGTTTGTCTGTGTCTGTCAGTCTGTCTTGTTCACTTGTGTGTCTTCCCCTAGACCACCTTCTGACTCTGTTTTGCTTTTTGTTTTGCCCGGTTTCAGGTTCTGGTTTCAGGTCCGGTTTTGGTCCCAAGGGGACGACTGGTTATCTTGGTTTAGTTTTAGGCGGGTCTCAGGTTCTGGGCCCTTCTCGTGGAGAGGGGTCCATTTCCAGTGGTCGCAGTGACAGGCAGACGTGCCAAAACGTCGCAGGCCACAACGCTGGAGGACGCTCCAGTGTCAAGCTGGGAAGTTGGATCTGAAACAGTCCTTCTGAAGCCAGCAGCAGCTAGGGTTCAGTATATGCCTGGAACAGATAGTGTCAGGCTTCTCTGGAAATCGCGTGTAAGACTCCCTGTATTGGTCTTTCTTGTGTTTGTCATTTTCTGTGGTACAGTGACCCTATGGTGGCCTCCTGGAAAACGGTTTCTGTATGTGTCTCGTGTGTCTCTCCGTATTTGGATTGGTTTTGTTTCTGTGGAATTACTGTGACGCTTTATCTGGATAGTTTCTGTGGTATATCTTGTGTGTCTCTTTCTGTTCGGACTTGGACTAACAACTGACGACTGTTTTTGAGTTATGTCCTCAGGAAAAAGCCTAAGAATCCCGTCAGACCCCGATGCTGACCTCTTCCTTTCAGATCCTCAGCTGCCCTGCCTCCCACTCTCCAACTCCAGGGAGCAGCCAGCAGGCACAGCGACCCCCGCCCCCCCCCCCCCCCCCCCCCCCCCCCCCCCCCCGCCCATGGACCTGTAGCCTAGGGAGGAATGAGCTCAGGAACCCAGAACAGAAGAGGGGTGGTCCCTGAGAAGTCAGTGGCCCCAGTTGTTGTGGCTGCTGAAGGGGAGATAGAGGAGGCTGTGGGAGTGGCCGCCCAGGAGCACCATGTGTTCATTGCTCTGGCTGCTTCTCATACTTGCATAATTATGGTTCCTTTTCCCCTGCATCCCACCTGTCCCTCTCCAGGCTTTGGCAGTACCAGAGGGCCTCTTGTTAGCAGAAAAAGTGCTTTCACTTTGAGATGTCAGTAGCCCAGCACCACTGTGAGAGCTGGGCTCCCTTTCCTGCCCCGTGTGTCTTCTTGGGCCCCTTCCCTGCTGGCCACGAGTCTGTTCCCAGCTCCAGAGAGGGAGGCATCTGTCCATTTGGGGTTTCTCTGTCCAAGGTAAGGAGCATCTGAAAGTCTGATCGCCAGGTTGATGGTGGGTCTCCTCTCTGTGGGGCTAGAAAGTGCCCCAACAATCTGACCAAGGTAATAGGAAGTTACAGATGTTAGAAGAAAGGACAGGGTAAGTCAGTAAGAAAGTTAGCGTAAGTCGATAAAAAGTGCAGAGGGGGAGAAACGAAGGAAGAGAGGATGAAGAAGACAGATGTGTATAGAGGTCAGTGCAGTGAGACAGAAGGATGAACCAGAGCAGAAGTGAACTATGAGAGAGGATGAGTGACAGGATGGGGGCGTGATAATTAGATAGTATCCAAAGGAAGCAAAGACAAGGAGGAGGAAATATATATATATATATATATATATGGAGAGAGAGAGAGAGAGAGAAAACATTGTATGAGATCTCCATTACAGTTAGAAAACAAGAGCAAAGAGAGGTAAATAACAAAGACTAGAACTTAGCAAGGTGGCACATGCTGATAATGCTAGCACTTGGGGAATGATTTGTAAGAAACAAAAAGCTAGGGAATTAAAAAGGGATAAGAGAAAATGCTGGCCACGATAATCAGAGAAACTAGAAAACTAGATAGTACCTGGCAACTGCAGGAAGCTTTTGGCTAAAGATCAATGTGTTTATGGTAAAGAAAAAAGGGCACGGGGCAAGAGGCTGCCCCAGAGAAAAAGAAGAGGAGCCTCCCCTTGTGACCAAGCCCTTCCACCTGTTTGTGGCTAAAAGTAAAGGGATGGAAAAGCGGGTGCTAACACAGAAGCTGAGTCCTTGGAAGAGGCCGGTGGCCTATCTGTCAAAAAAGCTAAAAAAGAGACTGTGTTTCATATTCCCCCACCAACCAGTGCAAAACAAGTTAGAAAAGTTCCTGGACACTGTGGGCTTTTGCAGATTGTGGATTCCAGGTTTTGCTGAATTAAAGAGATAAACAGCCCTTCGTATGGGGAAATAAAGAACAACAGGCCTTTGACACCATTAAGACTGCCCTAATGTCGGCCCCAGCTTTGGGCCTGCTAGATGTGACTGAGAACAAAGGTATTGCCAAAAGAGGTTCTTACTCAGAGATTGGGGCCCTGGAAGAGACCTGTGGCATACTTATCTGAGAAATTAGACCCTGTGACTGCGGGATGGCCTGCTTGCTTGCACGCAGTGGCTACTATAACATTACTGGTCAAGGATGCAGATATATTGGCTTTGGGACAGAACCTGGTGATCTCGGCGCCGCACGCCCTAGAAAGTGTGGTTCAGGGCCCTGATCAATGGCTGACTAACACTCGCACACTCGCATGACTCATGGCCAGATTCTGTTGTTCAACTCTGATAGAGTCACTTTTGCCTACTGCAAGTCTAAATTCAGCTGCCCTGCTCTCAGACCTAGACTGTTAGCAAGCTCTTGCCAAGGCACAAAGGTGGCGGGACAGACCAGTCACTAGAGGATGCAGACATTACCTGGTTCACAGACTGGAACATCTATCTAGAAAAAGAAACATGCTAGAACAGCTGTGGCAGCTGGACACAGGCCCTGCCAATGAACATATTGACTCAAAAGGAAAAACTGATCACCTACACTAAGGCCTTGAAATTAAGAAAAAGGAAAAAGACTCAACATCTACACGGATAGCAGGTATGCTTTTGCCACAGCCCATGTCCATGAGGCCATCCAAGGTTAACATCATCCATTGTCCTAGTCACCAGAAGTGAGATACCGTGATAGCAAGGGGGCAACCACATGACATACTGAGAGGCATGAGCGGTTACAGCCATGGCCCTGCTGGTGCTCCTGGCAACAGAGCCCGAGTTTAACTACACAGCAGAGGACTTGGCCCTCATTTCCAAAGATTCCAGTCACCAGTTCAACAAAAATAAAAGACTGTGGTACACCTCCAGGAAAAAAAAGAAAATCCTGCCACAAAGACAAGCAGAGGCTATGATCAAACAGTTGCATCCATGGACTCGTTTAGGGGTAAGCAAGCTCATCCAGACATTCTCCAAAACTAAGTATCCTGTACCAGGGTTAAAACACCTTCCGGAACAGGTGGTGCACAAGTGTGTGCCCTGCCAAAGAGTCAATGTCTGCCACACTATAGTAGATTCAGGGGAAAGGCACTGGGAAGACAGACCTGGTGTCTACTCGGAAGTAGACTTTACTGAGAAAACTATGTGTATGAATACCTCCTGGTTTTTGTGAACGTTCTCAAGATGGATAGAAGCTTTTCCCTGTAAAAAACGAGACTGTTCAGATAGTCATCAAGAAGATTATTAAAGAAAAATTTTCCAAGGTTCTGAGTGCCAAAAGCAATAGGATCGGATAATGGCCCTCCTGCCTTTGTTGTCCAGGTAAGTCAGGGCGTGGCCAAGTCTTTAGAGGTCAAATGAAAATTACATTGTGTGTACAGACCTCAGAGCTCAGGACAGAAAGAAAGAATGAATAGAACTCTAAAAGAGACCTTGACAAAATTAACCATGGAGACTAGCGCAGACTTGGTGCTCCTTCCCCTTGCCCTATTTAGAACTGAAAATACTCCCTCTTGATTCAGCCTTACTCTTTTTGAGATCCTTTATGATGTGTTTGAACCCATATTGTGTTGTAATAATGATCTGTATGCTAATGCTAAGTTAAAAGGCTTGCTGGTGGTGCAGAAAGAAGTCTGGTCACAACTGGCTACAGCAAACGAGCCGGGTACCCCAAAGACATCTCACCAGTTCCAAGTCGGAGATCTGATCTACATGCACCTACATCATGCCCAGACCCTCAAGCCTCGCTGGAAGGGTCCCTGCCTGGTCCTGTTTACTAACTCTTCTTATTCTGTTTTTGTTCTTAACCTTTGGCCCATGTATCCTTAATTGCTTAAGTATAGTACAAGTTTTGATGCTCAGACAATATCAGTAACTGTAACAAAGTGAGATATCACTTCAGGATTGAAACATACCAGGGAAAAGGGGGGGAATGTAATATCCAAAATGAATTCAAGACCACCCAGTACCTTCCCCCTTCAAAAAGGACTTTCCAAACTGTACTAGGAGGCCAAGTGCAGAGCTAGATAAGGAAGCTGGCTGACTGAACAAATGTAAAAACATAGCTTTAGTGGTCAAAATGATTAAGCCTGCAGCTACCAAAATAATACTAGCTGTTCTCAAAGAAATAGCCATAACAAGAGCAGCAATTCTCCTGTCTCCCCCACCCCCCCCACTGAATTCTGACCAAGACCACAAACCACCCTGACCTTGTTGCGAGAATTCCCCAGATGTTAATAGCTGTGATGTTAATGTACTATTACTTTGCTGACCAAATCATAATCACCCACCATGGGGGCAAGCAAAGTGAGTCACTAGGCCAAAGGGTTACTTAGTCACTATACAAACCAACTGATGACACCAATGAGAACCCTGTTGCTCAAACCTACCCCTTACAAAGGTTTAAAAAGTGTGTCCTTTCTTTGTTCTTGGTCTCTCCTCTGGCCTGCGTGCTGAGAGGGGAGTCCCCAACATGTTGGATCAATAAAAATCCTCATGCATTTTTGCAGCGATGGCGGCGGTCTCTGTGGTCTTTTTGAGTAAGGGTCTGTTGACGAACTCCAACAGCCAGCCCCAGATTCCATAAGGTTCGTGCTGCAGGTCAGCAAATGAGAAGTGCCTTGACCAAAGTCACATACTCTCCTCCATAGCAGCCTACATTCAACGATGAGAGAAGGGTGTCACTGAAGAATATTGGCGTCTTACTCATTGCTTTGTCTTCTAAACCAAGGAAGCACATTGCCCATGGTAGTTCAGAATTCATTCCTGTTTGTTGGAGCTGGAATCTGGTCAAGAATGATTGGCTAGGGACTGGAAAGATGGCTCAGCAGTTAAGAACATTTCTTATGCTTGAAGAGGACCCAGGTTAGGTTCTCAATGCAACTTCTAGTGGTTCTGATACTCTCTCTGACACTCTTGGGCACCATACACACACGGACAGACAAGACATGCAGGCAAAACATTCATACACATAAAATAAAATCTACAAATTTAAGAAGAAAAGCTAAGGTTTTTGTTTGTTTGTTTGTTTGTTTGTTTTGGAGGGGGTGCGGTTTGAGTGAATATCTAAAAGCTGTAAGGTAAAGAGCATAGGGAGGAGGCCAGCCTAGTGGGGGAATCCTCCAGTCTTGGAAGCCTGCTTGGGGAAGGAGATGGTTGAAGTTAAGGAATTGCATGGGCAGAAGTAAGACCGCATCAGCATTCAGAACAATGCCCTTCTCCCTTGACATGCAGCACCAGCAAGCATCTTCATTGAATATCTGTTCATTTTGCTTGATCACATTTCATCTGTGACACATTTTTCATCAAAAGTGCATTCGAAGTGGAAATTCATTTTTAAATCCCTCTGCTTTTCTTTCTTTGAAAACAAACAAACAAAAAAGGTTTATTTTTATTTTTTAGTTAGGTGTCTTGTGAGTATTTGCCATGTATATGTGGGCCCCAAGAGGCTAGAAGAGGGCATCAGGTCCCTTGGAGCTGGAAATATAGGCACTTGTGGCCTGACTAATGTGGGTGCTGGGAGCCAAATTCCAATCCTCTGCAGAAGCAGCAAACACTCAAAATGTCTAGGCCATCTCTTGTCTCTGTTTTCTATGACAGCCAGCATAACACAGGCATTTATAACATGCATATTTGCTAATCGATTGATATTTAATGCAGCCAGTGAGTACAGTTGATAATTTGGGGAGGGTGTGTATGTGTTCAAGACAGGATCTCTCTGTGTAGCCTTGGCTGTCCTGGAACTCACTCTGTAGACGAGGCTGGCCTCCAGCTAAGAGATTTACCTCCTTCTGCCTTCCAGATGCTGGGATTAACGGCATTCACCACCACTTCCCAGCCAACTGATAATTCTTAAATCTCAGGTGTGTGGCAAAAGTAGGTATCCACTCTACTTCCTTGGTTTAACTGCAGTGCCAGGAATTGAACCTAGGACATCAAGAAAGCTAGGCAAATACTGACTGAAAACGCCAATGCCAGAGCACAGCCTCCTCCCAGACACGTACATATAATAAACAAAAATGTAATTTAAAAATTCTTGTTTGAGGTGAACGGTTGTATATGCCTGAAATCTTGACGCTTAGCGGGTAGAGGCAGGAGAATCAGGAACTCACGGACAGCCCTGTTTATTACTGACCTCCATGACTGTCCCAACTACATGCAACCCTCCCTAAAAGTAAAAGGCAGTAAAAATAAACAAACAAATAAAAAGTTCCTGGTTTATGGAAATTGTGGTAATATTTGGGGAATTTGGGGATCAAAATCTGGAATATTTGGGGAATTTGGGGATCAAAATTTCCTGTGTTTTTCAGCCTTAGATTTTTAAGTTATAGTGCATTTTTAAAGGTTTCGTAAAAGTGGTAGTAAGCAAGAAGAGCCCTTACAAATGAGAAATTGTTTATAAGGCCCCAGAAACCAGGACCCTCTTTTCCTTCCCCATCGTGGGTTTTTATTTTGAGAGAGGGGGCCCACAATGGGGAGTGGTGATAATCTTCCTTCAAGTCTTCTTCTAATTGGCCTACTAACGATCCAAGGGCTGGTTGGTGTGTCTACTGCATCAGCCTGCAAGCCCATGAACTGTGCATGTTTGGGACCAGTTAACAGACTGTGCACATCTGAGACAAGCCAGAGAGAGAGAGAGAGAGAGAGAGAGAGAGAGAGAGAGAGAGAGAAAGACTATTTTCCAGTTGAAGGAAGGAATCAGAAAGTGGGTGCAGATCTAGTCATGCCTCATAGAGATTTTATCTATCCACAGCAACTTCCCCATTCTATCTGCCTGGCAGAAGGAATAACTGATTCCTGGTAGGTCTCGACAGATGTTTCCCGGAGCACAGTCCACTCAAGGCTTGCCTCCCCCAGTGTGGTCAGAGCTGAGGTGGATGCTGTCTTTATTTCACTCTGCACCTTAAGACCATCCTGGGATGACTGTTGCTTGCCTGGGGAATTTCTTAGGTTATGTCTCTGTATAATATTAGAATGAAGGCCAGAAAAAGGGAGAAAGGGGTAAATGTATTTACTGGGAAAGCACGAGGATTGAGTTTACATCCCCAGAACCCACATTAAGCTAGACAGAGCAGGAGATATCTGTAATACCAGCATTCCTTCAGAGAGACAAGAGACAGAAGCAGAAATGGAAGATTGTGGGCTAGACAGCCTGGCATATGCCCAGAGAACAGGACACACTGTTTCCATGAAATTGACATTGAGAACTGGAACTCAAGGTCCTCTAACCTCTACATGTGCACTGTGATATGTTCATGCCTGTGTACACACTTGTGTGAACACACACACAGTTACACCCCTGAGCACACATGCACATTGTCTAAGTTAGGGTTTTCCTGCTGTGAACAGGCATCATGACCAAGGCAACTCTTATAAGGACAACATTTATTTGGGGCTGGCTTGTGGGTTCAGAGATTCAGTCCAGTATCATCAAAGCAGGAGCATGGCAGCTGAGAGGAGCTGAGAGTTCTACATCTTTATCTGAAGGCTGCTAAGTGAAGACTGTCTTCCAAGAAGCTAGGACTAGGGTATTCAAGTCCCACTTGCACAGTGACACACCTACTCCAATAAGGCCACACCTCCTAATAGTGCCACTCCCTAGCCCAAGCATATAGAAATCATCACATTCCACTCTCTGAACCCAAAAGGCTTGTTCAAACATATGGGACATAACTAAACTTAACATAATGCAAAATTTATTTAGTCCAACTTCCAAAATCCCCATAGTCTATAGCAGTCTCAACAATGCTAAAAGTCCAAAGTTCAAGGTCTCTTCTGAGAGTCACTCAATCCCTTAACTGTAATCCCCAAAGCAAGACAGGAAACCAACTGGGTAAACTCCAAACTTTGGATCTTCATGTCTGATGTCAAAACTTTCTTCAGATCTCCAACTTCTTTTTTTATCTTTGTTGACTGCAACAAACTTCTTTCTCTTGGGCTGGTTCCACTCCCTGTTAGCAGATTTCCTCAGCAGATAGTCCATGGCTCTGGCATCTCAAACATCTTGGGGTCTCCAAGGCAAATTCAATGTTATAGTTTTTTGTTTCAATGTCTGGGATCCACACATAATCTTCTGGGATTCTCCAAAGGGCTGGTGTCGCTTCTCCAGCTCTGCCCTCAGTGGCACTCTAAGTTCAGGGTGATCTCCACTGTTGCTGCTGTTCTTGGTGATCATCCCATGGTACTGGAATCTCCAATACTCTGGGGCCTTCTGCTGCAACTAGGCTTCACCAATAGCCTCTCATAGGTTCTCTTCATGGTGTCAAGCCTCAACTTCTTTTCATGACCCCTTCAGTCCTGGGCTGTCAACTGCAACTGAGGCTGCATCTTCACCAATGGCCTTCCATGGCCTCTCAGAGTGCCAAGCCTCAGCTGCTCTTCATGTTCCCTTCATCTCTTCAAAACCAGTACCACCTGAGTTATGGGGATGGATGTAGATGAGGTGATGGATGTAGATGAGCACACCTCTCATTCCCTGCAAGGGAAGACCTATGTCTGTAGTCAGAAATGTTAGGATTAGAGCAAAACCCTTGGTAGAAACCACTGTGATCTTCACTTGGAAGACCATGAGCTGATTCTGTCAGCAATGTTATTGGAGGTAGTCTTTTTATTTCTCCATTGTTAAGTTGATGGTCCTTGGGTAGACCTCAAGAAAGGGTCTGAGGAGACAGACCCAGGAAGAGTGTAGTAATAACATTTGATTTGCGATTAAGAAGGCTGGAGTCATAATTAGCCCTAAATGGGGCAACTCTATCACTCTCTTTAATGCTCAGGGAAGAGGAGACAGAAAGAATGTAAAAGCCATTCTGGGCTTGACATAGCTGTTATCTTCATGTGGTTACTTGAACTAGAGCTGCAGGCCACTGGGCATTCATCAAGTGTGTGGGAGGCTCCCCTCAGGTCCCACCCCTCCCTATCATCCTCTGCAGTGGCACAGAAGCTGACAAGTTACCTATGCTCCAGGAAATAAGCTCCCACCCACGCTCAAGCAGGCAACTCCCCTTAGACTGAGTAAGTCACACACAAAAGGAGACATGAAAGAAGGAGGAGCTCTTCGTTGAGACTAAGGGTTTCAAGAGTGCGCACGAGAGAAGGATAAGACTACTAAAATTCATTAGATACAAGGATGGAACTGCCAAAGAAGAAAATGATGAAAAGCAGCAGCTGCCACCACCAGGAGTGAGTCAGAGGTGGCCCGCAAGCCTGCAGGAACCTGGCCCTCACCAACAGAAAAGGTGGAGACCAGACACCCGACGGCAGTGTTCTCTTCCCTCCACTAAGTGACTTTTACAGTTTACATGTTGATTTGGGAGATGGTCAATCCTGGGATATGCTGGAAAAAAACAAACAAACAACTCCAACATTTTGGACCAAATTTAAAGCAACCTTTATTAAAGATTAGATATTGACCGAGGGATAGACTTTAGTTGGGAACTTTTCACAGAGCTTCCCACCTGAGAATGGCCTGAGCCATGTGTTGCAGGGGCTTATAAGGGCAAACCTATAGGTCACTGACTGTACTTTCCCATGATGCTTTGTTATTTCTCAAGAACTATAATTCCCAGCATTGCAGGAAGTTACTGGGTTTCTGGGCAGGTAAGGCTTACAGGTTAATTTGGGGCATTATAAGACAAATACCAAAATATTATTTATGATGCTATTACTTTTTTCTATTTTATTTTCAATTACAGATGCTTGTATGCTCATGAGAGTGCAAGTGCCCACAGAGGTTAGAAGGAGGCATTGGGTATCCTGGAGATGGAGTTCCAGGTGATTATGAGCTATCATATAGATGTTGGAAATAAACCTCAGTCCTCTGGAAGAGCAGCCAATGAGCCATATCTCCAGCCCTGTCAACCTGTCGGGTTGTTTAAAAATAAAGCTTTTATTTTTATTTTTAAATGTGTGTGTGTGTGTGTGTGTGTGTGTGTGTGTGTGTGTGTGTGTGTATACATGGGTGCAGTAACCTAAGAGACCAGAAGAGAGCATTGGAAACCCCCCCCCCCCAAGTTGGAGTTACAGGCAGATGTGTCCCTTGGAAACCAAACTCAGCTCCCCTAGAGGAGTAGAAACTCTGGACTATCCGCCCATCTAAGTCTTTGTATCCAGTCTTTCTGTAACCATTGTGGTATAATTCACAAGTCACACATGCTCATGGAAGCCTTTTTTATGAAAAAATACATTCTTTTTTATTTATATTTTCTTTTTTATTTTATTAGATATTTTCTTTATTTGCATTTCAAATGCTATCCCCAAAGTTCCCTATACCCTCCGCCCGCTCCCCTACTTGCCCACTCCCACTTCTTGGCCCTAGCATTCCCCTGTACTGGGGCATATAAAGTTTGTAAGACCAAGGGGCTCTTCCCACTGATGGCTGACTAGGCCATCTTCTGCTACATATGCTTCTAGAGACATGAGCTCTGGGGGTACTGATTAGCTCGTATTGTTGTTCCACCTAAATGGTTGTTGACCCCTTCAGCTCCTTGGGTAATTTCTCTAGCTCCTCCAGTGGGGGCCCTGTGTTCCATCCTATAAATGACTATGAGCTTCCCCTTCTGTATTTGCCAGGCACTGGCATAGCCTCACTCAAGATAGTTATATCAGGGTCCTTTCAGCAAAATTTTGCTGGCATATGCACTAGTGTCTGGGTTTGGTGGCTGATTATGGGATGGATGCCTGGGTGGGGTAGTCTCTGGATGGTCCATCCTTTAGTCTTAGCTCCAATCTTTGCCTCTGTAACTCCTTTCATGGGTGTTTTGTTTTCTATTCTAAGGAGGAATGAAGTATCCATACTTTGGTCTTCGTTCTTTTTGATTTTCTTGTGTTTTGTAAATTGTATCTTGGGTATTCTAAGTTTCTGGGCTAATATCCACTTATCAGTGAGTGCATATCAAGTGACTTCTTTTGTGATTGGATTACCTCACTAAAGATGATATCCTCCAGATCCATCTATTTGCCCAAGAATTTCATAAATTCATTGTTTTTAATAGCAGAGTAGTACTCCATTGTGTAAATGTACTACATTTTCTGTATCCATTCTTCTGTTGAGGAACATCTGGGTTCTTTCCAGCTTCTGGCTATTATAAATAAGGCTGCTATGAACATAGTGGAGCGTGTGTTCTTATTACCCGTTGGAATATCTTCTGGGTATATGCCCAGTAGAGGTATTGCTGGATCTTCTGGTAGTACTATGTCCAATTTTCTGAGGAACCTCCAGACTGATTTCCAAAGTGGTTGTACAAGCTTGAAATCCCACCAGCAATGGTGGAGTGTTCCTCTTTCTCCACATCCTCACCAGCACCTTCTGTCACCTGAGTTTATTCTGACTGGAGTGAGGTAGAATCTCCAGGTTGTTTTGATTTGCATTTCCCTGATGATTAAGGATGTTGAACATTCAAAAAATACATTCTTTCATCCTAGCTGTTTTCTGTGACTAGCACCTGCTGAAAAAAAATAAGAAAGAAAAAAAACACCCAAAACATCATCAAAACAACAAAAAGCCAAGCCCACCACCAAGAAACGTGTATATATACAAAAACCAAGAAAAACAAAACAAGCCCCCCAGCCCCGACTATTCCTCAAGATAGGAAAGAGAAACACCCAACTCCTACCTGCGCTTGGTGATTGCTTTGTGAAAAATAAAAGTATTTTTCCTCTCATTCCTTCTTTTGTGAACAAATGAATAATGAAGCGATTGAGTGTTTGCTGGTATGCATGCCCCTGCAGGGAGCCAAGAAACAAACAGGTTCCCTATGGGTATATCCCAGCCTTTTCAGCTTTTCCCTCATTATGTGATTGAGGGCTTCTGCTTCCCACTTAACCTGTATCCTTCCCAGATTGATTCAGGGAACTTCCAAGGGCTCTACTGGAAAATTCAAACATCAGCTTCTCTCTGCCATCGGACTTCCATCCGAAGGAATGGTTCCTTGGTTGTTGCCTCCAAAGCCCTGAGTTCCAGGCTGGACCTGGCAGAAAGTTGACATTTGACCCCTGTCTACAGCATAGACAAGGCAGGCAGCAGTATGTCCTCACTTTTGCCATTCCGGTGGGAGCATCCTCCCTCGGGGCACAGCAAAGTAGGTCACAGGTTCCGAGATGGGCATTTTCAAGGGGAAACGATTTGATTTGAGGTCTTGGCAGGGAGATGAGAGGAGGAGGTGTACCACCTTCTGTAACAAAAGGCATTTCCCATCCTTAGACACACCCTTAGGCCCAGATGTACACTCCCACTCCCGTCAATCCAGCTGCGCTAACTAGCAACCCTAAAGCCTGCTGCTTCCAGGCACCCTGCAGCCTGCGTCTTGTTTGCACAGTTCCTGTTACTAATTTTGCCCCAAAGGGTACCACAATGATCGACTTAATGCTTCCCCAGGGATGACTCTCTCTGTCTGGGGTCAGGGTGGGGCTGGATGGATTTTTCTTTATTAAGGATGGTGGGAACCCTCTTTTAAGCTTTGAAGTCTCGCCTTAGATTTTTTTTTTAATTTTTTTAAAAAATTTTTGATAACTACAAAGGGACAGGAAGTCTCTTTTTACTCCTCTGAGGCTTGCTGTTCTCCAGGGGCATGGAAAATGTACACGCTGTTAGCCCCCCCCCCCCCAAGCCTGGGGGCTGGGGCCCGCGCTCTGCCGGGTTGTTTTTCTATCCCAGCAAAAACATCTGTGTGCAGAACAGCAGCTAGTCTGCTGCTGCCATCTGCACGTTCACAGTACCAATGTAAGCACTTTCCTTAGAGGTTAAAACCCCCAAGGCGCTGTTTATGTTTGGAGAAGAAATGCTCCAAAAATAGTAAGTGGGGGTTTAAAGTCTCTTCATCAGATGTTCGGAAGCACACTGACCTGGTGCGCTGCTGCTTAGAACCGGGGCTCATTGGTAGCTTGCTGTGCCTTGCACCTAAGATTCCTGACTCCTTCAGTAAGCTAGTTGGTGAAGAGCTGGAGAATCTGTATTTATAATAAGTCCCCGGTGGGGCATTGATGTTGCTGGTTTTAAGACCACACGCAAGGAACCGCTGGTCTGGTGTATTTTTCCCCAGTCTGTTGTTGGCTGCAGGGTGTAATACAGATACAGGGTTTATTACCAGGGAGAGGAGGGTACCATAGCTTAATGCAATTCCTTATTACCTGTGTCTCCGACAGCAAGTAGCTTAACCTTGCTGGTCTCTGTTTCCTCCCTTCGTTGACAATCATGTCTATGGAGGGAGATAATTTATATCAGGATCCTAATTATCTTGTTTTGAGGAGGGCACATGTTTGTACAGCATTGATCTTTCTCCCTTTCTCTCGACCAATCTTCTTTCTTGCTGTCATTTAAAGAGTCAGTTTAGGGGCTGACAAGATGGCTTCGTGGGTAGAGGGCTTGCCACCAACCCTGATGGTGGGAACTCAATCTTTGGGACCCATGAGGTAGAAGGAGAAAATAGACTCTCTGATCTGCACACATTTAAATTGGCACGTGAGCCTTTCTCCTCAAATAAAGTTACACACACACACACACACACACACACACACACACACATCCCATACACATTTTTTGGCCAGGTTAGACAATGCTGGGGAAAGATATCAGATTTATGCATCTCTCTCTCTCTCTCTCTCTCTCTCTCTCTCTCTCTCTGGACTGAGTTGGTGACTATGGGTAGGGATGGGCCTTGACTACTGGAACCTGTCAGAGCACAGTAGGCCACTGTGAATTACAGCTCTCAGACTCTTGGTACCATCCCACCATCTGGCACATGGGAGCTAAAAGTCCAAATAGCAGCAGTGTTGTCTGAGGACTTAGCGGCAGGTGACATGGTGGTAGGGATTTCTGGACTTCAATGTGTGTTTCTTCTATGTTTTTAACACCTTCCATCAGATAAGCTCCTATCCTGTTTCTTCAGATCCCAACCTGTTTTCCATTTCCTTGGGGGAACCTTTGAAATATATGGCTGGATCTGGATGTTATGAACTTGTATAGAATTCTGCACAAGTCTTTATAGTTTCATTTGATTGTAATTTAATTAATGTACGTATCCTCCCTGAATGATGAGATCTATGAAGGCAAATTCCATGCTTAATCTCTTCCCCATACTTGTGTAATATGCATTTCTTGACTTTGCATGAGACATTCAAAGACTATTCTATAAAAGTGTGTGAGATTAAAAAATAACAGGTGCAAATGAACCACAGTTTCTTGATCCATTCTTTGACTGAGGGACATCTAGGTTGTTTCCAGTTTCTTGCTATCACAAATAAAGTTGCTATGAACATGGTTGAACCCTGTTCAACCCTGTGGTATGGTGGAGCATCTTTTGGGTACATGCCCAGGAGTGGTATAGCTGGGTCTTGAGGTAGAACTATCCCCAATTTTCTGAGAAATCACCAAACTGATTTCCAGAGTTGTTGTACAAGTTTGCACCTGCAATGGAGGAATCTTCTCTTTGCTCCACATCCTTACCAGCATTTGCTAACTCTTGAGTTTTTGATCTTAGCCATTCTGATAGATGTAAGGTGGAATCTCAGAGTCATTTTATTTGTATTTTCCAGATGACTAAGGACATTGAACATTTCTTTAAATGTTCCTCTGACATTAAAGATTCCTCTGTTGAGAATTCTCTGTTTAGCTCTGTACTCCATTTTTAAGATTGGATTATTTGTTTTCTTGGTGTTTAACTTCTTGAGTTCTTTATTTATTGGTCCTCTGTCAGATGTAGGGTTGTTGAAGATCTTTTCCCATTCTGTTTTGTCCTATTGGAAGTAAAGTGAATAAATTAATTAATTAATAGAAAAAAGTATTGAGTGATATGAGGGAGCCATCTATATTAGGTTTTCTGGAATTATAACAAAAATACTTGCGAGAAATGGAGTTATTTTATTATCGTTTTGGAGATAAAAGTCCAAATAACAATAGTATTACCTGTGGTAAGAACTATTGTAGGTGGCACTGTGATAAGAATTTGTCAGTTCCTATGTGTGTAAATGTGTAGTGTGTGTGTGTATGTGTGTGTGTATGTGTTTTTGTGTCTGCATGTGCATGTATGTGGGGTGTCTATGTTTAAGATGGATATGGATGTGCTGTGTGTATATGTATGTGTGATATATGTGCTGTGTATGTAGAAGTTATATGTGGGTATGGGTGTGGGCTATGTGTAAAAGAAAGAGAGAAACAGAGATATGGAATGGAAGTCAGGGCCAGACCTATATGGGAGCAGTCATGACCTCCTTATTTAGATTTACCTCTTAAGGGTTAAAGATGACATTATTTTTTTTAACATTGTTGCTCCAGGACCAGGCTCCTAACAGGAGTTCTGAGAGACACATTCAAATCATATCCTATACACAGTACCATCCTTTGGCCAGAATACTGGTAAAAACCATCCAAATGTTAGAGGAGAGTAGCCAACGGTTCTGGCATCTGTATACAGCACAGCCGCCGTAGAGTGCCCTACTGCCCTGAAGATGCCCTGTGACTCCATTGAAAATTCTTTCCAGACTGGTAACCCCTCAGCCAGGTTCTCTGTGCCTTATAGATCATGAGATCTGTAACATACAACATAACAATTAGCTACTCAGTTCTTGTTGGAGAGGCTGGGCTTATAGGAACTAAAGCAGCCAAGCACATCAGCCCACAGGAGCCTGGCATAAAGTGTACTGCGGTAGTTCCTTAGTGTTGTTAGAATAAAGTCATGTATTATAGCTTTCCTATGGATCCACATGGAAGCCTGAGAAGCTATGTGGTTCTCACCAGACCTCATAGCCTGCTCATAGCCACTCACTCGGGCGGATTGTACAGCTCTGGGGAAGACGTCACTTCTCGGCCTCAGCAACACAGGCTCAGGCGCATCCTGCTTTGGGTTGTGAAGCTGACAGAAAGCAACATGTATAGCTTTCAGAAAGAACTTTGAAGACCCAGCATGTGACTGACCATTCATGCCCTTATCCCTTGTATTTTCCGAGGATCCTGACAGAGCCACAGGCCATTGTGTGCTGATACTTGTTTTCATGGTGTAACTGAATCCTATCCTAAGAGCAACACTTCTTTTTATGAAGATAAGAAATAACTGAGGCAGGTTTTCAATCCAGACATGGTTACTGTAGGGTCTGCTACTTGCTAGCTTCACCCAGCTGAATCAAGAAGAGAAAACAACTGGCCAAGCTTGTTGGGGGCAAACATGAAAGTCTAGCACTTAAGGAGGCGGAGGCAGGAAGATAAGGAGTTGAAGGTCAGTCTTGGGTGCGTGTGTGTGTGTGTGTGTGTGTGTGTGTGTGTGTGTGTGTGTGTGCGTGAGAGAGAGAGAGAGAGAGAGAGAGAGAGAGAGAGAGAGAGAGAGAGAGAGATCGTTCCCCTGGAATCAGGCTCCCATCACAAGCACTAACAATTCCTTCTGATGCCTTGCAAATTGTTTCAGAGGCCTGGGAAAGATAGGAAAACTTTCTGCCTATTTTTAGAAAGCCAATGTAACATTGTACCAAAATCTTATAAAGATAGCATTGAAAAAAAGAAAACCAACATCCGATCTCATTGAAAGAGTAACAAATCCTAAATGATTAAAAAATAATAATAATAACATAGTTAAGCTAAGCATTAAAATATAGCAAGTGAAGTCCCCCTTTGACAATCAACCATCGTACCTTACCCCACGCACATTATGACTGACTGTGTACCACACTAAAACAGGACATCGGGGAAAAGAGTGCATTGCTTCAGAAAATGACCCAGCGACATGTGCTGGTTATTTACTTATTTTTCTCGCCTTGATGGAAGCTAGCTAGCATCATCGGGGAGCAGGGAACAATGTCTGTTGAGAACATGCCTCTGTCAGGATTGAACTGTCACAAGGCAAGTCTGTGAAGGCATTTTCTTGGCTTAATAATTCATGTGGTAGGTCCAGCCCTCTGTAGGTGGTACCACACTGAGTGTGTGGTCCTGGGTCGCAGGGTTAAGGAACCTGAACATGAGCCTGGAGAGAAAGCCAGGAAGCCTCACTCCTCCGTGGCCTCTGCTCCTCTTCCGGCTTTGAGTTTCTAGCTTGAATTCTCTTCATGAAAAATTATTTGCTGGGCTGGCAAAGTGGCTCAGCGGGTGAGAACACTAACTGCTCTTCCAAAAGTCCTGAGTTCAAATCCCAGCAACCACATGGTGCCTTACAACCATCTGTAATGAGATCTGACACCCTCTTCTGGTGTGTCTGAAGACAGCAACAGCATACTTATTTATAATACTAAATAAGTCTTTGGGCTGGAGCCAGCAGAGGTCCTAAATTCAATTCCCAACACCAGATGAAGGCTTACAACTATCTGTATACATAACATATGTATATACATATACATAAAATAAATAAATCTAAAAATTTTTTTTGAAAAATTATTTGCTGTAAGGTAAAGAAACAAAAACCCAAACACCCTTTCCTTTTCAAGTTGCTTTTAGTCATGGTGTTTATCACAGGAGCCGGAAGCCGCGTAGGATGCGTAGGATGTGGCATTTAGAAGCCACGTAGGACACCTCGTTTAGTGGAGCTAAGCCACTAGTGTGACATAAGAGTCCGACGTTAATAGACAGCTTTACCAAGAAACAATGATTTCTGTATTTCAATCGGAGTCGGGATTGGCTTGGCGTTAAAAAAGATCCTAGAAGTCAAGGTTCCCCAGGCTGGGCGTGGCTCTGATAGAGGAGTGCCAGGCACAGCTGCAGATAGCGCAAAAGTATGACTTAAAAGATACATGCTGCAGGGCGGTGGTGGCGCACTCCTTTAATCCCAGCACTCGGGAGGCAGAGGCAGGTGGATTTCTGAGTTCGAGGCCAGCCTGTTCTATAAAGTGAGTTCCAGGACAGCCAGGGCTATACAGAGAAACCCTGTCTCGAAACAAAACAAAACAAAACAAAACAACATACTATAAGGAAGAAAACTGAGGGAAAAATGGCAAAATATTAAAATAGCAAGAAATTTCAGGTATGTATTAAGTTTCACAAACAAGGGACGCACACACACAGTCATACAGGCACACAGACACACAGACACACAGACACACAGATACACAGACAGTATAAGATATTAGGCACTGCATTTTGTTCCTCTTATTGAAACCCTATGCAGTTTCACTATGTAGTCCAGGCTGTCCTCCAACTCATGCTACTCCTGACTCAGTTTCCCAAGTGCTGCGGTTTCAGGCACACTGCCACCTTGTCCCACGGAAAGAGTAGTGCCTGAGATGGTCATTATTTAGTGAAGGACAGTGAGACTTCAGCCATGGAGATGGCATCCTTGTTAGTGCATTTGTCCACTTAAATGCATCAGACAAAGTCTGGCTATTATTATTATTATTATTATTATTATTATTATTATTATTATTTTAAACATACAGTTAGTGATTACTCATTCCTACACTTTCCTATTGCTAAGGGAAAAAAATTAAAAATGGGAAAATCACAATGGGAAATATATATGCAAAGATCTTAAAACCACCAGGCCGTGAGTAAACCAGTTCCTTTTAGGAACAAAGGAATAGACAGTAAATAAGAGAAAACCACATTTGTTAATGGATGGGTAGTTGTTCACTCTAGCCATGGAGAGATTGAATCAGCACTCAACACAATTCCCTTACATACTTACAGAGGACATTGATTCATTTCTATTGTTACTGGGTAGCTACAACTTCCCAGGTCACAAGTTGCTAAGAGCAGCCAATTATTCTTAAGTTTCAATTTGTTGAAAAAAAAAAAAAAAGCCCTGATAGTATTGATGTTCATCCCCAGAGCAACTCAGTGTGTGTGTCTGTGTATCTGTGTGTCTGTGTGTCTGTGTGTCTGTCTGTCTGTCTGTCTATGTGCATATGTGGACACACATATGCCATGTCACATATGTGGAAATCAGAGGACAACCTGCAGGACTTAGTTCTGTTCTTGAACCATGTGGGGTTCTGGGAATTCGAGTCAAGCCATTAGGTTTGGTGTGAAGAGCTTTTTGCCCATTGAGCCATTTTAGCCCATAGAAACTGGTTCTGCCACAAACATTTACAAGATACAAAAGCGAAGGACACTGTTTAGTCCATTTAAAATGATATAGGCCCCAAAGCTTGGCTTACTGTGGGATTTTCTTCTATCATTTTATCCCTTCCTTTCATCTGGCCTTTAGGATCCTTTTCGGAAGATGTGAAGTTGGTAGAGAAGCCTACTGTGTGGACAGGAATGTCTCTCAAATGCATCACCGTTTTGAGTAGTAGTGATTGAGAACAAAGGGAATTGTTGTAAGGTGTGGAGTTATTTGATAAGGTTTGCTTGTAACAAAGCACCAAAACTGGGCCAGGGAGATAGCTTATCAGGAAAAGCACTTGGTGCATCCTCCTGAATGCTGGAGTTGGATCCCTGGAGTCCACAGAGAAAGCTGAATGTGGAAAGCCAGATGCAGTGACAGGAATGTGTAACTTGGGCATTCCTGGGACGAGATGAAAGAAGATGGGAGGATGGCCTGAAACTTAAGGGACAGCCATGGGGTGTGAGGTACAAGAACAGAAACCAAGGAGACTGCCTCAAAGTAGGGTGGGAACCAACTACACACAGGTATGTTCAAGCAGACCACACACACACACACAGACACAGACACACACACACACACACACACACACACACACACACACACACACACACACTTAAAGCTGATAACAGCTTTCAGACTAAGTAGAAGGAAAAAGAGATAACTGTAGTTAACAAAATCCAATTCCCAATATACTACCTACATTCCCTATCTGCAGTATGCTAACTTTAAGAGGGAAAAAACATCCTCCACCCAGAGTGTATATCAGATATGTTGTCTGATCCTCCCAATAGTGGTCTTTTAAAAGAAATATCATAGAAGATATTCTATTTTCCTCCCCTTAAGGGTTCAGAAGACTACCTTTTACGTTATTTTTTGAGACTGGGTTTCATGTAAGCCAAGTTGACCTCAAACTTTGAATCCCACTTCTCTGCTTCCTGAGAGCTCCGGCTATAAATATGCACCGCCATGACTGGTTTACATAGTGCTGGGGACAGAACCCAGGACTTTGCGATGTTAGGCAAGTTCTCTACCAACTGGGGTCGATCTCTAGCCCTCAGATAACATTGTGTGCCACTATTCTCCTTCTACCCAAGAGAGTTCATAGTTTAGACTTCCAGATCAAGCTAAACAAAGAGTTCTGAGGAGATGTCCTTTTGCTTCCTAGTGTAGGTATAGATGTTACAGGATGGCAGGATGTAGACAGAGGAAGGGACTCAACTTCTCTGAAGGTCTTACTATGCATACAACTTTCTGCTATGGCTCTTATCCTGTGGCATAAGGACATCCCTGCCACTCAATTTTATATGCCACATCCCAAATCATTGTAACGAAGCTTCCATGGAAACTAGCAGTTGACTGTAACGAGGCTTCCATAGAAACCAGCAGTTGACGCCTGCCTTGCTCTGGTTTTGTTACAGATGAACTGTTTCTCATCAACAGAACAGAGGGCTCACATCCCTGTCTGCAATCAGGAAACAGAGAGCATGCAGAGTGCTGTAAGGCACTAAACCTTTTTAAAAATGTATTCATTTATTTTATATGTGTACACTGTAGTTATCTTCAGACACACCAGAAGAAGACATCAGATCCCATTACAGATGGCTGTGAGTCACCATGTGGTTGCTGGGAATTGAACTCAGAACCTCTGGAAGAGCAGCCAGTGCTCTTAACTGTTGAGTCATCTCTCTAGCACCCCCCCCTCCCCGTGAAACCCTTTTGCATATATCTTTTTGTTTTCTAGTCTTGTGGTCCACAAGCCCTACAAGCCACTTTTGGAGTTCTTTCTTAGCCCCACTCCCACATTCTTGCTTTGGATGATCTTCGACATTCAGTGCCCTCTTAGGGCAGCTATGAACCTCCTTGAACATTTTTCTCTCTTGTCTGATCTCTAATGATGTGTAGACTTGACTTACTAGGGGTTCATGTCTTGCTCTCTCTTTCATGCGGTTCAATTCATATTTAGCATCCTAAGTCAGTGACTAACTATAGGGATGCGTTTTGAGCCCCTTTGGAAGTCTCTGCTGCAAGCATAGATCTTGCAGAGAGATATTTAATGAGCTCTTATTAAATCCATGCATGAATGAAACTCTTCCTGTGTATTTCCCAATCACCTCTCTACATCGTTGAAAGGGGAATAACAGAATTTAAATTCTTCACAATTCCTGCAAAGGGAGACTTCTACTAAGTATGAAATTTCCAAGGCTTGAATTTGTAGTGAATGTCTGCTGTAACCCAACATTCCCAGAATCACCACTTGGGTTTTCCACAGGGGTATGCATTCCTCTTTTATACAAATGTATGAAGGGGAGGGGGTTACAGGATAGGCAGAAATGAAATATAATTGTTAATTTTCCGTTACTGTGATAAGACACCACGATCAAGGCAACTGATAGAAGAAAGAAGTTTATGTGGGATTACGGTGGCCGAGGATTAGAGTCCACAGCTTGGAATGGAGGTTGCAGGTCACCAGAACAGAACAGAGGGCTCACATACCTGTCTGCTCTCAGGAAACAGAGAGCATGCGGGGTGGTGTAAGGCACTAAACCTCAAAGGCCATCCCACAGGTCACACCTCCTATACCTCCCCAAATAGTGCTAACAACCGAGGACCAAACATGAGAGTCTGTGGAGGACATATGCATTCAAACCACCCCCCACAGACAAGCAGTTTATTCTGTGCGCTGTTCTTATGGAGGAGGCTGACAAATACCACTGTTTACACACAGCAGGACTGCCACGAACAATATAGCCATACTCACTACCTGCTTTCCTGGTTTGTGGCCTTCCCATACGTCACAGAACTTTCTTCTTCCTGCCTGTACATTTCCCTGCTGTCCTTTGCTGTGGAGTGGGGCTTGGTGGGGCTGGGTGTGTGTCAGGGTCTCAGTGTGAAGCAGGCTCAGTGCTACGTGTCTCATCCTGAGTTACAGAGATCCTTTCTTGTCCCAGTCCCCATCAGGAGTCACTGTTCTGAGCCCAATCTGGTGACTCTGGTTTCTTCTTTCCAGTAACATACTGAGTCCCGCAGCCTCAAGCCAGCTCTGCCTTTCCTCTACATGCCTGCGATGATGACTGCCTGGCTGCAGCTGCTCCGGGGTGTTTTTCCACCCCAGTTTCTCTTGTGGTGACTCCATCAAACCCAGGTCAGCCTCTGCAATCGAGACGATCCACTTAATTAACTGTAATGAGGCTCCCATCATTTCCAATAAATTTCTTTACAAAACACCACTTAAGAGGCACACAGCTTCCTATCAGTTATAAACTCTTTTTTTTCTTTCCTGTCTATTTAATTCCAGGAACTGAATTTACTCAGAGACGTCATTGCCCAACCTCATGTCTAAATGTTTTAAACTAAATCTTTCAGTCTGGTGCTATGGGCTACAGGACCCAGTCCCAGTTTTCCTTGTACACAATGGAAGATGCTGTGCAAACAGCTTGTCTGAGCTTCACCGGAGTTAGGAGAATCAGTGGCTGGATCTCATGGCCTCTTCTTCTGGGATCAGCCCCTTCCCCTCCAACAGTTTTGTTAGAGGGAGCAACTTGCGCTTGAAGATCTCAAACCATTTATCAAAGCATGCCATCTTCTCCTTTTTAAAGACCTGAAATGCTGTTGGAATGATTTTGCTGTGTTTTATACAAATATAAAGAGAATTAATATGTTTGGTGGAGGTGTGATAAGGTGTGGTGGAAAGGGGTGCCTCCAAAGGTCCATGCTGAGGCATCCCTTCCCCTGAGGGACCAGCCAAAGAATGGCATAGTATAGAATAGAGTTCATTCATGGCAGGGAGAGGGGAGTTGAGAAAGTAATAGAGACAGAGAAAGGGAGAGAGAGAGAGTGAGAGAGAGTGAGAGAGAGAGAGAGAGGGAGGGAGAGAGGGAGGGAGAGAGAGAGAGAGAGAGAGAGAGAGAGAGAGAGAGAGAGAGAAGGGTAGTAGAGGCTGGCCATGAGCATGTGAAGAGAGAGGGGGAGAGGAATGGGGAGAGAGGCAGAGCAGGAGGGAGAGGACAGAGTCAGAGCAAGAAGGCAAGAGAGAGCAGAGGGGCTAAGCAGCCCCCTTTTTCATTTTTTATTTTATTAGATATTTTTTTTATTTACATTTCAAATGCTATCCCAAAAGGTTCCTATACCCTCCCCGCCCCTGCTCCCCTACCCACCCACAGTAGTGAATCAGGCACACCTGGCTTTTGCCAGGTAACTGTAGGGCAGAGCCTATACAAAATGCTAACAGATTTGTCAGTGAAATGATATTTTGCTCTTTGACTTATAGAAGATGAAAAAGAAAACCACAAGTTTCATACTGACCCTTTGGGGAGGATACATCTTTAAGAAATTATGGGAGAGAATAGTTTCATTTAGAAAGAATTTCCCCCTCTCAGACATGTCATGGTTTAATATCAGTTATCCAATTTTCTTTGTGCTACTCTCAGAATTCTTCCTGAGAAGTTAGCTTTAATCTTCTGCTTTGTTTCAAAGCCTGCACTAGATTAAGCCTCATCCCTCTCTCTCTCTCCTCTCTCTTTCTCTTTGGCTTCATTCAGGAATGACTAATTAGCCAGCAGAAATTAAATTTACAAATTAAACCTCTCTGCATAGATTTTTCTCAAGACCCCAGCCCTGAGGGGTAATATCCATGGCGTCTCCTACAGAGCCTTTGCCTCCCAGCGGGTTGTGTAGAGGGGTGAAATGTTTATGAAGGCACATCGGCTCGAAGAGCAGGTTGGCTGTTGGCGGCGTTATAAGTTGTTCTTTGGTTCCTTCAGGGAAAAACTGTAGTGTTCTGAAGTTCAGGGTCATGGAAGGAGGGTGAGGAATGTTCCCAGCCAGAGAAGAAAGTGATGTGTGCGAGGGAAAACTGCTGAGAACTATAGAACCGAAGACTCCACAGCTCCAATTACATGCCTGAATGCCTTCTTTACATTTCATCTCCGTTTATTATCTTTGTCTGTGTGTGGATGGTGTATATACGGTACGTGCATTAATGTGTGTGAGTGTACACTTATGCATATAAATTCAAGTGCTCACGTTTTACTCCACGTATAAAGAGATCAGAGGACAGCCTTGGGTATCTTCCATTGCCTTTCACCTTTCTCTTTCTCTCTCCTGCATACACCATGCTTGTTAGTGCAGGGTCTTCTGGGAATCCTCCTGTTCCTGCCTGTCCTATCACTGTAGGGGACTGGCATCACAGACATGCCATGACTGGCTTTGGATGGGATGCAGGGATGTGAACCCAGGTCCTGATGTCTATGTGGCAAGTGCTTTGCCCACTTAACTATGACCCCAGCCCACTCACCTCCCAAGCCTGACTCTGCTCCCCTGTTCTACTCTATGACATGCCCTCTACTTGATGTAGGCACTGAAATGTGTGACTAGGGGCCATCCAGTTTGTTCTGAGTGTCAGCTCATGGCTCCTTCTTAGGAGGCATTCCAAGCCAATGTCTCTTAATACCACCCATGGTTCATTGTTTTCTGGCTTCTGTTTTCCTTCCTTCCTTCCTTCCTTCCTTCCTTCCTTCCTTCCTTCCTTCCTTCCTTCCTTCCTTCTTTCCTTCCTTCCTCCCTTCCTCCCTTCCTTTCTCTTTCTAACATCTTTTGTGTACTGAAAATGCTGATGTTTTTGCTATTTGGGGATTAGCAATTGCAGGATAATGTTCCCCAACTCTTCTCTTCCAAGTTTATTCTCCAGATCTTCACATTAAGTTAGGTAGGCTCCTTTAGGGACAAAGACCACCGGCTTACTGGAGGGGAAGGCTTCAGTCCCATTAAAAGATGGTTAATGAACTTTCAAAGTTAGTGTTTCTCTTTGTTTCAGCTGCAGATCTTTTGGAGAATCTTAGGAGAAAGCAGCCAAGACCACTGAATCCAGCGGACCTAGTTAACCTGGAGCAAGCTGGGCTTATTAGAATTTAAATCGAAGGCCTCAGAGGTTAGGAATTTCTCTTGGAGAAGACCTAGGTTCCGTTCCTAGCACCCACATAGGGCAGATTACAATTGCCGGTAACTCCAGTTCCAGGGGATCTGTCACTTTCTTCGGACCTTCCAGGTCTGCATGCACATTGTGCACATACAGACAAGCACACACACACACACACACACACACACACACAAATAAAAATTAAAACACTGGAGTACGAACTGAGCATGCCCATAGATAATTATGTCCATTAGCTTTCCTCATTGGACATTTTCTCTGTCACCTTTAACTCAGTATGCTCACAAATATCTCTACCCCTCTACGTACTTCCTATATGAATTTGTATGGGCCCCTTCCCTTGTTTGGGGAGAGCATGTCTGTGATCGACCCCAGTAGTCTCCTTCGCTGCAAGGAGCAGATCTTTCTCTATTCTTTGATCTGCCTCTTGTGCTCACTTGGTTTCATACTCACCAAGAGACCTTTTTCAACTTAGGCACCGAGTCACCCACGTCTCTCAGCCTGCTCTCTCTCTCAGTGATTGGTCTAAGAAAGCAAGGCCTTCCACCCTTTAGACCAGCAGATATGAGTAAAAGAAATAAAAGTTGATGCTCTTTGTTCTCCAGGGATTCAGATAAAATATTTGCCTTATGCATGAAATGTTTTTAAGAGGTAGGTTGGTACTTCCTCCTAAAGCAAGGTTTATCTAAGAAGAGTGCTTTTAAGGATGGTCATGATGCTGACAGGACCTCGAATTCCTACCGTTCTTTCTGGCAAAGCCATTTTAATATTTCACCTCGCTTTGCCATCTGGGAGATCAGTTAGCTCAATGTTTTGTTGCCATTTATAAAGTGAGTTAAGACTCAGGTAAGACTACTGGTCAGCACAAGGATCCATTGCTAGGAAAGGAGATGAAATTGGTATCCAAACTTTTGTTTCAGGACTCTGAGCCCTGGCCTCTATTGTCTGGAACACAGTTCAATCATAAACTGAGTCAATATGTCTTGCACTGCCTGGTAGTATAAGGCAATTAAACTATCACAAGGCTATGGGGGTAAAGACACTATCACAAAGGTCTGGGATAAATAAACATGAACAGGTGGATAAAGCGTGGGAATCAACCTCTAAAGGAGGTACTGTAATCTATCCATAGTGGAAGGTTTACCTGAAGGAACAGGTTTGAAGTTATTCCTGAAAGCATACTAAAACCAGAAGACAGTCTGGCAATCCGGATCAAAAACTTTAACAAGACACGAGCCACAGTAATTTCCAGCAAATCACTCAGTGGCTCTAAAGTTATTTTCCTTGTCTGTAAATAATAAGAGTCCAGGGGAGGATTAAATGGTGCTTTGTAAAGTGCCAGGCTCAGGGCACATTCGGTGAATGTTACCAGTGATTTCAGAATATTGGTGATAATATTTTCCTTGGTAAGAGGAAATAATGAGCACATAGACTGAGCAACAAACAGATCTTTTGTTGTGCTTTTAAAAGTCACGGTCCAGCAAGAGGGAATTGCAGAAGAGGGTTTCCTGCTATTTCTAGGTGCTAGATCATTAGATAGCCACATAAAAGAATAAAAGGAAATAAATATGTTATTGCCCAGCAAGATGGTCATGAATTTGTTGTTGTTGTTATTAAGACAGGGTTTCTCCATATAGCCCTGGCTGACCTAGATCTGTAGACCGAGCTGGCCTCAAACTCAAAGATCCATCTGCATCTGCCTCCTGAGTGCTGGGATTAAAGGTGTTCCACCACCACCGCTGCCTGGCTATAAATGTTTAAAATATATTTTCAATGAATTCTTCACAACTTCCATACATATGTTCAGTGTATTTTGACCATATTCACTCCCATTCCTCTTCACAACCCATTTCAGAACCCCTGCCACCATATTTCCATCTCTTACCAATTTTGTGTACTATTTAAACCTTAATTATAATTCTGATATATATAATTCTGATATATATCAACACATTATATAAATGATGTGCACCCATGCATTGGAGTCTGGTTGCCTTGCCAGGGGCCACTCTTAAGACCTGATCTGGAAGTCGCTCGACCTTTAATAGCTCCTTAGCTAGGGCTGAAGACTTGGAGGCCCTATGGCACTCTAAGTAGGGATCCTCACTTGGTCTTGGGCAGGCCCTGTGAGCTCCAGAGGCAGTGTTGGGGGAGGGGTGCTATAGAGCAGTCCCATTGTGACTGAGGAGGGGTGCTATAGACCAGCCCCTTTAGGACTGAGGAGGGGTGCTATAGACCATCCCCTTTGTTATTGAGGAGCGGTGCTATAGACCAGACACCTTGTTACTGAGAAGGGGTGCTATAGACCATCCCCTTTGTGACTGCTGAGGGAGGCTATAGACCATCCCCAGTGTGACTGGGAGAGTTGCTATAGACCATCCCCGTGAGACTGAGGAAGGGTGCTATAAACCACCCCCTTTGTGACTGAGAAAGGGTGCTATAGACCACCCGAATTGTGACTGAGGAGGGGTGCTAGACACCCTCCCCTTTGTGACTGAGGAGGCGTGCCATAGACCACCCGCATTGTGACTGAGGAGGGGTGCTATAGACCAACCCCTTTGTAACTGAGGAGGGGTACTATAGACCATCCCCTTTGTGACTGAGGAGGGGTGAAATAGACCATCCCCTGTGTGACTGAGGAGGGGTGCTATAGACCGTCCCCTTTGTGACTTAGGAGGGGTGCTATAGACCATCCTCTTTGTGATTGAGGAAGGGGCCTTATACCATCCCCTTGGGGACTGAGGAAGAGTGCTATAGACCATCCCCTTTGTGACTGAGGAGCAGTGCTATAGACCAAACGCTTTGTGACTGAGGAGGAGTGCTATAGACCATCGCCTTTGTGACTGAGAAAGGGCGCTATAGACCACCCTCTTTGTGACTGAGGGGTGGTGCTATAGACAGCCCCCTTATGACTGAAGAGGGATGATATAGACAACCTGCTTTGTGACTGAGTAGGGGTCCTAAGGATCATGCCCTTTGTGATTGAGGAGAGGTGTTATAGACAACCCCTTTGAGAATGAGAAGGGGTGCTATAGACCACCTCCTTTGTGAATGAGGAGGGGAGTTGTAGACCACCCCCTTTGTGACTGATGATGGGTAAAATAGACCATTCAATTTACGACTGACAAGGTGTGTTATTGACCACCCACATTGTGACTGAAGAAGGTGCTATAGACCAATCCTATGTGACTGAGGAGGGGGTGCTAATGTTCACGGCCTTTGTGACTGAGGAGGGGTGCTATACACTATCCCCTTTGTGACTGAGGAGGGCTGCTATAACCACCCCCCATGTGAATGAGGAGGGGTGCTATAGACCACCCTATTTGTGACTGAAGATGGGTGCTAAAGACCATCCCATTGGTGACTGAGGACAGGTGCTATAGACCACCCCCTTTGTGACTCAGTAGGGGTGCTATAGATCATCCTTTTTGGGACTGAGGAAGGGTGCTATAGACGTTTTCCTTTGTGAATGAGGAGGCGTGCAATAGACCACCCCCCTTTTGACTGAGGAGGGGTGCTATAGACCAAAGCCTATGTGACTGATGAGGGGTGCTATAGACAGCCCCCCTTATGACTGTGGAGGGATGCTATAGACAACCACATTTGTGACTGAAAAGGGGTGCTATAGATGATGCCCTTTGTGACTGAGGAGGGGTGCTAGAAACCATCCCCTTTGTGACACATGACAGGTGCTACAGACCATCCCCTTTGTGACTGTGGAGAAGTGCTATAGATCATCCACTTTGTGATTGAGGAGGGGTGCTATAGACCATCTGCTTTTGGACTGAGGAAGGGTGCTATAGACCTTTCCTTTGTGAATGAGGAGGTGTGCTATACACCACCCCCTGGTGAGTGAGAAGGGGTGCTATAGATCACTCCCTTTGTTGCTGAGGAGGGGTGATATACACCACCCACTTTGTGACTGAGGAGGGTTGCTATAGACCATCCCCTTTGTGACAGTGGATTGGTGCCTTAGACCATTCCGTTTGAGACTGAGGAGGGGTGCTATAGACCACCCTCTTAGTGACAGAAAGAGGTGCTATGGAACACCCCCTTTGTGACTGAGTAGGGCAGGTATAGACAACCCGCTTTGTGACTTAGGAGGGGTGCTATAGATTACCCCCTTTGTGATTGAGGAGGGGTGTTATTCACCACCCCTTTTGTGACTGTGGTGTGGTGCTATGGACCACCCCATTTGTGACCGAGGAAGTTTGCTATGGACCACACTCTTTGTGACTGAAAGGCTGCTATGGAACACCCCCTTTGTACCTTAGGAGGGGAGCTATAGACCACCGCCTTTGTGACTGAGGAGGGGTGCTATTGACCAAACCCTTTGTGACTGATGAGGGGTGCTATAGACCATCTGCTTTGTGACTGAGGAGGGGTGCTATAGACAACCCCCTTTGGGACTGAGGAGGGATGCTATTGAACACACCCATTGTGACTTATGAGGGGTGATATAGACCACACCCTTTGTTACTGAGGAAGGGTGATATAGACCACTCCCTTTGTGACTGAGGAGGGGTGCTATAGACCACCCCTTTGTGACTGAGGAGGGGTGATATAGACCACCCCTTTGTGACTGAGGACGGGTGCTATAGACCACACCCTTTGTGATTTAGGAGGGGTGCTATAGACCACCCCCTTTGTGACTGTTGATGGGTGCTATAGACCATCCCCTTTGTGACTGAGGATTGGTGCTATAGATCACCCGCGTTGTGACTGAGCAGGGGTGCTATAGACCACCACCCATGTGAATGAGGAGGTGTGCTATTGACCACCCCCTTTGTGACTGAAGAGGGGTGCTATAGACCATCCCCTTTGTGACTGAGGAGGGGTGCTATAGACCACTCCTTGTGACTGAGGAGGGGTGCTATAAACCACCCCCATTGTGACTGAGGACGGGTGCTGTAGACCACCTCCTTTGTGACTGAGAAGTGCTATAGACCAACCCCTTTGTGAATGAGGAGGGGTGCTATAGACCACCCCTTGTTACTGAGGTGGGGTGCTATAAACCACCCCCTTTGTGACTTAGGAGGGGTGCTATAGACCATCCCTTTGTTACTGAGGAGGGGTGCCATAGACTGTTCCCTTTGTTACTGTGGAGGGGGGCTATAGACCATCTCCTTTGTGACTGGGGAGAGGTGCTATAGACCACCTGCTTTGTGACTGAGTAGAGGTGCTATAGACCACCCGCTTTGTGACTGAGGATGGGTGCTATAGACCATCCCCTTTTTTATTGAGGATGGGTGCTATAGACCACCCTCTTTGTGCCTGTTGATGGGTGCTATAGACCATCCCCTTTGTGACTGAGGATTGGTGCTATAGACCACCCGCTTTGTGACTGAGCAGGGGTGCTATAGACCATCTGCTTTGTGACTGAGGAGGGGTGCTATAGACCATCCCATTTATGACTTAGGAGGGGTGCTATAGACCATCCCATGTTACTGAGGAGGGGTGATATAGACAGCCCCCCATTGTGACTGAGGAGGGGTGCTATAGACCATCCCCTTTGTGACTGAGAAGGGGTGCTATAGGTCACGCCCTTTGTGATTGACGAGGGGTTTATAGATCACCCTCTCAAGACAGCGGTGGCGTGCTATGGACCACCCCCTTTGTGACTGAGTAGGGGAGATATAAACCAACCCCTTTGTGACTGTAGAGGGGAGTTATAGACCACCCATCTTGTGACTGAGGAGGGGTGCTAATGTTCATGACCTTTGTGACTGAAGAGGGGTGCTATAGACCACCCGCTTTTGGACTGAGGAAGGGTGCTATAGACCTTTTCCTTTGTGAATGAGGAGGGGTGATATACACCACCCACTTTGTGACTGAGGAGGGTTGCTCTAGATCATCCCCTTTGTGACAGTGGATTGGTGCTATAGACCATTCCGTTTGAGACTGAGGAGGGGTGCTATAGACCACCCTCTTAATGACTGAAAGAGGTGTTATGGAACACCCCCTTTGTGACTGAGTAGGGCAGGTATAGACAACCCGCTTTGTGACCTTAGGAGGGGTGCTATAGATCACCCCCTTTGTGATTGAGGAGGGGTGTTATTCGCCACCCCTTTTGTGACTGTGGTGTGGTGCTATGGAACACCCCCTTTGTGACTTAGGAGGGGAGCTATAGACCACCGCCTTTGTGACTGAGGAGGGGTAAAATAGACCACCCCTCTTGTGACTGAGGAGGGGTGCTATTGAACAAACCCTTTGTGACTGATGTGGGGTGCTATAGACCATCCCCTTTGTGACTGAGGAGGGGTACTATAGACAACCACCTTTGGGACTGAGGAGGGATGCTATTGAACACACCCACTGTGACTTATGAGGGGTGCTATAGACCACCCCTTTGTGACTGAGGAGGGTTGATATAGACCACCCCTTTGTCACTGAGGACAGGTGCTATAGACTACACCCTTTGTGATTTAGGAGGCGTGCTATATACCACCCCCTTTGTGATTGTTGATGGGTGCTATAGACCATCCCCTTTGTGACTGAGGATTGGTGCTATAGACCACCGCTTTGTGACTGAGCAGGGGTGCTATAGACCACCCTCTTTGTGCCTGTTGATGGGTGCTATAGACCATCCCCTTTGTGACTGAGGATTGGTGCTATAGACCACCCGCTTTGTGACTGATGAGGGGTGCTATAGACCATCCCCTTTGTGACTGAGGAGGGTGCTATAGATCACGCCCTTTGTGATTGAGGAGGGGTTTTATAGATCACACCCTTTGTGACTCTGAGGAGGTGAGATATATAAAAAACCCTTTTTGACTGAGGAGGGGTAAAATAGACCATGCCCTTTGTGACTTTGGAGGGGTGCAATAGACCATCCCGTTTGTGACTGATAAGGGGTGCTATAGACCATCCCTTTGTGACTGAGGAGGGGTGAAATAGATGACCCCCTTTGTGACTGTGGAGGGGTACTATAGACCATCCCGTTTGTGACTGAGAAGGGGTGCTATAGACCATCCCCTTTGTGACTGCAGAGGGGTGCTATAGACCACCCCTTGTGACTGAGGAGGGGTGATATAGACCACCCACTTTGTGACCTAGGAGGGGTGCTAAAGACCACCCCCTTTGTGACTTAGGAGGGGTGATAGAGACCACACCTTTTGTGACTTACGAAGGGTGCTATAGACCACTCCCTTTGTGATTGAGGAGGGGTGCTATAGGCCATACCTTTGTGACTGAGGAGGGGTGGTATAGACCACAACTTTTGTGATTTAGGAGGGGTGATATAGACCACCCCTATTGAGACTGAGGAAGTGTGCAATAGACCAACCCCTTTGTGACTGAGGAGGGGAGCTATAAACCAATCCCTTTGTGACTGAGGAGGGGTGTTATAGACCACCCCCTTTGTTACTGAGGAGGGGTGCTATAGACCACTTCGCTTGTGATTGAGGAGGGATTCTATAGACAATCCCTCCTTGTGACTGAGAACGTGTGCTATTACCATCCCCTTTGTGACTGAAGCGGGGTGCCATAGACAATCCCCTTTGTGACTGTGGAGAGGTGCTAGAGACCACTTGCTTTGTGACTGAGTAGAGGTGCCACAGACCATCCCCTTTGTGGCTGAAGAGGGGTGCTATAAACCACACCCTTTGGGACTGAGGCGGGATGCTATAGAACACACCCATTGTGACTATGGAGGGGTGCTTTAGATCACCGCCATTTTGAATGAGCAGGGGTGCGAGACCACCCTCTTTGTGACCTAGGAGGGGTGCTATAGACCACCCCCTTTGTAACTGAGGATGGGTGCTATAGACCATCACCTTTGTTATTGAGGATGGGTGCTATAGACCATCCTCTTTGTGACTGAGGAGGGATGCAATAGACCCTCCACTTTGTGACTGAGTAGGGTGCTATAAAACATCCCCTTTGTGACAGATGACAGGTGCTACAGACCATCCCCTTTGTGACTGTGGAGGGGTGCTATAGACCATCTGCTTTTGGACTGAGGAAGGGTGCTATAGACCTTTTCCTTTGTGAATGAAGAGGTGTACTATACACCACCCCCCTTGTGAGTTAAGAGGGGTGCTATAGATCACTCCCTTTGTTGCTGAGAAAGGGTGATATACACCACCCACTTTGTGACTGAGGAGGGTTGCTATAGACCATCCAATTTGTGACAGTGCAGTGGTGCTATAGACCATTCCGTTTGAGACTTAGAAGGGGTGCAATAGACCACCCTCTTAGTGACAGAAAGAGGTGCTACGGAACAGCCCCTTTGTGAATGTGGAAGGGAGCTATAGACAACCCGCTTTGTGACTTATGAGGGGTGCTATAGATCACGCCCTTTGTGATTGAGGAGGGGTTTTATAGATCAAACCCTTTGTGACTGTGGTGGCGTGCTATGGACCACCGCCTTTGTGACTGAGGAGGTGAGATATAGAACAACCCCTTTGTGACTGAGGAGGGGTAAAATAGACCACCCCCTTTGTGACTGTGGAGGGGTGCGATAGACCATCTCGTTTGTGACTGAGAAGGGGTGCGATAGATCATCTCCTTTGTGACTGAGGAGGGGTACTATAGACCATCCCCTTTGTGACTGAGGAGGGTGCTATAGATCACGCCCTTTGTGATTGAGGAGGGGTTTTATAGATCACCCCCTTTGTGACTGTGGTGGCAAGTTATGGAACACCACCTTTGTGACTGAGGAGGGGAGATATAGAACAACCCTTTTGTGACTGAGGAGGGGTAAAATAGACCACCCCCTTTGTGATTGAGGAGGGGTGTTATAGACCACCCCGTTTGTGACTGTGGAGGGGTGTTATAGACTATCCCATTTGTGATTGAGAAGGGGTGCTATAGACCATCCCCTTTGTGACTGAGTAGGGGTGCTATAGACCACCCCTTGTGACTGAAGAGGGAAGATATAGACCACCACCTTTGTGACTTATTTGGGGTGCTATAGACAATCCCTTTTGTGACTGAGGAAGGGTGCTATAAACAATCCCCTTTGTGACTCAGGAGGGGTGCTATTGACCTTCCCCATTGTGACTGAGGAGGGGTGTCATAGACAATCCCCTTTGTGACTGTGGAGGGGGGCTATAGACCATCCCCTTTGTGACTGTGGAGGGGGGCTATAGACCACCTGTTTGTGACTGAGGAGAAGTCCTATAGACCATCCCCTCTTTGACTGAGGAGGGGTGCTATATACCATCCCTTTGTGACTGAGGAGAGGTGCCATAGACCACCCGCATTGTGACTGAGAAAGGGTGCTATAGACCACCCCCTTTGTAACAGATGATGGGTGCTACAGACTATCTTCTTTGTGACTTAGGAGGGTACTATAGACCATCCACTTTGTGACTGAGGAGGGGTGCTATAGACCATCAGCTTAGGGACTGAGGAAGGGTGCTATAGACTTTTCCTTTGTGAATCAGGAGGTGTGGTATAGACCACCTGGCTTGTGACTGAGGAGGGGTGCTGTAGACCAAACCCTTGGTGACTGATGAGGGGTGCTATGGACAGCCCACCCTATGACTGCAGAGGGATGCTATAGACCACCTACTTTGTGACTGCAAAAGGGTGCTGTACATCATACCCTTTGTGATTGAGGAGGGGTGATATAGACCACCACCTTTTTGACTGAGGAGGGCTGCTATAGCCAGCCCCCATTTGTGACTGAGGAGTGGTGCTATAAATCACGCCCTTTGTGATTGAGGAGGGCTTTTATAGATCACCCCCTTTGTTACTGTGGTGGCGTGCTATGGACCACCCCCTTTGTGACTGAGGAGGGGAGATATAGACCCACTCCTTTGTGCCTCTGGAGGGATGTTATAGACCACACCCTTTGTGAATGAGTAGGGGTGCTATAAACCACCCCCTTTGTGACTGAAGAGTGGTGCTATAGATCGTCCCCTTTGTGACTGAGGAGGGGGGTATAGACCAGGTCCTTTATGACTGAGGACGGGTGCTATAGACCACGCCCCTTGTGACTGAGGAGGGGTGATATAGACCATCACCCCTCCTGTGACTTGGGAGAGCTGCTATAGACTACCTGCTTTGTGACTGAGGAGGGGTGCTATAGACCATCCCCTTTATGACTGAGGGGGGGTGCTATAGACCATCCCCTTTATGACTGAGGAGGGGTGCTATAGACCACCACCCATGTGATTGAGGAGGTGTGCTATAGACCATCCCCTTTGTGACTGAGGACGGGTGCTATAGACCACCCTTTGTGATTGAGGAGGGGTGCTATAAAGCACCCCCCTTGTGACTGAGGATGGGTGGTATAGATCACCCCTTTGTGACTGAGAAGGGGTGCTATAGACCAACCCATTTGTGCCTTAGGAGGAGTGCCATAGACCATCTCCTTTGTGACTGTGGGGGGGCTATAGACCATCACCTTCTTGACTGGGGAGAGGTGCTATAGACCACCTGCTTTGTGACTGAGAATAGGTGCTATAGACCATCCCCTTTGTGACTGAGGAGGGGTGCGATAACCACCCCCTTTGTGACTGAGGAGGCGTGCAATAGACCACCCGCATTGTGACTGAGAAGGGGTGCTATAGACCACACCTTTTGTGACAGATGACGGGTGCTACAGACCATCCCCTTTGTAACTGAGGAGGGGTGCTATAGACAACTCCCTTTGTGACTGTGGTGGGGTTTTATAGACCATCACCTTTGTGACTGAGGAGGGGTGCGAAAGATCACGCTCTTTGTGATTGACGAGGGGTTTTATAGATCACCCCCCTTGTGACTGTGGTGGCATGCTATGGACCACCCACTTTGTGACTGAGGAGGGGAGATATAGACCAACACCTTTGTGACTAAGGAGGGGTAAAATAAACCACCCCCTTTGTGACTGTGGAGGGGAGTTATAGACCACCCACGTTGTGACTTAGGAGGGCTGCTATAGACCATCCTCTCTGTGACTGAGGAGGAGTGCTATAGACCATCCTCTTTGTGACTGAAGAGGGGTGATATAGACCACCCGCATTGTGAATGACAAGGCGGGCTATAGACCACTCCCTTTGTGACAGATTGGATGCTACAGCCCATCACCATTGTGACTGAGGAGGGGTGTTATAGACCATCCACTATGTGACTGAGGAGGGTTGATATAGACTATCGGCATTGGAACAGAGGAAGGGTGCTATAGACCTTTTACTTTGTGAATGAAGAGGTGTGGTATAGATCACCTGCCTCTTGACTGAGGAGGGGTGCTCTAGACCAAACCCTTTGTGACTGATGAGGGGTGCTATAGACAGCCCCTCTTATGACTGCGGAGGGATGGTATAGACAACCGCCTTTGTGACTGAAAATGTGCACTGTAGATCATGCCCTTTGTGATTTAGGAGCGGTGTTAGAGACCACACCTTTTGTGACTGAGGAGGGATGCTACAAACCACCCCCTTTGTGACTGAGGAGGGGTGCTATAGACCACTTCTTTGTATCTGAGGACGGGTGCTATAGACCAACCCCTTTGTGACAGAGAAGGGGTACTATAGACCACCACCATTGTGACTGAAGAGGGGTGCTATAGGCCATACCGTTGGGACTGAGGAGGGGTGCTATTGACCACCCCCTTTGTGACTGAGGAGGGGTGCTATAGACCATCATCTTTGTGACTGAGGAGGAGTGCTATAGACCACCCCCTTTGTGACTGAGGAGGGGTGCTATAGATCACCCCCTTTGTGACTGAGGTGGGATACTATAGACCACCCCCTTTGTGACTGAATGAGGGTGCTATAGACCATCCCCTTAGTGACTGAGGAGGGTTGCTATAGACTACCCCCTTTGTGACAAAGAAGGGGTGCTATAGACCAGCCCCTTTGTGAATGAGGTGGGTGCTATAGACCACACCCCTTGTGACTTAGGAGGGATGTTATAGACCTACCCTTTTTGACTGAGGATGGGTGCTACAGACCTAACCCTTTGTGACTGAGGAGGCATGGTTTAGACCACCAACATTGTAATTGAGAAGGTGTTATATAGACCATGCCCTTTGTCACTGAGAGGGGTGCTATAGAACAACCCCTTTATGACTGAGGAGGGGTGCTATAGACCCTGCCCTTTTTGACTGAGGAGGGGTATTATAGTCCACCCTCTTTGTGACTGAGGACAGGTGCTATAGACCACCCCCTTTGTGACTGAAGAGGGGTGCTATAGAACACAGCCTTTGTGACTGAGGAGGCGTTCTATAGACCACCCCATTTTTGACTGAGGAGGGGTGCAATAGACCATCCCCTTTGTGAGTTAGGATTGGTGCTATAGACCACTGGCTTTGTGACTGAAGAGGGGTGTTATAGACCATCCTCTTTGTGACTGTGGAGGGGTGCTTTGGACCACCACCTTTGTGACTGAGGAAGGGTGCTATAGACCACCCCCTTTGTGACAGAGGAGTGCTGCTATAGACCATCCCCTCTATGACTGAGGAAGGGTGCTATAGAACACCCGCATTATGACTGAGGAGGGGTTCTATAGACAATCCCCTTTGTGACTGAGTTTGGGTGCTATAGACCACTCCCTTTTGTGACTGAGGAGGGGTGCTATAGACCTCCCCCTTTTTGACTGAGCTAGGGTGCTATAGAGTACCCCAGTTGTTTCTGAGGAGGGGTGCTATAGACCTTCCCCTTAGTGACTGACGTGGGGTGCTATCGATGACCCCCTTTGTTGCTGAGGAGGGGTGCTATAGACTATCTCTTTTGTGACTGAGGAGGGGCACTATAGACCACCCTCTTTGTGACTGAGGTGGGGTACTATAGACCACCCCTTTGTGATTTAGGAGGCCTGGTATAGAACACACCCTTTTTGACTGAGGACTGGTGTTACAGACCTAACCCTTTGTAACTGAGGAGGTGTGCTATAGAACAACCCCTTTATGACTGAGTAGGGGTTCTATAGATTATCCCTTTTGTGACTGAGGAGGGATGCTATAGACCACCACCTTTGTGACAGAGGATGGGGGCTATAGACCATCCCTTTTGTGACTGAGGTGGGTGCTATAGACCACACCCCTTGTGACTGAGGATGGGTGCTATAGACCACCCACTGTGTGACTGATGAGGGGTACTATAGACCATCCCCTTTGTGACTTAGGAGGGATGTTATAGACCTACCCATTTTGACTGAGGATGGGTGCTACAGACCTAACCCTTTGTGACTGAGGAGGCATGGTTTAGACCACCCACATTGTAATTGAGGAGGGGTTGTATAGACCATTCCCTTTGTGACTGAGGAGGGGTGATATAGAACAACCCCTTTGTGACTGACGAGGGGTGTTATAGACCAACTCCTTTGTTGCTGAGGAGGTGTGCTTAGACCACCCCCTTTGTGACTGTGGAGGGGTGTTATAGTCCACCCGCTTTGTGACTGAGGACAGGTGCTATAGACCACCCCCTTTGTGACTGAGGAGAGGTGCTATAGACCACCCCCTTTTTGACTGAGGAGGGGTGCAATAGACCATCCCCTTTGTGAGTTAGAGTTGGTGCTATAGACCACCTGCTTTGTGACTGTGGAGGGGTGCTTTGGATTACCGCCTTTGTGACTAAGTGGCATGCTATAGACCACTCACATAGTGACTGAGGAGGTGTGCTATAGCCTATGCCCTTTGTGACTGAGGAGGTGTGCTATAGACCAGCTGCTTTGGGACTGAGGAGGGGTGCTATAGACCATCCCCTTTGTTTCTGAGTAGGTGTGCTATAGACCACTCCCATTGTGACTGAGTAGGGGTGGTAGACCACCCCCTTTGTGACTGAGGAAGGATGCTATAGACCATCCCCTCTGTTACTGATGAAGGGTGCTATAGAACACCCCCTTTGTGACTGAGTTTGGGTGCTATAGACCACTCCCTTAGAGACTGAGGAGGGTTGCTATAGATGACCCCCTTTGTTACTAAGGAGGGGTGCTATAGAATATCCCTTTTGTGACTGAGGAGGGGTGCTATAGACTACTCCCTTTGTGGCAGAGGATGGGTGCTATAGACCATCCTCTTTGTGACTGAGGAGGGTGCTATAGACCACCCACTTTGTGACTGATGAGGGGTGCTATAGACTAATCTTTTTGTGACTGAGGAGGGGTGCTATAGAGCAACCACATTGTATTTGAGGAAGGGTCCTATAGACCATCCCCTTTGTGACTGAGGAGGGGTGCTATAGAACAACCCCTTTATGACTGAGGAGGGGTGCTATAGACCATCCCCTTTGTGACTGAGGAGGGGTGTTATAAACCACACCCTTTGTTATTGAGGAGGGGTGCGATAGACCACACCCTTTGTTATTGAGGAGGGGTGCGATAGACCACACCCTTTGTGACTGAGCAGGAGTGCTATAGACTACCCCCCTTGTGACTGAGGAGGGGTGTTATAGACCACCTCTTTTCTGGCTGAGGAGGTGTGCTATAGACCACACCATTTGTGACTGAGCTAGGGTGCTATAGACCACCCCCTTTGTGACTGAGAAGGGGTGCTATAGACCATCCACCTTGTGACTTATGAGGGGTGATATAGACCACCCCCTTTGTGACTGAAGAAGGGTGCTATACACCACACCCTTTTGGACTGAGGAGGGGTGCTATAGACCACCCCCTTTGTGGCTGAGGAGAGGTGTTATAGAACACCCCTTTGTGGCTGAGGAGGTGTGCTATAGACTACGCCCTTTGTGACTGTGGAGGGGTGTTATATTCCACCCCCTTTGTGACTGAGGACAGGTGCTATAGACCACCCCCTTTGTGACTGAGAAGGGGTGATATAGACCACCCCCTTTGTGACTGAGGAGGGGTACTATAGATCTTGAGTTTTTACCTTTCGAAAACACTTATAAAATATTAAATCCCGATCTTTATATTGTGCTTTTTTCATGTTCTTTAACAAATACATCTCATGTACACATTCGAGCTTGATTTAAAAACCTGGAAAGGAATTTGAAGCTCTTTGTCAACAAAACTGACTTAAAAAAATTTTTTTAAATTTTTTTTCATTTAAAATATTCCAATAGCAAAGTAAAATAAAATTGTACTTTTTGTTTGTTTGTTTTTGTTTGTTTGTTTTTGTTTCTGGCTTTCTTGTCTCCAATCTTTCCTTGGGTTTGTCGGCTCTGTGCTACCATAAGCAGACAGGATCCATTAAATAGTTTACTAACAGCGTTCTTTTGAGTGTTGACTGTGGCCCAGGATCTGGTTCTAAGCACTTGATGTACAGATAAACCAGATGAACAACAATGCCCTTCAAAAGCTTAGATGTGGGGCTGGAGAAATGGCTCAGTGGTTAAGAGAGCTGGCTGCTCTTGTAGAGGACGCGGGATTAACTCCTAGCTCCCACATGGCATCTTATAACCATCTACAGCTCCAGTCCTGGGAGGTTTGACACCCTCATCTGGCCTCTGTAGGCATCAGGCACCCACGTGGGACATATACATATTTGCAAGCAAGACGTGTGCACATACAATGTAGTCATTTTTTTTTAAAGCTTAAATTTGAATGTAGGCATAGTGGTCTCGGGATTCCGGTGTCTGAAGCAGGAAGTGTAACCTCCTCCCAGCCTTGAAGCAGGCGATTCAGACTTTACTGCCACTGAAAGGCGATCACCTGCGGTGTAGCCTTCAGACTAAGTCGGCTTTATTGTTTTGTCAACTGCCGCTGTACTGCGCCAAAATCCTGCCTCCTGTTGAGATACCCTTGAGACATTCAGGAGACAGGACACATCCTGCAAGTTGCGCGTTGTCTTCAGGCTGGACTCAGGCGCCAAGAATGGACTGGCAGGGGATGGGCCTACCTTCTTTATAAGCACAGACTCCCAATAAACTTTGGGGCCTTGATCAGAGTACATTTGTCTTGGCCTCCATATTTCTCTCGATCATTCTCTCCCATACAGCTCCGGCCTCCCCCTCAGGAACCCAGTTAGGGTATGTCGAGGGTGGCTTACAAGGAAGAGGATGAACCTGAGCTCAATCTGGAATGAGATCCTCTTTTGATTAAAGCAAAATCATGTACTTAATGACATGAGCAGCACAGTCACAAGAGAAGGAGAGTAGACCCAAATTTCTAGAGGAGCTATGCCTTCTTAACAGCACTCAAGCCCTCTTCTGAGAATCTCTGCAGACTGCCCTCCAGCATCCCCGATTTCCATAGAGGCTGCATAGCTGTCAAAGTTCACAGTCTGCTCAGAGGTAACCTGCTGTGTCAATATTGGTAATGTGCACTTCATGGTGAGTCATTTCCCGAGACTAGATTATCTACCATGGAAGGGAAAAGGTCTGGGAGTGAAAGTGAACAGAACAAGACACAGGGGGAGGCATTAGGTTCCAACAGCTTCCTGCCTCTACAAAGCAAAGGGCAGGAATGTGTGCTGGCATGGGCTGGAACCCAGAACAGCCACGACTCTCAAGTGGAGGATAAGCAGAAAGCAGGGTTAGCCTTCTGTTTTTCCAGGTGGTTCTAGCTGGTTCTTCTAGGTCTGGAAACAAATGTTACCTTCTATCCATTTTCTCTCCTTTTCTCCTGGCTTCCATTTTTATGGCTCAGAAGCAAATACATCTTTGAAGAGTTGTTTAAAAAAAAAAACAAAACAAAACAAAAAAAAAAAAAAAAAAAACAAGGGCTGGTGAGATGGCTCAGCAGGTAAGAGCACTGACTGCTCTTCCAAAGGTCCTGAGTTCAAATCCCAGCAACCACATGGTGGCTCACAACCATCGGTAATGAGATCTGACACCCTCTTCTGGAACGTCTGAAGACAGCTACAGTGTACTTACATATAATAAATAAATAAATAAATCTTTAAAAACAAAACAAAACAACAACAACAAAAAGAGTTGTTTTCATGTGATCTTTGTCTAAAGCTGGATCCTCACCATACTACATCCCACTTCACCCCCACCTCCACCTCCACCCCCCGCTGCCAATTGGGGAAGTTCTCTGAATCCTGACACCTCCATAGCATGTGATGATCCTCTATATTATCCCTATGCAACAATTCATTTTTACATTGTGCTGGAGTACTCCATCTCTCTTACAAGAGTAGATGATCATTAAGGTTTGGTCTCTATGTATGGGTCTTGATATGGCTTAAAAACACGAAGAAGACAAAAAACAAACAAACAAACAATCAGTATTTGGCTGGAGAGACTGTTTGTCATTACGAACATTAACTGTTCTTTCAGAGGATTCTATTCCAGGCTCTGTTCTTCACTACAAGGCAAATAATGATCATCTATAACTCTATTTCCAGGCTATCCATTGACATGTTTTGGCCTCTATGAGCACTGGACACATGCAGAACATAGACATGTGTGCAGGCAAACACCCATACAGATAAATTAATCAAGTGCAAAATTTAAGTGCTGTTCATTGTTCTCCAAGGCACAATTTGGCCGACTTTAAGGGTGCAGTAAGTTTGCTAGCTGAACTAAGTGGATGAATAACGGGCAGCCGACTTTGCCCCACGTGATTTCCTTTGGCCATCCACACAGATTGCTGGAACAGGCCAACCTGATCTCCACGCATTCTCTTGTCCCTCACTCTGGGCCATAGGGCTTGGACAAAGGTAATGTCCTGGATCTGAAAGAAGTTAAGACACTGGGATGGTATTTAATTAAATAATAACAGAGGTTCAACTTGGTGATTGGTCTAGCTGGACCAGCTTGATGTGTTGATAATTGTCTAATCCTCTTGTGGATATCAAAAGAATCATTGCTTTCCCAAGGGAAGGGGGACAGCCAGGAGAAGGAAAGGTATGCATGGATGATAAACGGTCCAGATACTGGCTAAGTGCTTACCAGTAAATTGAAGTCCACGTTTCACGGCATACTCCAGGAAGTCATTTCTCCCCAGCCAGACTCAACAGTCTTTGAAGGCTTCTAAAGTCCAGCAGGGAGATAGTGTCGGAGCTTCTAGCATGTCTATTTATAGACTACTAGATCCCACGAGAGCTGCCATTATAATAGCTGGAGTACATTTTATTTTTCACTTCCTATCACCTAAATAAACTTCACCCACTGCTTGGGTTTGCTAATCCCTTCCTCATCCTTTCTGTATCCACCACTCTTTCTTGTTTCCTTAGCAACTAGACACTACTGAGGGCAGGGTGGAAGGTTAAAAGAGAGCACCAGTAAACTGAATGAGTGAGTGGTGGCTTGGGGGACTGCAGAGGGGTTAGTGTTCACATTGCCTTTTTGAGTATTCCCCATTGTGGTCTCTTCTGGTGCCCCAGGTTGCAGGGTCCTCACATCTATCCACACTGTCCAGACAGAGAAAACACATTTTTAAAAGCTAGCCCAAAGAGAGAACGAAGAGCTGAGACTAACTATTCCTAACCCAGGAAGTCTACCTTACATGACGTTTTAGGTACTTGGCATTTATTTGCTGCTATGATCATTGTTTATTTACTATATTTTAGGAGTTCGAACAATCCCAGGCGACATTCAGAGAGAAAGTGGCAAATGTCATCTAAAAAGGCGGGGCTTAGCATTCTCATGGCAGTGTGTGCTTCCCCAGTCAGAGAGAGCACTTTCTCCCTTCTACTGTTTTCTTTTTTTTTTCCTCTTTATTAGATATTTTCTTCATTTACATTTCACGTGTTATCCAGAAATTTCCCCATCCCCTCCCCCATCTCCGCCCTGCTCCCCTACTCACCCCCTCCCACATAATGGCCTTGGCGTTCCCCTGTACTGGGGCATATAAAGTCTGTATGACCAAGGGGCCTCTCCTCCCAATGATGGCCAAATAGGCCATCTTCTTCCATATATGCAGCTAGAGACATGAGCGCAGGGGAAACTAGTTAGTTCATCCTTCTACTGTTTTCTAACTCAAGGTTTCCCTCCCTTTTCTGGAGCTTTTTTTGTTGTTTAGCTTCTCATCGCTGAGGGGGTGTCTGTGGGGATGCGCTTGTTTTGTTTTTGAGACAGGGTTTGGCTATTTAGAGAAGGCTAGCTTTGAACTCCCAGAGACCCACCTGCTTTTCTCAAGTGCTGGCACTGAAGGTATGTGCCCACATACCTGTCCTCATGTACTTAATTTTTTGATAATTACAAAAAAGACAGGAAAAAAAGAAGAAATTTCTTTCTTTAGCTTTTCTTTTCTTTTTTTTTTTTTTTTTTTTGAGACAGGGTTTCTCTGTGTAGCCCTGGCTGTCCTGGAACTCACTTTGTAGACCAGGCTGGCCTCGAACTCAGAAATCCGCCTGCCTCTGCCTCCCAAGTGCTGGGATTAAAGGCGTGAGCCACCACGCCCGGCATTCTGTAGTCTGTTGTGTCCAACACTGATCTAGGCTTTCTTTTGGGATACTTGAGCAGAGAGATGAGAAATGAGAATACTGCGTACTTTCTAGCTGGGATCTTCACCGGCAGGTGCACATTTCAGTATTTATTTGGCCACTTGAAAATCTCACTGTTGATTTTGTGATTAAAAAAAAAAAAGACAAAAGCCGGGAAGTTATTTGTAAAACGATTATTTCTGGTGTTTATCTGATTCACCTTATCATCTGTGTTTAAAGATTGGTGGGGTACACTCTGAGCTATTTGTACTTGGCAAGATCCCCAACTCTGAAAGCAGGGCCTTAGCTGGCCAGTTTTCCTCCTTCAGCCTCTGCCAAGTGCTTGGTCCTCTAGAGAATAATGTGTACCTTTTGTCCCCACATATTAAATACAAATAAAGAGAACATGTCATCTTGAGGCATTGGAAGCTATTAAGGATATCTCAAGCAATCTGGACAACTCTATGCCTCGGTCACACAGTGGCTGCGGCTTCTTCTTCTTCTTCTTCTTCTTCTTCTTCTTCTTCTTCTTCTTCTTCTTCTTCTTCCTCCTCCTCCTCCTCCTCCTCCTCCTCCTCCTCCTCNTCCTCTTCTTCTTCTTCTTCTTCTTCTTCTTCTTCTTCTTCTTCTTCTTCTTCCTCTTCCTCTTCCTCTTCCTCTTCCTCTTCCTCTTCCTCTTCCTCTTCCTCTTCCTCTTCCTCTTCCTCTTCCTCTTCTTCTTCTTCTTCTTCTTCTTCTTCTTCTTCTTCTTCTTTTGAGACAGGGTTTCTCTGTGTTGCCCTGGCTGTCCTGGAACTCACTTTGTAGACCAGGCTAGCCTCGAACTCAGAAATCCGCCTGCCTCTGCCTCCTGAGTGCTGGGATTAAAAGCGTGCGCCACCACACCTGGCCCACAGTGGCTTCTTAATATGTAGCATAGTTCACTCAAGAAAAATGGAGTGGTGACCAACTTCACCCTCTGGTCTTGAGATGGAGACTCTGAGATAGCTGCCAATATTTTGTAAAACTGCTTCCTAACATCCCCTACCCTTTTCTGTGTGTATATATGCGCACATGCACACATATGGGTATAGAACCCACATTGGCCAAAAGATGAGAGCAGATTTCCCTGGAGCCAGACATTTCCCTACATGCAGAGTTGTAAAGTGATGGTTGGTCCCATTGCAAGCACAGAGAGTGAGAGACGGGTAACCTGTGAGACACCTCCTACATAAAAAGAGTTCCAGAGATCTTCAAAGTGTTTGTCACTCACCCAGAAAAACTCCAGATCCTCACTACCGAGCCTCGGAAAGGAATACAGAAATATCCAGAGAGGAATTCCAATCACCTGTCCCACTCAATAGCATTCCCAGAGTGAAGCTTTTTCTCTCCTGAGCCATGACCTAGACTTTTGGATTTTTACATCCTGTTTCATTTTATATTCTTCCTACTACATTTAGGTGTAAGCTTGAATGAGTGTCTCAGGTCACTTCCCACAATACAAGACTTTCCCAAACAAGGCGGGCACACCAAACTCATGATGGCAGTGCCTCTTTGGGTGTTGCCCATTTTTCTCCTTCAAAAGTCCCCAAGCCTCCCAGGTACTACTTTGCCAGTTCAGGTTGTTCAGGGGAGGTCTGCCAAGTGCTGGTTCCCACTGAGCTCCTATGTGACCCTATTCAGAACTGTGCCACAGTTTACCCCTTTTCTCTTCTCTTCTCTTCTCTTCTCTTCTCTTCTCTTCTCTTCTCTTCTCTTCTCTTCTCTTCTCTCCTCTCCTCTCCTCTCCTCTCCTCTCCTCTCCTCTCCTCTCCTCTCCTCTCCTCTCCTCTTCTCTTCTCTTCTCTTCTCTGTGATGGGCTTGGGAATCTTCCCCTGCAGGACTATGGAGCTCTTGTGTTCACATTTGTGCCTTTTGGAAAGATGCTTCAGCGGCTGGACCTGAGGCAAGAGTTTGTCTTCAAAATGCTGCCGTTACCTCTCTCAGTTTTCGTCTGCTTGTAACCTTTTTCTCCAATATTCCCCTGAGACTAAAGTAAAACTAGGCTACACCCCTAAGAGAAAAATGCCTCTTGGGGCTCCTGTCATCTTCCTATTGTCTTGACTGGAGTGCTTACACAGTTTGAACTATGAAACTAGGACATGGCTGATTTGGGCTCCAGTGTTTACTCGTGAACCAGTCTATTCACTATTGGCCTAGCTTTCAGATTCCACAGCCCTTCTAGTTTCCCTAACATAAAACATAAGCATTATATGTATGTAGGAAGTATCATGTTGTGTGGCAATAATATTTATTCACATCAGTTGAGCCCTTAATCCAAGTAGTACCTGTCTTAGGGTTTTCCTGCTGTGAACAGACACCATGACCAAGGCAACTCTTATAAAAACAACATTTAGTTGGAGCTGGCTTATAGGTTCAGAGGTTCAGTCCATTGTCATCAAGGAGGGAGCACAATAGCGTCCAGGCCGGTATGGTGCAAGAGGAGCTGAGTGTTGTACATTTTCATAGGAAGGCTGCTAGCAGAATACTGACTTCCAGGCAGCTAGGATGAGGATCTTAAAGCCCACACCCACAAGACTACACTTATTCCGACAGGGCCATACATACTCCAACAGAGCCACACCTTCTAATAGTGCCACTTCCCTGGGCCAAGCATATTCAAAGCATCACAGTATCTTAATTAGAAAAGTTGGAGCTATCCCTCGTTCATCTGTCTTGGTTGTCGTGACTGCTAAAACAAAAACCGTCTCAGACTCCTTCATTCACAAAGAATTGAAACGGATGCAAAGGATTCCAAGATAGCCTCGGTGGTATCAGTGAAGAGGAAAGAAACTCATACACATTAAGCAGGAAGAGCTACAAAACTGGATATTGCTGGGGAAATTTCACCCCCAAAAGCATTGCTGCCAGATTTCAGAGGCTACAACTGGATTATAAGCATGTCAGTAAAACAAGAGGGTCCCCCTACTTGGCCTTAATATAGTGCTGGCATCCTACCCACCTTCCAGCTACTGCCATTCTTAGAAAAAAATCAAACATGAGCAACAGCAACCCAATAGCACTGAAGAAGGGCCGTTGTGCTGGGCACTCTGCCTCTCACTTAAGGCTCAATCTCTTCACACCCCGATGGAGAACTATTACTCAGTAAAAGGTAACAGGTACATGTGAAAAGAGAGACAAGAAAGGAAGGAATTCAGTAGGAGACAATTATATTGAGGGAATTATGCCAGTCTGAGAAAAACAGGACTTTTTTTCCCTCTTACTTGTAGTTCTAGATTTTATATAAACACATAAAATTGTATATGTATATACAACACAATTGTAGAACCCTAGAGGTATGATTCACAGAGGTGAGATGCAGAGATGCAGAGATGCAGAGATGCAGAATACGAGGGGTCAATTCCAAACACCTATGTTTGGTGGCCACCAATGTTCTGGAATTCAGCTCTAAGGAGGGCTGATGATGTTTCTGGCTTCCAAGATCACCTGTTCACGTACTTAAGTGGGTGCACTCTTGAGCATGCACACACACACACACACACACACACACACACACATACACACACACTTAAAAAATTCACAGACTTGTAAAGAACCTTTATGAATCCTATATGTCTCCCAGAGTCAACTTCTGAAGCTGTCAACACAACCTCCAGCAATTCACCAACTGAACTTCAGGTTCACCCTTCTCCAAGCTCAATGACAACTTGTTAAGACTGCTTGGTTACCCAGCTGCCTTTTTCTGTGCCATGGAGGCTTACGTCCCAGTAGATTGTGATTGTCTACTCCTACCTATTCGTCTTGCCCCTCCCTTTGTGCATGCATTTGTGCGTGAGATGTGGGTGTAGACATGAATGTGTGCATGGGGCACACATATCTGTGGCTGCATGTGTATCAAGATAAGAATTTTAATGTGTTCTTTACTTGAGATCCACTTTATTTATCGAGTCAGGATCTCTCACTGAACATGGAAGTTGAAGTGTTGCCTCCATCAGACTGACCTGTGAAAATGTCCATAAGTACATTCTCCTGATTGATAATTGATGGAAGAATTATCTGTGGGCAATGCAATCCTTAAGCATGTGGACCTGGGGGGGGGGGGGAAAAAAGCCTTGTGTCTCAGTGGTTTTAAGTTCCTGCTTTGTGTTCCTGCCTAGGCTTCTCTTGATGGTGGACTATGAGCTGTTAAGATGAAATAAACCTTTTCTTCCTGTGGTGGTTTAAATATGCTTGGTCCAGGGAGTGACACTATTAGGAGATATGGCCTCATTGGAGTAGGTGTAGCCTGTTAGAGAAAGAGTGTCACTGTGGGGGTGGGCTTTGAGTCTCTCCTCCTAGTTGCCTGAGAGACGGTCTTTCCTAGCTGCCTTCAGATCAAGATACAGTTCTCTCAGATCCTGCTCCAGTACCAGGTCTGGCTGCATGCTGCCAAGCTCCCACTTTGATGATCATCAACTGAACGTCTGAACCTGTAAGCTAGCCCCAATCAAATGTCCTTTAGAAGAGTTGCTTTGGTCATGGTGTCTGTTCACAGCAGTAAAACCCTGACTAAGACATCTTCTAAGTTGCTTTTGGGTCACAGTCTTTATCCCTTGTGGAGAGTTTTTGGTGCCACTTATAGAAATTGGGCAAGTTACTTGTCACTGGGCTCAGAGGAGGAAGTAGGATCTGATAAGAGTATCACATATGGGCTAATGCAAGGATCAAAGTAAACACAGCCAAGTAATGTGGGACTTCTCCTTTAACTTGGTCATCCTGATAAGCCCCTAGAAACAGTGACCAGGGGCTTTGTTTATTGCCTCGTCTGATCTCTTCATTTATTACCTTGTTTGATTATTTTATCTTTGATCTAAGAACTGACTCTATTCTCTGCAAGTACCTAGAATGGTATAAAAGCTGACTGGGGAAAAAAATAAACCTGCTTCAGCCTCATCACTGGCTGGAGTCATGGTATAATGTTGTCTAATTGTCTTTTTCTCTTCAATCCTCCCTCCCTCTCTTGAGACCCTGTTGACTGACTGAGTTGGTTTGGCCAATCCCTGAAACAGGAAGCCAGTTAGAGCAACACTAAGAGTCACTTCCTCATAAATGGTACCTTCTTTGATTTCTGACATGGTAGAAGGAAATCAGCTGTTAGGGCTGGGTTTCTTTAAGGAGTTTGTGTCACTCATACGAGCAAAATCATCATGGTCTAAGTCTCCAAATGCCCCTTAGTGATTAGGTCCCAGCTCATGAATTTTGAAGGAACAATGATATTGGGACTACAAATGATCTTTGTCAATAGACATGCAGTGAGACGTGTTAGCCTGCAGATCAGATTCTGGCTATTTTGTTGTTATTAATAGCAGAAACTTACATCAACAACATGAACATACATAGCCTCTTCCACACTAATCTTACATTTGTTTGTAATATTGTGTAGAGTAACTTTTCTGAGCTTCAACTAAATATGTCTTGAGCTAGCAAGAGCCTTATAGGATCTAACTGGAGTCTTGGGCTTGCCTTTAGCCTGCATGAAGCTAGATGAACCACTTACGTTTATTTTGCAACATGTAGGAGTTATAACTGGTATACCATAGAGGACAGTTAGTGACCTAGATAATAAATTTTTTTTTATTAGAAGAGGGGTTTCATCTTCTAAAAATATTTATTTTTATATATTTTTAATGTGCTGAAATGTTCAAACATTTATTTATTTGTTTTTGTTTTTTCAAGACAGGGTTTCTCTGTATAGCCCTGGCTGTCCTGGAACTCACTTTGTAGACCAGGCTGGCCTCGAACTCAGAAATCTTCCTGCCTCTGCCTCTCAAGTGCTGGGATTAAAGGCGTGCGCCACCACACCTGGCTCTATGTTTAAACATTTTTAATAGATTAGTCCTCAATGTAGTAATTAAGAGTACTGGCTCTTATACCCAAATGTCTGGGCACCAAGCCTACTTGAACCATTTGGGTGTCCAGGGGGAATTACCTCTGAAAAATGGAGATAATAATGATAAATATTTTGCAAGGTGTTAGACAGAATTTAGTAATGGTCAGTATCTCTTGAGTAAATGCTGCTGCAATGTATTTTCTGTTGTTCGGCACTTCCCTTCAACAATAATCGTAAGTGAGTTTTTAATATATTTAAGTCCATTCGTGCCTAGATGCCTTTAAGATGTGCTTGGTCCTACTGCCACTTAGTGAGGTCTACCTATTGCTTTGGGTCTGTAAAGATTTAGGGGACATGGCGAGAAAACAGTCCCGCTTTGGCTTGAAAGGAATAGTTCACAGGAGGGAGGTTTATTTCAATAGAAGGCATTTGGCCACAAATCCTAGTAAAGAATTGAGTTCATTTGAATTTGTTAACAAGTCCCTGCTAAGTGAAGTCAGCTGGAGAACTGTATCTTAAGGCCATAAATTAAAGAATAACTCTAAAAGGACAGACTAGAAGTCACACAATGCCTATGAGAATGCTGTAGGGTAACTCACGTCCCAAGTCTCTCGGTGTGACCTGAGGGTGCACTGGTTCAGACGGCGAAGAGGCAGAGAACACTGCATTTGTGGCCATGGGTTGAGCCTCCCAAGATAAAACTCCAAGCGAGAAGGGGATTTGGATCAAGCAAACAAAGAAGTTCACGGCCAGCTAGGGAATCAAGAAAGGGTGGGGGGAAACCTGAAAAACCTGTAATTCTTCTTGCTCAAACACAGGAATCGAAGTCACAGAGCAAAGTGTTACCCTTTAAGTCAGGAGGCCGCCTGCAATCCCAGCCCTTGGGAGGCAGAGAGAGGATGTCACCAAGGCAAGTTAGGGAGTTGTTCAACTGATGAACTTCCAAGTTCAAGGAGAGACCCTAATTCAATAAAGTGCAGCTCAAGTAAAGAACACATTAAAATTCTTATCTCGATACACATACATCCTCGGATATGTGTGCCCCTGATAGATGCATTCGTGTCTACACTCACATCTCACACACAGACGCATGCACAAAGGGAGGGGAAAGATAGAAAGGTAGGAGTAGGCAATCACAGTCTACTGGGACGTAAGCCACCATGGCACAGAAATAGGCAGCTGGGTAACCAAGCAGTCTTAACAAGTTGTCATTGAGCTCGGAGAAGGGTGAACCTGAAGTTCATTTGGTGAGTTGTTGGAGGTTATGTTGACAGCTTCAGGAGTTGACTCAAGAAGATATACAGGGTCATAAGGTTTCTTCACAGGTCTATGATTTTTTTTTTTTTTTAGTTTTGTGTGTGTGTGTATTTGTATGTGTGTGCGCGAGTGCGCACACACTTAAGTGTGTGAACAGGTGACCTTGGAAGCCAGAAACCTCATCAGCACTCCTTTGAGCTGAGCTACACGAGATTAGTGTCCAGCAAATGTGGGTACTTGGAATCAAACTCTGGCCCTATGCAAGAGCAGTGTGTGCCCTTAACCACTGAGACATCTCTCCAGCTCACTGTGAATCGTACCTCTAGGATTTCGAACAGGTTCTCACAGTGAAATTTAAAGGAGTATCCCCACATGTTTCTGCCAGGGTGAAGGGAAAAGTCATTAACTGGAAACATATCAGAATATTCTGATTTTAACAAGCACAGTTGTCAGGAAAACCGCAGAGGCTAGCCCACTCTGATTTTACCAGTATCTATTAGGCTTGCCGGCATCTATCTGCCAGCCCTCTGTAGACATTCTGTCCCACTCAAGTGGAGAAAACTGGGGAGACTTTTTATTAAATATTTTTAATTCTTATTTCTTTTTAATATTTTTATTTTTTATTTTATGTTTTGCTTGCACGTGTATCTGCACCACGTGAGTTCAGTACCTGCAGAGGCCAGATCCCCAGGAACTGGAGTTACAGACAATTGGGAGCTGTCATGTGGGTGCTGGGAATTGAAACATGATCCTCTGTAAGGGCAACAAGTGGTTTTTTTTTTTGTTTGTTTGTTTTTGTTTTTTTGTTTTTGTTTTTTGAGACGTTTCTCTGTATAGCCCTGGTTGTCCTGGCACTCACTTTGTAGACCAGGCTGGCCTCGAACTCAGAAATCCACCTGCCTCTGCCTCCTGAGTGCTGGGATTAAAGGCATGCACCACCACGCCCGGCTTGCAACAAGTGCTCTTAACCCTGGAACTGTCTCCCTAGCACCCTTGCTTCAGTAAAGGCTTATTTTCAGGAATCGCCTTTGCCAGGGGCATCATGTTTGACTACCAGAAAATTGCATGGCATGCTAAAAGTCGGGGAGTGGGGGGTGGGGGGTGGTTGGAGAGACACAGTTTGAAGAAATAAAGCAAACAGCAGAACCAGATTCAGATAGAACAGTGATGCTGGAGTTATCAGACTGGATTTTAAATTATGGTGATTGTTATGGTAGGTATATGCTCAGCCCAGGGAATGGCATTATGAGAAGTCGTGGCCGTGTTGGGGTAGGTGTGTCCCTGTGGGTGTGGGCTTTAAGTCCCTCATCATCCTAGTTGCCTGGAAGCCAGTATTCTGCTAACAGCCTCCAGATGAAGATGTAGAACTCTCAGCTCCTCCTGCACCATGCCTGCCTGGATGCTGCCATGTTCCCTCCTTGATGATAATGGACTGAAGCTCTGAACCTGTAAGCCAGCCCCAATTAAATGCTTTCCTTCATAAGAGTTGCCTTAGCCATAGTGTCTGTTCACAGCAGCAAAACCCTAACTAAGACAGTGATTAATATAACGTTCTCCAGTTCCATTCACTCTCCAGAAAAAAAAAAACAACAGCAACAAAACCCAAATTTCAAATGTATCTGTGGATGCATATCCAGGCTGGCTTTGCTGTTGTGAAGAGTGATGCACTGGACACGGATGTGCAGGAAGCAGCTCTCATGTCTACGGCATGCAACTTTGGACTCCTCCTGGTATAAATAGCCAGATCACAGGTCACTTGGAATTTTTTTTTTTAAGGATCATCTGTGCTGATTGAAATATTGGATCAATTAATTTACAGCCCCAGAAGCAATCTGTGACAGTCTCCATTTTCCTTACTGGCTTTTAAGTATGTCTTATAATTTTTTGATATTTGGTTTGATGTTAGCTGCTTTTCAATGGATAACCAGGTGACTTGGGTTAGAGAGCTAAAAATGTACATTAATGTATTTATTTGTGGGTTTTTTTTAATTCATTGTGTATTCTGAATATTAATCCTTCCTCAGGTGTTTAGCTAGTAAAGATTTTTTTCCATTACATAGGCTATCTCTTCACTTGCCTGTCTCTTTGCTAGGCATGAACTTTTTGATTTTGGGGCATTATTTCCTGAGTGACTGGAATGATTTTCAGAAAGTTCTTGCCTGTTTATGCCTTCGCCGTGAAGTGTCCCCTTCTCCAATCATTTCAGTTTCAAATCTTACATCCAGTTCTTTCCTCCATTTGGAATTAATTTTTCTATGGGGTGAGAAAAGGGAAATCTAACTTTATCCTTCTACATATAAACATTCGATCTTCCTGGCACTTACAGGCAATCCCTGATATTCTGTCATCCACTTGGTCCACTGTAGCGAGGGTTCCACTTGGTCCACTGTAGCGAGGGTACGACGTTCTACTCGGTTTATTTGGTTGACTAAGATCTTCATTTCCCACATTTCAACTTGACTGTATATTCAATAGTATTTCTATCTATTATTTTAATTTACCCTTCATATCCTGAATCATTTCCCACATTTCATCCAGCCGTGTTCTTCTGCCTGCTCCCCCGTCCCCCAATCATTCCGGAATATATTAGCTCCTTTTCTGTTGCTGTGAATAAAACACCACGACCTAGGCAACTTATAGGAGAGAGTTTATTTCCTCTTCCAGTTCCAGAGGGAGAGTGTGTGATGGCAGCGAGGCATGGCATGGCAGCTGGCAGGCATGGTGACTGCAGAAAAGAGGGGAGAGTTCGCATCTTAAACCAGGAGCTTGAAGCAGAGAGAGCAAACTGGATGTGCTGGAGGCTTTTAAATCTCAAACGCCACCCTCAGTGATACCTCCAGGAAGGCCATGCCAATGAAGTCTTCCCGGACAGTACCAACAAAGGGCCAACTGGGGGGGGAGGGGCGGCATTTCTCATTCAAACCACCACAGGAGTTTCTTGATGTCCTTTCTGATTTCCTTGATCACTATTACAACTGTTCCTCAGACTTCAGGATTTCACATGCCGTTCTCTCATTAGAAGCCATCATTGCAGAGATTGTAGTTTTTGGAGCAATCATGTTGTTGTGTTTTTTTTTTTTTTCCTTTTATGTTCCTTGCTTCTGCATTATGACTTGTGCATCTGGGATTAAGCTATTGGTTGGATTTTTTTCCCCCAACCATTGCTCTTCCTTCAGCTGAAGTGTTTTCAATGACCTGGCGGGACTTGGGTGTAGTAAAGTTAAGGTGTAGACTAGGGGCTACAGATCAGTAGCGAAGCCCTCAGCACATGGGATGAAGGTACATGGTACAATCTTCAGCAGCAGTCTTTCCAAACACTGTACTCCACAGAGAAAAGAAAGACTGTTCAGGTTAATTCAGACAAAACAGCTTTATTTTGTAGATATAGACAGCCTGAACTCAATCTATGTAATTTCTCTCCTGCTCAGGTTCATGGGCTACATCCTATGTTATCCACAAGGCTTTACCATCTCTGTTCTTTTCCCATGCTTCTTGATTCCTCTTAGCTGCAGACTTTATTGATTCTTGCTTCTCTAGCCTCTGGGTTCAACCTTGTAACATTTTAACCTAAGTGTCCAGAGCCAACGTCATGTCATTTTTGATATCTTCAAGTTAAAATTTGTAAGGGAAGAATTTCAATAGTCAGCTCATAGTTATGCACAGGACACAACTTCTGTGTTCATATGGGTTCTGTGTTCACAACACTGTGATTGGCTGACTTTGGACCAGGGCTTCCTGTAAATCCACTGACTAGGGGCAGTAGAGTGAGTTGCCTGGTACACAGTGTACTTCTTCAGTGTAATTGTTAGCACTGATTCAACATGAACTTTCTCCTGAAACGAGAAAGCATTGGTAGGGATTCCCCCCATGACTGCAGCCTACTGGGAAGTATAAGGTAATAATTACCTACAAGGAGACCTGAATCCTATTGCAGTCCCTTGCCATTAATGCTGTATTGGATAAATTACTTAACTTCTTAGACTTAATATGGAAGCTGAAGATGGTCAGAGTACTTACTCCCAGGAACACAGAGTGACTGAGTGATCCTTGCAAAATGTTCAGCATGTAGTAAGTACCCGTAGACAGTTAATTCTAGTTATTAACTTTCCTTCTGAGTTGGAGAAGTGGAGGCACTTAGGTCAGAGCGTTAAGGATAGTCCCTGGGCCAGCTCACTCGTGTGTCTCTTGTTGCTCTTGTTTGTGTGATTCTGCTTTACCTAATCTACCTTGTCCCCAGGACACCTAGTCCTCTGCCCCTACATTTGCTTATTTGGTCATACCTACATACAAGATATCTGTAGTGCTTCAGTGGTCCATGAGTACTAGGTTATTTAACAGTCTTTTTATCTCCTTTTTCTAACAGTCAGGATATCACGTCTTCAGAGGGTCATGGATGAGTTAAAGCATTTAGAAAGGAGTGAATACTAAATACTTGGAAACCAATCATATTTGAGGGATCTTGATGGAACCAGGTTGTTTTACTACAGAAAGTGGGGAGGCTTGTAAACCTAATCGCAAATACTAAGATCAGCTTCGAACTCAAGGATGACTTAGGGAGAGGGAGAATGACTGACTGCTCCTTTCTGGTTACTCCTATAACTTTCTTTCCTCAAGTTTATGCAAGAGATGGAAGAAACTTATTATATATATAGTTTGCTTTCTATTGCTGTGATAAGCACAACGACCAACAGCAGCCAGGAGAGGAAAGAATTAGTTGAAGAAGTTTGGTTTGCTGTCTATTGTAATGCTAGGTGTGGGCCTTTAAGATCCGGAGTCTACAGGTGACCCTGCCCCCCACTCCCAAATTGTTTCTGGCTGGTAAATAAAGACTCTGACAGCCAATAGCTGGGCAGAAGAGACATAGGTGGAGTGTAGGTTTCCTAGGCTTGGGTTGGAGGAAAACCACGATGGAGAGAAGAACATGGAGGAGGAAGGAAAAACCACCGTGGGATAGGTGAGCCCCGAGGGCTGGCCAATTGAAGTTAAGAGCAGCCCAGATGAAGCATAGTAGGTAATGACTCAGGGTTATTGATAGGATAAGTTGATGCTAATAGCATAGAGAATAGATATCTGCGCAGCTCTTGTGCTGTTTAACATTTTATTGTAAATATAAAGTTGTGTGTGTCTTTTATCCAGGAACTAAATGAATAAGGTGGGGTAGAAACCCCCAGGTCAGGATTTAAAATTTCCACAAGAATTTATTTGGCTTACGTTCCCAGGGAGTAGTCCATGACTGAGGGAACTCAGGACAGGATGCCAAAGTAGAAACAGAAGCAGAGAACAAGAAGGAATACTCCTTCCTGGCTTGCCTCCTCTGGCTTACTCAGCTGCTTTTCTTATGCAACCCAAGATACCAGCCCAGGGGCAGCGTCACTCACAGTGGGATGGGGCCTCCCATATAAATATGAATCAATAAGATGTCCCACAGACATGCCCACAGGCAACTCTTAATATATACAATTCTTCAATTCAGCTATCCTCTGGCCAGGTGACTAGAGTTCATGTCAAGCTGACAAAAACTACCCAGTATACATATAAATCCTCAATTACTTTTTCGTGCTATATTACTGGGGGTCCATTATATTCTTCTGGCTGCTTTCGGTGACAAGTAGCAGCTTTCCTAGAAATCTCTTCCACCTTCAGTCTTTATAATTTCTAAAATATTTTTATGAAATTATATATTTATAAATGCTATATTTTATAATTAATTCTCTATCTGAGGTTCATCCCTCTTAGATTCACAATTAAGGGCTTAATAAATGGTCTCTATAGCAACTCCATGTCCAAGGAACCCGTGAGCCCATTTTCTTGTCATCCCTACAGTAGTCTTCTACTTCCTGGCTTGATTATTCTGTTAGAGTTCACAAGCAGGCAAAGCACAGAGCTACCTTACCCTTCTTCCCTATGCTCAGGAAGCTCTAAGTTCTGAATTGCAATCAGATTTTATACATTACACAGTGGCTGGCTCAACTGAAGGTCACTGAGCAGAAACTGACACTGTGTGTTACGTGTGTCAATAGTATGTGCCTCATGAGGAGCAGCACAAAGATTGTGCACATGGCAGAGGGTCTGGACCAAATCCGAGGAGCAATTCCTACCTTCCGACTGCATTAGAATATTCAGCCCTTTAAGCATTGAAAGCTCTCTCCTGGAAAAGGGTCTGAAACACATTTAAAGACCATTAAATTGGAAATAACTAGAGCCAAGTAAAATGGCAGGCAGGTGAAAACATCACCATTAACTTCGTATGTTAATGAAAACATTAATAAAAAGAAGGTAAATTTCTGCAAAACCTTGAATGGATCTCATGAATTGTGTTTAGTTCTTAAGAGACAGGAGGATGACTGAGATGACCTTTGAATTGTCCTCAGTCTAAGGGATATGCCTGGAGAAGAGCTGTGTATCTCACATGAAATCATAGGCGATAGGAATGAAACACGAGGCCAATTGCCTTGTTTTGCAGTTCTCAGCCCCCTGGGTTTTTGAACTGGTTAAAGTTAGAAGACTGAGAAATGAAGGGGAAAGCCTGTAGTCCAATTTATCCACACTGACAATCAGCTTCTAACATCTATATTGTGAAAACATCTAGATGAAACTTAGAGGCCGAGGGAGTAGCCAGAGTTCACTGTTTGTCTCATTGTACCATGTTAAGGGCTTAGGTACATCAAAGAACACTGGATGAAGAAGAGGCTAATCTCTGACAATCAGTGTCTAAGCCTCTCCATTTCAGGTGATCTACCTTGAACATGTCATCCGGTAGGTCATGTTTCAACAGACCCGGTGACCTTGGAAGCTTGCCCTGTGGTACCTCTTCAATGGTGTACAAGGCGTTCCTTGTCAGGCTTCCTCTGGGAACTGAAGACATGTGTGACCAACTAATTGCTCCAAGATTCTGATTTTAGGACATAGGGTCAAAGTTGTGGAGTCTGGGGATCTGGGTAGCGTTGTGAGACATGAGCTTGTCCCATTCTCTCACCATTGCCTCAGACTATCTACTGCCAGGGGTCGCATGGGAGGCCGTATGGAGGCATCTCCCTGCCTTCATTTGTTGCAGGGGTGTCTTATAAGGTATGTTTTGGATATGGGACTCCTTGGACCCAGGGAATCTGGAGCTGGAGGCCAGCTGCAATCAGAGATTTTGAGGAACTGTTACAGGGTGTTCCTGGGCTGGGTCTTCGTGTTGGAGGACTTTCTCATAACTCTCAGTCTTAGACAGGCTGTTAATTGGGGGGAACTTTGCAGGACAGGATGTAAATATTTGCCAGTTACATTGCTGGAGTCCTGATTCTATCCAGCGTTGGGGCTTTGGAAGTGGACACTTATGACAACAGAAACAATAAAAATACTAATGAAATAAGGAAAATGTTTGGAGCGTGCTTTCCCAGGGTCTTGGTGCATACTAGCTGCGTGCCATATTTATGTTATAAAATTCTTTGCAAAGATACTATAGTTGACTCTACTCTAATGTGTTAGTATTAACTTCATTTTTATAATATCGAAACTGATGCTTAGTCATGAGGATACATTTTAGGGTCACATAGCTACACAAGGGCAAAGGGTCAAAAGATAGGCTCCTTCGCTATCTTTCTTTGAGTTACTGCTGTGCAGAAAAGGTCTCTTGACATTGTCCTGGATCCTCAGTTGTGGAGTCACCAGTTGGGAATTAGACGCAAGATGCTTAAGATTTTTCTCATGTAATCAAAAAGAGAAGTGGACAGTGAGATGGGGGGGGGCACACACATGGTGTAAATGCAGACTCAAGTGTGAAATTCTCCCCGTCCAAAAATCAAGTTATAAGGAAGAGAATCTTCTCATCTCATAATTCATGGGAGGACATTTGAGAAAATTAGAAAGAAAGAAAACTAGGGATGGTGGCTCCTGTCTCTAATCCTTGCCCTTAGGGTATTAAGGCAAGGCAATTATGAGCTGAAGGCCTCCCTATACTATGCTAAGCATGTATAACTGTGGCGATTTGAATACGCTTGGCCCAGGGAGTATCACTATTAGGAGGTGTGGCCTTGTTGAAGGAAGTGTGTCACTGTGGGGGTGGACTTTGAGACCCTCCTCCTAGCTGTCTGGCGGCAGTCTGCTTCTGGCTTCCTTTGGATGGATGTAGAACTCTCAGAACCTTCTCTAGCACCAGGCTGTTGCCTAAGTGCTGTCATGCTACCTGCTAGGATGATAGTGAAATGAACCTCTGAACCTGTAAGCTAACCCCAATTAAATGTTGTCCCTTATAAGAATTGTTTTGGTCATGGTGCCTTTTCACAGAAATGGGAACCTAAGACAATAACCTATATAGAAATTCCAGTAGGAATAGTGAGCTTTAATCTCAAGTCTAAAATGTAAATGTATACAAAAATAGGTAGAAAAAGGAGGTCTCAGGACTCTGAAGACTGATCTCAACTGGTCCAGGGCTGCCAACAGTTCACTGGGCTAGAAGAAGCTCTCTGGCCCTGGAAAGCAGACTTGGAGAGGGCATTCACATGTGTAATCTTTTTCCTCTTCTCTTCTCTTCTCTTCTCTTCTCTTCTCTTCTCTTCTCTTCTCTTCTCTTCTCTTCTCTTCTCTTCTCTTCTCTTCCTTCCTTCCCCTCCCCTCCCCTCCCCTCTCCTCCCTTCCCCTCCCCTCTCCTCCTCTTCTTTTCTTTCCTTTCTTTAAGACAGGGTTTCAAGTAGCCCTATCTGACCTAGAAAGCTACCTTAGGGAAAATGGCCATGAGCTCCTGACCCTTTCCTCTCCACTTCCCAGGTTCTAGAGTTCCAGACATGTTCCACGGCCCCTGTTGTTGAATTGGAATCTTCCTGGGATCCTCACTGCTTCACACCTCTGAGCTGGTCACAGGGCAGAAACAGAGGGTATTGGTAGTGTTTCTGTCTGGGAAATAATTCCAGTTGGAAAGGGCAGAGTTAGAGAAAGCAAAGCTAGGAAGACTGAGTCTGTGAACAAGAACTCCTGAAAAGAAGCTGTGTCTGCAGACTGGCATTGATTGGGAGTTTAGCACTGCAGAGAGATGGACTGCTGGGATTCAAAGGCTCGTTAATCTTACCGTGGATGCCTTTCCTTGTCTGCTTCTGGGTCAGAACTAACATTTTGTGATTAATAGATAGAAACCTTTTTAGAATCTATTAACCTTCAAAATAGTGTGGGACTGTAAAAGGTAGCCTGTTTTCTGGTCGAGCTAGGTTTATGCCCTGAACCAGCGGGACTAAGTTATTTCGTTGGGTTGAGGGGGCCCATTTGTCTGTAAGAAAGAACTGGTGGGGAGAGAAAGAAGCAAGACCATTCGTTGGAAGGTCACAGTCTGATTTTACTAAGGCATAATATCCAGTTATATACATACAGCAAAAGGAGCGGAAAAAGGGGAACTGAGGAGAGAGAACAAAGACTTCAGGTGAAGGACATATGGGAGGGTGTAAATGGCAGGCTTGAGACATCCTGTGATTCATTTCCGAGTCCTGGAGCCTGCATATCTCGGAATGCTGGTTCTTCCTTAAGAGTCCTAGGTGTCAGTTCAAGGCAAAAAGACCATCCGGTTCTGAGGAGCAGCCTTGTGTGAAAAAGAAAGGTGACTCAGCTCCCAACAAATGGTTAATTGGCTCTCAGGTGGGAGCTGTTAAAGGCCTGGTTTCCCTCAGCCTGGTTTCTCACAGGTTTAAATCCTGGAGACCCAGCAGGTGTTCCTGCAAGGGATAAGTTTGCCATGCTTCCAAATAGTGTCTGGGTTTGGTGACTAACTATGGGATGGATCCCCGCATCCCTGGGATGAAGCTTACTTGGTCAGGATGGATGACCGTTTTGATGTGTTCTTGGATTCGGTTTGCAAGGATTTTATTGAGTATTTTTGCATCGATATTCATAAGGGAAATTGGTCTGAAGTTCTCTGATCCTGATTTAACTTTGGTACCTGATATCTGCCTAGGAAATTGTCCATTTCATCCAGGTTTTCCAGTTTTGTTGAGTATAGCCTTTTGTAGAAGGATCTGATGATGTTTTGGATTTCCTCAGGTTCTGTTGTTATGTTTCCTTTTTCATTTCTGATTTTGTTAACTAGAATACTGTCCCTGTGCCCTCTAGTGAGTCTGGCTAAGGGTTTATCTATCTTGTTGATTTTCTCAAAGAACCAGTCCGGGTTTGGTTGATTCTTTGAATAGTTCTTTTTGTTTCCACTTGGTTGATTTCAACCATGAGTTTATTTCCTGCTATTTCTCTTGGGTGAATTTGCTTCCTTTAGTTCTAGAGCTTCTAGGTGTGCTGTCAGGCTGCTAGTGTATGCTCTCTCTAGTTTCTTTTTGGAGGCACTCAGGGCTATAAGTTTCCCACTTAGGACTGCTTTCATTATGTCCCATATGTTTGGGCATGTTGTGCCTTCATTTTCATTAAACTCTAAAAAGTCTTTAATTTTTTTCTTTATTTCATCCTTGACCAATGAATCATTGAGTAGAGTGTTGTTCATTTTCCACATGAATGTTGGCTTTCTATTATTTATGCTATTATTGAAGATCAGCTTTAGTCCATGGTGATCTGATAGGATGCATAGGATAATTTCAATATTTTTGTATGTGTTGAGGCCTGTTTTGTGACCGATTATATGATCAATTTTGGAGGAGGTACTGAGAAGAAGGTATATTCTTTTGTTTTAGGATAAAATGTTCTGTAGATTTATATTAAACTCATTTGTTTCATAACTTCTGTTAGTGTCCACATGTCTCTGTTTAGTTTCTGTTTCCAGGATCTGTCCATTGGTGAGAGTCGGGTGTTGAAGTCTCCCACTATTATTGTGTGAGGTGCAATGTGTGTTTTGAGCTTTACTAAAGTTTCTTTAATGAATGTGGCTGCCCTTGCATTTGGAGCATGGATATTCAGAATTTAGAGTTCATCTTGGTAGATTTTACCTTTGATGAGTATGAAGTGCCCCTCCTTGTCTTTTTTGATAACTTTGGATTAGAAGTCAATTTTATTCGATATTATAATGGCTACTCCAGCTTGTTTCTTTGGCCCATTTACTTGGAAAATTGTTTTCCAGCCTTTCACTCTGAGATAGTGTCTGTCTTTTTCCCTGAGGCGGGTTTCCAGTAAGCATTAAAATGTTGGGTCCTGTTTGTATAGCCAGTCTATTAGTCTATGTCTTTTTATTGGGGAATTGAGTCCATTGATGCTAAGAGAAATTAAAGAAAAGTAATTGTTGCTTCCTGTTATTTTTGTTGTTAAAGTTGGGATTCTGTTCTTGGGGCTGTCTTAGGTTTGTCGAAGGATTACTTTCTTGCTTTTTCTAGGGTGTAGTTTCCATCTTTTGTTGGTGTTTTCCCGTTATTATCCTTTGAAGGGCTGGATTCGTGGAAAGATATTGTGTGAATTTGGTTGTGTCATGGAATACTTTGGTTTCTCCATCTATGGTAATTTCAGTTTTGCTGGATATAGTAGCTTGGGCTGGCAATTGTGTTCTCTTAGGGTCTGTGTAACATCTGTCCAGGATCTTCTGGCTTTCATAGTCCCTGGTGAGAAGTCTGGTGTAATTCTAATAGGCCTGCCTTTATATGTTACTTGACCTTTTTCCCTTTCTGCTTTTAATAGTCTGTCTTTATTTAGTGCATTTGTTGTTCTGATTATTATGTGTCAGGAGGAATTTCTTTTTTGGTCCAGTCTATTTGGAATTCTGTAGGCTTCTTGTATGTTCATGGTCATCTCTTTCTTTAGGTTTGGGAAGTTTTTTTCTATTATTTTGTTGAAGATATTTGCTGGCCCTTTAAGTTGAAAATCTTCATTCTCATCTATCCCTATTATCTGTAGGTTTGGTTTTTCTCATTGTGTCCTGGATTTCCTGGATGTTTTGAGTTAGGCTCTTTTTGCATTTTGCATTTTCTTTGATTGTTGTGTCCATGTTCTCTATGGAATCTTCTGCACCTGAGATTCTCTCTTCCATCTCTTGTATTCTGTTGCTGATGCTCGCATCTATGTTTCCTGATTTCTTTCCTAGGGTTTCTATCTCCAAAGTTGTCTCCCTTTTGGTTTTCTTTACTGTTTCTACTTTCATTTTTAGGTCTTGGATGGTTTTGTTCAATTCCATCACCTGGTTTTTTTTTGTTTTTTTTTTCTGTAATTCTTTAAGGCATTTTTTGTTTCCTCTTTAAGGACTTCTTCCTGTTTAGCAGGTTTTTTTCTTGTGATTCTTTAAGGACTTCTACCTGTTTAGCAGTGTTCTCCTGTATTTCTTTAAGTGAGTTATTAATGCCCTTTTTAAGGTCTTCTACCAGCATTATGAGATATGATTTTGAATCAGAATCTTGCTTTTCGGGGGTATCCAGGATTGGCTGAGGTGGGAGTGCTGGGTTCTGATGATGGTGAGCGGTCTTGGTTTCTGTTGGTAAGATTCTTATGTTTGCCTTTCGCCATCTGGTAATCTCTGGTGTTAGTCGTTATAGGTGTCTCTGGCTGGAGCCTGTTCCTCCTTTGTTTCTGTTAGCCTCTGTCAGCTGTCCTGGGAGTCTAGCTCTCTTCTGAGTCTCAGTGGTCAGAGTACTCTCTTCAGGCAAGCTCATCTCTTGCAGGGAAGGTGCACAGAGGTCTGGTGTTCAGACCTGCCTCCTGGCTGAAGATGAAGACCCAAAACCGCCTGTCCCAGAAGATGGGTTGCCTCTGTAGTCTGTGAGCTTACCTGCACATGCTGGTCTCCAAGGGACCCAAGACACAAGATGGTTCCCTCACCTGCTCTGGAGGTCAGAGCCCTCCCCGGTGTTCACCTCTCCTCTGGTGGGGAAGGTGCCAAGATGTCTGGAGCCCAAAACGGGGGTCTGTTCCAGAAGCTGTGTTGCTTCTGCCTGTCCCAGAAGCTGTGTCGCTTCTGCAGTCTGTCCACTCACCCTTTGCAGTCTGAGAGCTGATCTGCACAGACTGGTCTCAGAGGGACCCGGGAGACAAGATGGCTCCCTTACCTGCTCTGGGGGTCAGAGCCCTCCCGGGCGGCCACCTCTCCTCTGGAAGGGAAAGTGCCTGGATGTCTGCAGCCCAAAACAGGGCCTGTCCCAGAATCTGTGTCACTTCTGCAGTCCGCACTCTCACCTGTCCAGACTAGTCTCAGAGGGACCTGGGCGACAAGATGGCTCCCTTGCCTGCTCTGGGGGGTCAGAGCCTTCCTGGGAGGCCACCTCTCCTCTGGCAGGGAAGGTGTCCGGGTGTCTGGAGCCCGAAATGGGGGTCTGTCCCAGAAGCTTAGTTGCTTCTGCCTGTCCCAGAAGCTGTGTGACTTCTGCAGTCTGTTCACTTACCCTCTGCACTCCGCGAGCTGATCTGCGCAGACTGGTCTCAGAGGGACCAGGCTCAGGCCACCATTTTAACCCACAAATATTAAAAAGTTAGGGAATGCTTGTCATGTCAATACTAGGGAGGTAGAACCCTAGCAGGCAGCCTCTGTTTCAGAGGAGATTAAAAAGATGTAAGAAATTACACCTGAAGCTGGACATGGTGGGGGTATATATATATCTTTAACCCAAGAGGTTGTGAGGCAGACACAGGTGAATCTGAGTTCAGGGCCAGCCTATAGTAAGTTAAGGCGAGACAGGGGTACATACTGAGACCCTGTGTCTTAATTTGGTTTCTACTGCTGTGGTCCTGAGCAACCTGGGAACAGGAAGGGTTAATTTCGGTTCACAGATTACAGTCCATCACTGAGAGAAGACAGGGCAGGAACTCAAGGTAGGGACATGGAGGCAGGAATTGAGGCAGAGACCATAGAGAATATTTCTTACTGGCTTTGCTCCTTCTGGATTACTTAGTTTGTTTTGTGGTACAACCCAGAGCCATCTGCTTGCTGGGTGGTACCACCCACAGTGGGCTAGTCCTCCTACACCAATTATTAATCAAGAAAATGCCCTGATGGCTTGCCTACAACTCAATATTATGGTGGGATTTTTTAAAAGTTGATGCTCCCTCCTCTAAGATAGCTATGTCAAAGCTGGCAGAAAACCAAGCAACACACCCTGTCTAAATAAATAAATAAACAAATGAATGAATAAAGCATTGAGGTTGCCCTTTGACTTTCATGTGCACTTGCACACACACACACACACACACACACACACACACCAACAACACATATACACAACACACAAAGCACATAAAACATGCACAATATGCAAAGCACACACAACACACACAGCACACACATACATGCATGCATGTACGTATTCACACACAAGCACAACAAAACCATAAAGGACTTGCAATTTGCCATTAGCATCCCTCTGTGGGGACAAGTAGAGGTAGAAACCAAATGGAGTGGCTGCTTCTTTCCTTCTATATATCTATTTTGCTTAATGTTTCATTCTGAGCAACTTTTACATCAGAGTCTAGACTTCAATAGGAAGATAATTTTGGCACTTGATTGCCTTTTGTAGTTTGGGTTGTGAAATTCCCCGTGACAAAGCAATCTATCTTCTTCAATTTTATGCAGATGCAAACTCAATTTCACTTAAAAACAAGTTTTTTGAGAGTCTTTTGTTTCCTCTGTGGCAGAAAATTGTAGAAGTTTTTGAGTTAACAATAAAACTTTGACTTCAAACGATATAATTTAGGGTACAAGGTATAGTATTCTAAGCTTTGTCACCTTGACATAGCTTAGGTTATCCAAGAGGAGTGCCTCAACTGAGAAATGGCCTGGGATTGTCATTGTCTTGATTGTTATTTGATATAAGAGGGTTCAGTCCACTGTGGGTGGCACAATTCCCAGGGAAGGTGGTCCTGAACCCGATGAAAAGCTAGCTGAGTATAAGTCTCTATGTAAAACAGCTAGCCAGGAATATTCTCTGGCTCCTGCTGCACTTCTTTGGCTGGGGTAATACTTTATGGAATGGAGAGCAGGCTGCCTTAACTCCATTAATGATGGACTGTGACCTGCAGTTACAAGCCAAAAAAACAAAACAAAAAAAAAACAACAACAAAAAACCCTTTTTTCATTTCATAACATACTTTTGACCAGAGTGTTTTATCACAGCAACAGAAATAAAACTAGAAGGCACAGTAACATAAAATAGGTTAAAAAAAATAAAGGAAGGTGTTATAAGTCTCAAAATGGAAAAAAATGGTTGAACTAGAGTAAGAGTCATGAGGTCAGAGCCTTCAGGTTGATGACCCATGAGTACATTTTTCTCAAATCCCATACTTTTTTTTTTTCAAAAAAGTATAGTAGAAAATATAAAGTGTACTGTATATAGATAAATTGTGTATTATTTCATGGGCTTTTTTCAGTTATGGGCACTGTCTGTAGACACTCATATACACACACACATGTGATGGGCTTGATTATCAAATATAAAGTTATTTTCAAGGATTACATTTGTAAAAATTTCAAAGATGCTCCATTGGCCATAGTAGTATACAACCCACATCTCTGTTATGTCACTCAGTAGACAACAGCAGGCACACAAACAATGCTTCAAAACTCTCTTAAGGAAATTATGGCCACAGCATTTATTTATTTGTTTATTTATTTATTTGTTTGTTTGTTTCTTTATTTATTTGGGTTTTTTGAGACAACTGTGTAGCCCTGGCTGTCCTGGAACTCACTCTGTAGACCAGGCTGGCCTTGAACTCAGAAATTCACCTGCCTCTGCCTCCCAAGTGCTGGGATTAAAGGTGTGTACCACCACTGCCTGGCACACAACTTTTTTAGTACATGAACAACACACAGGCTTGACAACTGTCCTCCATATGTCTAGTCCAGCCAGAAAACAACCTTCATAATAATAATGACAACAACAGTGTGGAGGTTTGAGTGTCCATAACTTCAGCTCTCCAGGCAGAAAGATCAGGAGTTCAAGGCGATCATTGGCCTGATAGAGAATTCAGCATGGGCCATGTGAGCTCCTATGTCAAAAAGATAAACACAACCCCAACTGATAGATTTACAACCCTACCCCTATACTACTGGCTCAGGGAATATTGCAGAAGAGGGGTCAGACAGATTGTAAGAGCCAGAGGACCAGCGTGTCTGCTGTGAGGTAGTGTCTTCTATATATGACAGGGAAGCTGCACCCATGAACTGTCAACAATATGGCTGCCTAGAAACCTGAACACGGTCATCACCCGTTGACATGACATCATGGATGAGGGAAATCTTACAAGGCTCCACCCCTAGATAAAGAATTATAGGACATGATGAGAAAAGGAGAATGTGGCTTCTTCAAGAATAAGCCTCTGATAGTTTTTCCAGTCACAGATGGTCAGCTCTGGACACATACACATATGAGACCCAATAAATGACCTCAGCAGACTGAATTATATATACATATGTCTGGACGGGAAAGTTGGCTTCATTGATGATACGGTAGGCTGTTAGGTTCTGGAAGCTTCTGAGAAGGTCAGCATACCTCTCTGAATGATATCTACTAACTCTCTTTAGGAAGTTAAGGTCACATTTCTAGTACATGAACAGCTTACAAGATCAACCTCTGTTAATGTGCATAACCAAAAAAATCCAAATATTTCTAGTTCAGCTAGAAAATGATCTTCATCATAATAATATTAGCAACGGGGTGGAGGTGATGTCCATAAGTTTAGCTTTCAAGGTAGAAATATCAGGAGTTCAAGATTATCCTTGGTCTCATAGAGAATTCAGAGCTAGTATGGGCTATGTGAGTTCCTATGTCAAAAGGCCAACTACGACCCTAACAGGTAGATTTACAACTTAACCCCTATGTCAAAGGCTCCTATGCCGTACCTCATGAACACAGTCTCCACTTCCATAGAGACTGCAACCTTCAATTGTTTTGACCAACAATTTGAAGGACAATTCTGCTTCTTCAGATGCCTATCTGTTGGGTTAGAGATGTGGTCCAGTGGTTAAGAGCACTGACGGCTCTTTCAGAGGTCCTCAGTTCAATTCCCAGCCACCACATGGTGGCTCACAACCATTTGTAATGGGATCTAATGCCCTCTTCTGGTGTGCATGGAGAGAGCTATAATGTGTCTTCATACATAAAATAAATTCTGAAAAAATTGTTAAATAAAGAGAGAGAGAGAGACCCACCCCGCCATCTCTCCTCTGAACCCAGCGGTCGCACCTAGGGCCTGCCCTGGGCTTCGCATACCCCAGGACTTTAAGATCTCATCGGGGTTACGCGTGAGTGGACTTCAGCAGAGGGTTGGGGAGCAGTGGGCCAGCAGTTGCCTGCAAGGGCAGGATCTGAGAATTCCGCCCGACCGGAGGCTGGGCCTGACCC
>LR750563.1:208892-211392 GCA_902729485.2 Mus minutoides
AAAAAAAAAAAAAAAAAAAAAAGAGAGAGAGAGAGAGAGGGAGAGAGAGAAGCAGATGCCTATCTGCCTTTCAAAAAACTTTCCAAGTTGCCTTCACGAATCCTGATCTAACAGCATCAATTGTGATTGCCACAACCATGGATGTTCAACATGCACTGTTATGTGGTTATGTGTACTGGCCAACACAACTGTATGCAGAGTCCACTCTTATTCCTTATTTCCCGAAGAAACTGCGTACATTTCCAGAGGTTTCCCTGATCATAGAACCCCAACAGCTGCCTGCCTGGCCCCAGAGCTAGAGTTTCACTGCAGTAATTTATCCAAGGGCACGAGTTTCTTGGGAAGCTTTGGACCATGTAAAACCAGCATCCTTTGTACCATGTAAAACTGGCATCCTTTGTACCATGTAAAACCAGCATCCTTTGGTGTCTAACTTTTTTGAAATATGTAATTTAGAGTTATTGTGATTCACCCCACCAAGGCCCTGCTGGAAGGAGATGGATAGAGGGTATGGAAGGACTCTGGGTATGGAAGGGAGGAGTGATAGTGGAGGCCATTGATCTAATATCTAAAGAGCCTACCCCCTTCTGCCTCTTATAGCCTCTATCCCCAATCTCAAATTCTGAGGTGACCCTCTATGAATTCATCAGAGTTGTGGGGACTCCCCTCTACCCTCTTGTCTCCCAAGTATGTAGTTCCTAGTCAGCCGAAATGAACAGCAAACCCAACAGAAGCCCTACACTTGAGGGTCCCTGGTAACTGCAAAACAACTCTGGGCCAGAGATCAATAACTTCCTTTTCTCTTCTGATGAAGAAACAGGCTGTAAATATTTTCATCTATGTGAACCACATGGCCTCCCCAGAACAAGCATGTGGCTTTGCTGTGGAAGGCAGGAGCTGATGTGGGTGTTTCTCTGACATAGCGTGGCTGGATTTGGCCTGTGGGTTGTGGTTTTCCAACCCTTCCTTCAAAGTTAGCAATTGAGTCTTTGGCACCAGCAGCAACAGAACAGCAATGTACTCTTTTTAAATTTTCCTGTCACCTTGAATACATGTTCCCCCTGCTATGTGTTCACATGCTTTTAAAAAAGCTATGAAAAGTTCTTGACCATCTCATCCAAATCATTAGACACCCCTTCAGTCGAATGCATTATTGGGTTGGGATTTTGTTTTATGGATACATAAAGAAGTGAGTTTGCACAGTACTACGGCCAGGCACCTCACCACACTGTGTGTTCTGTCTCTCTCATGCACACCTATGCAGGACAGACATCTATGGCAAACTTTTCTTTCTATAGATACATAATTTATAACAAAGTTTATTAAAACGTCAACAGTTGATTAGTCACAGCACAATTATCAATTTTTTGCTTTGTTTTTGAAGATGGTGTTTCACTGTGTAACTTTGCCTGTCTCAGAACTTGCTCTGCACACTAGGCTGGCCTCAAACTCAGAGATCCACCAGCCTCTGCCTCCTGAATGCTGGGATTAAAAGGGTAAGCGCCACCACTGTCCCGCCAATTGTTCTTTTTAATGTTCTTTTTGGTGTGTGCGCACATATGGAGGCCTGAGGCCACAGTCTAACTTTTTATTTTATGTTTTGAGAAAGGAACACAAATGACCCAGAAATCACTGACTGGATGAGGCTGTTTGGGCATTAAGCCCCAGGGAGTTACTGTTTCACACCTCAAGCGTGCTGCTATTGGAAGCATACACTACCACATCTAGCTCACTTTATATGGGTTCTGGTGATGTCACTGGGGTCTCTCTAGCCCTTAAGAATATTAAAATTTTTTTTCTGAATTGTGAGTAGAGAGTATGCATTAATTTTTTTCCTTAGGACAAATGAAAATAATAACGTCCCGTTCAGTATATTCCGTACTAGGAAGAGAAAGAATTCTGAAGAGACTTGAGGTTCGGGAAGAAATGCTGGAAGAAAAGCAAGCCTGGAATCTTCCCATACTCCATTTTCTGAGGGAAGGTTGGGTGTAAATACTAGGAACACTTAAAGATAGCATTGTGCTTCCTTTTTGGAATTCCTCAAGGGAAAACACAGAGACAGGGAGCAGAAGTGTCAGGCTGACAAGCGACCTTCCCACGCCGTCCTGTGTTCGGAAGAGGAAAGATTGCTCTAAATATTTGAATGAAGGAAAATGAGATTTAAAATGAACTCCTGGCTGTGTGTTTGTTTTAAAGAACTCCTAACAAGCTCCCCTTTCCTTAGTCTGGAGTGATTTCAGCCTAATGTGCTAAAAAAACTCCCCAAATCTTCATTTTTCCAAAAGGTTGTGGGACATAGAAGGGACAGAAGACCTAGGCTTCTTCGTGCACTTCACCCAATCCCCACTCACTGCTTCCTCATAACTGACCTCTGTTCACGATAAAGGCAAATAATAGACTAACTCAGAAATCCCTTCCTTTGGAGCATTGGCTACTCTTTGGGGGATACTGTCTATTCTTTGGGAACACTACCTACACCTTGAGAAGACTGACTATACTA
>LR750563.1:216392-231674 GCA_902729485.2 Mus minutoides
CTGATACCTGATTCCCACATCAGAACCAAGTGGCCCCAAGACTGGACTGCAAGCACTCTCAGCCAGTTCAAACCTGACATGTTGGGATAACAGCAGAGATCCAAGTATCCATTCAACAAAGGTGGGGCAGACATCCATACCAAAAGATACTATTAAGAGTTCTTGTTCGAGGATAAATTAGAATTTTAGGGTTCCATCTCAGGGTGAGGTGCTTCATGTGCAGATCCATACCCTTGCTATCTTGCAGAAAATCCTGGGAATTTTTTTTTTCCAGACAGCGTTTCTCTGTATAGTCCTGGCTGTTCTGGAACTCACTTTGTAGACCAGGCTAGCCTCGAACTCAGAAATCCGCCTTCCTCTGCCTCCCAAGTGCTGGGATTAAAGGCGTGCGCCACCACCGCCTGGCTGCTAATCCTGGGAATTCTAAACCGTACTTTTCAGTTTGTTGTCCTCCTGATGCTCCATGCTCCTTTGCTGTACAAGGCAAGGGGATGTCTCAGGTGCCTCTAAGAGACCGGAACCCCAGGAACTGAGCCAACTTGTTTCAGGGCACACCTGCTTGCAGAGGCCCCAACTGAATGCTTCATAAAAACTCTGAGCCGGGCGTGGTGGCGCACGCCTTTAATCCCAGCACTTGGGAGGCAGAGGCAGGTGGATTTCTGAGTTTGAGGCCAGCCTGGTCTACAGAGTGAGTTCCAGGACAGCCAGGGCTACACAGAGAAACCCTGTCTCGAAAGTCTGAAGTTTCTTCTCGCATTTCTGCTTTTCTTTCAGAGAGCAGACAGCTTCATTGCTCTGTGACATTGCACAACTTTGAAAGAGGGCCACACCTACTGAGAACCTACAGGCTACTCTCTGCCATCTGTGAAGGGGAGTAGGGAGAAAGAGCGTTTCCGTTTCTGAGTTCTGAAATGATTAGGAAACTTGAGAACCCTCGTGGTCATCTCCCTGGCCTGGGGCAGGAGTGCAAATACATTTCGTCAGTCAGGCTAATTTTAGAGATTGCAAGATCTGACAATTCTGCCACTCCCTCAGAAGGGCACCACAAGCCACCTTCGCAAACTATTCTTTATGTCTTTGTCTATTCTAGGTGCCCTTGGTTGGGAGCGCTAAATCCTCTAAGTGTTCAGTAGTTCTGATCGGTTCTCAGATTCATTTCCTGAGTTGACTAGCCCACACATCCTAATCTTTTCTTCAAATCTTGGGAAACAATTTTTAGACACCCAACAAATTAGTTTATTGCAGATTCATAGGATTTTCTCATCTCATGCCATTTCCCCAACAGAGATGAGTTCTCTCATATAAGCTCCCCCACTGCTCTATTTTATAGTAGGGGCTCACAGGCACATGCTTGTAACCCCAGTGAGACTAATGTGAGGGCCTAGGAATTGGAGGCCATTCTGGGTTACATAACAAGCTCTTGTCTTAAAAATACCCTCCCCCCAAAAAAACTAGGGGCTACTGAGATAAGTCAGCCCTTAAGAGTTCCTATTCTAGCACCTGCATGGCCAGCTAGGTGGGTCCCGTGCTTGCAACCCCAGGTCCCAGAGAAACAGGGAAAGGAGGTGGATTAAAATAAAATAAAATAAAATAAAATAAAATAATAAAATAAAAATGAAGGAAGGACATGGCTGCTCCTAGGTATAATAGTTATATGATAGTTATATGATAGAGAAGAAAGTTATTGTAGATAAAAGGGAGAGTATAGCTAGAGACACAGAGAGAGAGAGAGACAGCTGGGAGAGTCCAGAGTAAACACAACCCTCAGCCATTTGAGCAGAAGGAGAAGGGACAGGAGAGGGGAGAAAGGGAAATCAGGTGGAGCGGCAAACAGGGCAAAAGTTAAAAAAGGAGAGAGTAGCCAAAATGGCTGGATTATATAGGGAAGAGCCTTTGGGGGAAGGACAGCCCAACCCTGGTGGTGGAGGTACTGGTGCTGTGGGGAGAGGACAGAGTCTGGCAGCCACCTTCTGTAACAGGCCGGGACTGAGGAATGCTGGGAAGGTGCTGGCTGCCAGGTCCACTTGATTTGTTACATAGGCACCTCAGCCATTTGTCCCAGGGTTTGAGACTTAACAGGAGGGTAACTGGGGCTTCCCAGCTCCCAACCTAGCCAAGACAACACAAGCCTTATAGCCAAGGAGAGAACCTGCCTCAAGAGAACTCACATAGAGTGATAGAGCTGGGTTACTGACATTCTCTTCTGGCCTCTGTGCACCCAAACACACACACACACACACACACACACACACACACACACACACACACACACACTTAAAATAGTGAAAATATTTTTTTAAAAGAACCAAAGAGTTACTGACCATTGCCAGACTGACATGTACAATAGCATCTTGATTTTTAGCATGGACTGATTTTTGAAGGACCTCTAGGTCAAAACTGTGCGTGCGAGAGCTCACCTTTGGTGAATTCACCTTCCTCATTAAGATCTCTTCAATTTGCATCTTAATCAAATAGTAAGCTTAGCAATACCATCCTCAAGGTCTCACACTTGATCTCATTTAAACCCCGCACACTACTTTGATCACTCCTAACAAGTCACTCATTCAGTGTACTCTTCAGAAATGTTTACTAAGTGCCAACAACATGCCAGGGGCGTTTTAGACCCAAAGCAAACAACCCAGGCACGGTGTCTTTCTGGGAACATATATAGTGCTTGGGTGGATTAATTTGTTTTATTTCAAAATGAAACCAAGGCCCAAGAAAAATGGAAGTAAGAACCAGAAACTCTGCCGAGGCAGAGGTCCTCGTGGTAAACAAACAGGGGAGCGCTTTCCGGATTGCCCTGCTGTGTGTCAGCAGGAGGAGGAGCTATTAGCTACAGAGTCGGATGTGTTCTGAGACCCAGCCGGCCACCCCTGGAATCAGAGGTCTGTATTTCTCAACAGCTCTCTCCGTGTTTCTGATGTAGCCCGTCTAGAGCCGTTTTCCAAATGCTTGTCCTAGGACCACGGACCCTGAAGCTCATCTCTGTGTCTGTCAAACTTCCACAAGACCCAAAAGGCAGTTTCAGCTGAATACCTGGGAGAGACTTCCAGAGGGATAACTTCCAAATGTGTGCTAGGGTCTCCAAAGAACGGCGGAGAACCCCGAGGAGGGTCACACGACGCATAGCAACTGTTGGTATTTTAAACTCAGGAGGTCAGAGGGTGCTCCCCAGAATCAGGAGACAAGAAAGGACACCCCCCCCCCCATCTGAAATACTCATTAGTGGAGAAATGTAGCCAGTTAGTCTGAGCCAATTCCAAGTAGAATATAGAAGACCAAACAGCTATTGTCCGTGGCCATGTAGGCCAGCCTTCAGGGGTAGCAAAGAGGATGGACGGAGCCAGAGGAGCGTCTAGACGATGCAGTCTTCAAATTGCATGCAAAATTGTTTGTTGTTTCATGTCTCCTCGCCATCTCTATTGCCAGCCACAACCCAGGCAAGCAATGCCAAGTTGTTTGCCTCTTCCTTTTCCTCTTCCTCTGTTTCTTCTCTTCCTCCTCCTCCTCCTCCTGCTCTTCCTCCTGCTCCTCCTCCTCCTGTTCTTTTCATAGCCAATGATATCAATGAGTACTCTCTGTATTGTGTGTACTGTGGTGGATTTTTTTTCATCTCTGTCTCTAACTTGTGTGTGTGTGTGTGTGTGTGTGTGTGTGTGTGTGTGTGTGTGTGTGAGAGAGAGAGAGAGAGAGAGAGAGAGAGAGAGAGAGAGAGTTTTGATGTTTGATGTCTTGTTTTTCCACAATCTGTACCTCATTTTAAAAAGCCGTGCTCATCATCCTCATCATTAGCATGTGGGTATATGATGTATATATGTGTATATATGTGTGATGTCTATATGATACAATGCTATAGCATGCGTGTGGACGTCAGAGCACAACTTGGTGGGATTGAGTTTCTCCGCTCACATTAATGTGGTTCTGAGGGTTGAGCTCAGGAAGTTAGGCTTCTGGGGCAAGCACCCTTTACCCTCTGAGTCCTCTTTCCAGGCCTCCTCTTTATCTTTCCAGACAGGGGGTTATTCAATGAACTTGGAGCTGTTTGTTTCAGCTAGAATAGCGGCTAAGTAAGTACTGGGAACCCTCTTGTCTCTGCCTTGCCAACACTGAAGTTACAGGTACTTTTCACTGTATCTGGCTTTCACCTGGATGCTGGGATCTGAACTCAGGTCTTCATGCTTGCCCAGAGAGGGCCTTACCAACCGAGCCATCTCCCCAGCACATTAAAGGAAAGAACACTTTAAAGTAGGTGCATTATTGTTTTACAGCAAAGGAAATGAATTTACAGATTATGCAACTGACCAGTCACATAGCAGTATAAGCGATAAGTCATGACTGGAGACCACATATCTTACAGGAGAGCCCATGTTATCAGCCTCTACATTTTCCCAGAAAAACCCACACCCTAGTCACGCTGGGTAACTTCAGTGTGTGTGGCAGGTAAGCTTGTTTTCTTGTTCATCACTTTGTCATCATTCATAAGGGTGTTTGTGTTTATTAAGTGTTACATGTTCCCTCTTCAGCTCCAGGAAGCACCTTTGGCCTTGTGGAGTAACTGTCTTCTGCACCCGTGAAATGGGGATTGAGTATTGGATTTGGCCTTCTTTTCCCCCCTATGCCCTGTGTAATGAAGAATGCAGCTCAGAGCCATTGTAGCAGTTTGCTCTGAATGAGGGTTTTCCCAGGACTTGGTTCTTTTCAGGGTAAGCCTAGGACAGATCCCCATGTGGCTGGGGTGGTTGACGATTGCCATGTTTTTAAAGCAGTCAAAATTTTATAATGAGGAGACCAGACATTCTCAAACCACATTAAAAAAAATCAATACAAATTAGAAACATGTTTGGAAAAGATACACAAATGATGAATAAGGAATTCAATATATCTTTCTTCATACCTTGGGAGCCGGGGATCTGGTTAGGGTTCACCTCCTGCCATCTCAAAGCATAGTTTATGACTCTTCCTTAGGACCATCTGAAAGGCAGAAGTCACGTGATATGATGTGGAAGTCACGTGATATGATGGGGCACTGGAAGACAGCTTTTTGTTTGTTCCAGACAAGTCAGCTTGGCATCTAGCGATGAAGAATGCAGGCTGCTGTATCAAAGCCCAGAACCCCATCTCCTTTAATCAAGTCCTAAGCCTGTGACACCTGTCTCAAACACACATGGCGTTTATTTCACCCGTGTTGTAACTCCTTGTTTATTGTTTGTGTCCCTTGCTAGACAGAAAGATCACTGAGGACAGCAGGCAGAGGTCTGCAGATTTAGAGTTGTTCCTGTCCCATGGTCCTAGCTCAGGGGCTACAAAGGAAGGGTATTTTCTCAAGGTCTGTGTTTGGGCTTTCTCAATTCAGAACAACACGTGACTTTCGAAGCCTTGCCTAAAGACATCAGGTATTCAAGTGGGCACAGGGGAGGCATAACTCCCTACACTATGAAAGGCATTCCTGCTAAGCAATTTCCAACCTTGTCTGCCTCTGAGGTCTCTCTTGACTCTTCCCCTCCATCCCTCCACCTGTCTTCTCGATTATCTTGCTCTTGGATCTCAAATAGCTTTACTTCATCCTTATTGTTTGGCAGGATGCCAGGCAAATGTAAAAACAAGTGTGTTTTTTTGGGGGGGAGGGTATTTGGGGGGAGTAATTTAACTCACGTAAGTGGTGAGGCTTCTGTAGGAGACCATCCAAGAGTTGGTGTCAATGCATATATCCTGAGAAGGTGGTAAGAAGGACCTTGTGACACAACTCACTTTGAAACGCATTCCCGTTGTGCAATGTGAAGGGCTAGCTTGCTGCACGTCCGGATGAATTTGTTCTATGGCTAGATTCGACAAGATTAACGATCATTTCGGGTATAAGTAAGGCTGAGGTATGGTTCTACTATCTACCCAAAGTCCGGATGGGAGGTAAGTTCTCTGGAACCCCAAGACTGGTGTCTTTTGCTCTCTTGCAGTCCTGAAGTCTTACAGCCTGCAAATGTCTGGCTCCTGTAATGCCTGGCTTCTTCTATTTTTTCTGATACTAACAGCGTGCGAAGTGAGAGGCATGGGTTTAGCTTCTGGAGAAAGTCTCCCAGTGCCCGGAGACAGTGGCTGAGAGAAAAGAAGAAATGGCAAGAAAGATAAAGCATGTCTTGGGGCTTCTTTATCATTGGGGGAGAAGATACCCACTTACAAGTGGTATTAAAGCCTGTGGTTAGATTTCACCAGTGTAAATTATTCACGGAGAACTGCCAAGGGTTTTCCCTCCCTGCAGGGTGAACAGCTGGCATTCTGCACTCCCTTGCCTTGCTAGTCTGGTGGGTTTTTTGAAGACCAGCGCCCTCTGGGGGTTGAAATGAGAAAAACCAATCTAGGAAGAAAAAAGGAGGAAGGGATTTTTTGCCTTGGCTGCTCTTACCTAATGATGAAAGCTGATGGCCTTTGGAGAGAAATACTTTCTAATGCTACCCTGAGTGTGTAGTATCACATGACCTTGGGGCTAGTGGTATTGAAGGCTACTTAATTGTCTTAAGCTAATGCGGCCTCGGCAGTAACACATCCCGTGGAAGAGGTTTCCAGGGTATCTGGAGAGCCAGGCTCACTTTCTGTGTTTTCTGTAGGAAGGTACGAGGTTATAACAAGACTCAAGACTAAGCTGGATGTGACTGTGTGAACCTGAAACATCTAATTCTTGGGAGGCTGAGGCAGGTGGATCACTGGGAGTTTGAGGCCAGCCGGGACTGCATAGGAACTTTAGACACAGTCTAGGCTTCAGATGAAGATGCTGCCCCAAAAGGAAAGAATGAAGGCTTGTCAAGAAGACAGGGTAGGCAGTGGGACAGGGTAGGCAGTGGTGGTGGGGCACACCTTTAATCCCAGCACTTGGGAGGCAGAGGCAGAAGGATCTCTTTCAGTTTGAGGCCAGCCAGATTTCTATATCAAGTTCCGGGCCAGGCAGGGGGAGGAGGAGGAGGAGGACGACGACGACAATGATGATGACAGTGGTGAGAAGGAGGAGAAAGAAGAAGTGGAGGATGATGATGAGGAGACAATATGTCAGGCATATGACAGAATGGCTATATGACTCCTGGAGAAAGCGGCCTAGCATTTGTGAAAAGCACTCAGTCCATACAGGAGTCAAACTCACCTCACGGATTTCCTTAAGAAGAGGAATTCTGTCCTCCGGCTTTCAAGCCCTTGCTTGAACTTACTGGTAGATGACTAACGTGTTACTCAAACTGTCACAGAAAGGGCCACGTTGGGGAAGAGCCAGCAGGGGGGAGATGGAGGGATTGTACAGCTGTGACAGAGGAAGCCCGAGAAATCTGCCCGTGGTTATGCTAAGCATCAGAGAGAGGATGCCAGCCTCCTCGCCTCCTTTTCATCCTCCTAAAGGGGAATTCCAAAGCTCAGGGCCACAACTGAGTCTAAGAGGACTTCGCTACACTTCAGCAACTCAAACACCCGTTTGGAGAGTGGATTGTGTTTCTGCTTTCTGCATTCCGGTCACTGTGATGTATTTCTATGACTATATGTATGGGTCATATATCATATATGTATGTGACTATATTATATATATATGCATATATATATATATATATATATATATATATATATATATATATATGACTAGATCTCTGCTCTCTTCTGCAGCTGAGGTCCTGACCTGGAAACTGAGGCAGACAGCAGTGGACGGACCACCTGGATTCTCTCCATCCATACTATTTCCTAGCTTGTTGGTTTACCTTCCAGCTGACTGTGTGGGTGTGTATGCTTGCTGGATTCCTCTGGAAGCATGAATTCTCTAGGGTCCTGGGCACTGCAAGGGTAGTGCTGTGGAGATACCAGAACAATCTTTACCAGCCTACAACTAGTGGCTCGTATTTAAACCCACCACATCAGCCATAGAGTGTAAGGAGAATAACATCACGTTCAGGGCATTGGTGAGGCCATACTTAGAGGCAATGATGTAAGACTTTTACATTTGAGTGCTCTTGAATTTCATAAAGGCAGAACTGGACGTCAAAAAGCCAGTGCTAATTACAGGAAAGAATTCTCCGAAAAATGTTTGCCATTGCCTCGAGCAATATGATCTAACATTCATTGTATGAACTCTGTCTCAAGAATTTAAACTTCTCCTTTTCAGGAGACTTTTAGCTCCTCTACTAGATCCCGAAGCCTCAAAAGAGGGTTTTCATTTACTTCTGTCTCACTGGATCTCAAATGGCTACCAGATTTATTTAGTGTATTACATCACCATTGTCTCTCCACCAAGGCCAAGGGCCAGAAATTCAGAGGAGATCTCTCTGGGTGGGAGCTTAGTCCTATAAGATTGCTATCATGTCATGATCACTGGAAGGTTTAACAGGGGAATGACTTCCAGGACTGTTTCATTACATGCTTAGTGATGGGAGTGATGTCTCAGTGAGACCCTTTATGGAGCTGCCAAGGGTCCCTGTGGCTTGGTAGCCTAAGGTCCTGAGGGTAAACCATCTAAAGGGCCCAGTCAGCAGCTCTATGCAGTACTTTTCTCAGGAGCCAGGCTCTATCATGTGTACTGTGTCTTATGGTCACACATGTCAGTTGTAATTCAGCATGAGGAGACCACATAAGCTATGGACACCAGGAAGGGAATGAGGTTCACCACGGATCTTCTTGCCCCCTGGTTATTATGGGATTCTATAAACATTCCATAAGAGGTTTGGGGTCAGGGGCACTGAGATGGTCCAGTGATTGAGAATGTTTGCCATGTGGGTTTGATTATTGAATTTGATCCCCAGAACCCTGAAAAAGAAAAAAAAACCAAGAGATGCCCCCAAAACAAGGCTTAAGAAAAGAATGGATTCCTGATATTCTCTAATCTTCATATACATCCATGTGCACTCTCGCCTATACACACATACACACACTAGCCAAAAAAAAAAAAAAAAAAAGAAGAAGGAGGTTTTAGGAAGAAAATATATGGAACAGCAGAACATTCAATCATATCGAGATGGGTTATTAACTCTCAGGCCCAAAAATATTTAAAACAAAATTTTTTAATCATCTAATTCCCCATCATGACATTTACCCCAGCAGGCAGTGACCTATACCTTTTAGGTCAAACATTTTATAGCCTTCAGCAAGCTTTGCTCTGATAGAAACCCCTTAGCAACAAGTCCAGCAAATTGCAATTATAAAAACATTTCTGTTTCTCAGGAGGAATGCTGAGTCCTCAGTCAGCTGGCTTTCGTCTGAGAGTCAGACCAGAGCTTGGTCAGAGGGTTGCTACAGGCAGGTGTTTTCTGGGGCAGGATGTGGTTACACAGTGGCGCTCTCTGTCAGTCTGGGCAGAGGGATTCCACTGGCCTGATCGCTGCACGCTTGCTTCCTGAACAGGAAGTCCCTACTGCTTGGTGGACAGGTCCGCCCCAAACAAAACTGTTTGTGTCCCAAGCCCCATCCCTGTGCTGAACCCCAAATGCTGTGAAACAGAGGTGACCCACAGACTCGATCATCAGCTACCTCTGCTCCCTATGGAGTGTTTACATTTATCACTCAATGGCTAACAAAGTCAAGTTATTTCCCGGCAGAAACAAAAGCATATGACTGGTAGACTGGCACATAGAGCCTTAGCAAGAAGCTGAAGGCATGACCCAGGGCCTCCACGATGATCTTGCAGAAAGAAAAAGGTTTCTTCTTCTTCTTCTTCCCCTCCTCGTCCTCCTCCTCCTTGTCCTCCTCTTCCTTCTCCTCTTTTGTCTTCTCCTTCTTTCTTCTCTCTCTTCTCTCCTCCTTCTTTCTCTCCCTTTCATTCTTTATTTCTTTTTTTCGAATTATTTGGAACCATACACACACAGGCACACACACACACAGACACAGACACACATACACACACACACACGCACACACACACACACACACACACAGAGAGAGAGAGAGATAGAGAGAGATACGGTATTCTATTTCTTTAGTGGGCAATAGGTTAAAATGTATTGTTATTACCTTTGAGCTTTCTTGAAAGAACTCTCTGCAGTTAGCATTATCCGCCTCTGCCCTCTGCTAAAGCATCATGGTACACTCTTCTCCCACTGAGGCATCATGGTACACACTCTTCTCCCATTTTACAAACACATTTTCACAGACCATCCACTCCTTGGCATTGTGTCCATTTCCATGTACTGGCCTGTTTGGTTATAGACGGTTGACCCACCTGAAAGATAAACTTTGGTAAGCCTGAAGGCTCACATCCATAATCCAGGACCAGGAGGCCGAGAGAAAGAGGTCTCTTTAAGCTTGGGGGTCAGCCATGGCTGCATGGTGAGGTCCAGGCCAGTGGAGGCTACACAGTGAGATTCTGTCTCAACAAAACAAAACAAAAGTAGGCAAATAAATAAGTAATGAAGTCTATGAGAACATGCATTTTGTCTACTTTGCTCTTTGTTACCCCCCCAAACCTAGAAAATAAATGACATTATGTTTACTAATAAATAATTATTTTTTTAAAGTTCTGCAGCAATTCAGTTGTAAGTTGCTAAATCACATCCCCAGTCTTTTGAGTCCAGATTTGACACATCTTTCACCATACTATTCTGCTTCTCTGTAATCTGTACCACACGCTATGCTAGTCAGGAGTCTGAGGCAGGAGAATCACAAGTTCAATTCCAGCTGAATTCCCTGCAGAGGGAGTTCAAAGCCAGCCCGTGGCATTTAGCAAAACGCTGTCTCGGAATCAAAAGTGAAGACAGGGCTAAGGATAGGTTTTGGTGGTGAAGCCTTTGGCTAGCTAGCATGCCTGAGTGTCTAGGTTCAATTCTCAGTACTCACGAAGGAAAAGAGGAGCCCAGATGCCTAGACCTCAGGAAGACAAGGCTTCAGGCTTGCACAGGAAGATGACTAAAGAAGCCAGGGGAGAGCCCAAGCCTTCCGATATTTCCTTACTCAGCTTGGGTTTTTGCTGTCATCGCTGAGCTGAATGTCATGCTCCAGGGTGAGTTAATGCTGAGGTTAGCGACTGCCACTTCATCCCCGTGTGTGGCTGCCTGGCCTCGTAGTTAATGGGTGTGGACGTGCCTGGTGTGTGTGTCTCAGTCTGGTGTAACCTGCCCAGCCTTATCCATTCCACGTCCGTTACCAATGTGACCACGGGAACAATAGCTTGGTAACGGTTACACATGACGACCAGGACTGTGCAGATGTGTTCATCTGCGTTTCTACCGGGGAAGGACTGATATTTAAAGCTCTGAAGGAAACACCCAAATCAGTAGAGCGAGAGAGTCCCGTGGAAGGGCAGCAAGGATTTCAGCTGCTTCATGTCTTTATTGCTCCTGAGAACTGAAAGCAAAGCTGATCAGGAGTGAGTAAACCCAGTTAAGTACCCAGGAACTTCAGTTTGGGAAGGAGGAGCAACAACGCCCTGAGAATCATTTGCTTCTCAAGGCAAAGAACAACCCAAATATATCATCAGGAAGTTGACCCTTACAAGACAACAGATGAGTCCAGAAGTAGCTTGGGAGAAGGGTCCTGGTCTGACTGAGAGAAAGCACATGTCATTATGCAAATAACTCACCGCCATGCTCCTCCTGAGGAGAGTGTGGGAACCTATCCACCCTAGACACTAGCCTACCAAGACCTGTCCCTGGTACCAGAGAGGAGACCAAATGGAGCCACCCGCTAAACTGCTTAGGAACCACATCATTCGGGTAGAGCATGAATCCAAGCCTTCCGTTTCCTGAGTATATCAGATCTGTGATTACACAGAGGACTTGTCGCCGTCAATTCTTATGCTCCTGTGTGATTTTGTTATTAGGGAACATGGAAAAAAGTTTTCTGGAAAGCAAGACCAACCAACAGAATCCACTAACCAGAACCCTTGGAGGATCCCAGAGATTAAACCAACAACCAAAGAGAGAACACAGGCTGGACCTGGCTCCCGCAACCCCCACATATATGTAGCAGACATGCAGGTTGGTCTTCATGCAGGTCCCCCAACAACTGGAGTGGGGGCTGTCCCTGAATCTGTTGCCTGCCTGTAGATCTTATTCCCCTAACTGGGTCACCTTGTCTGGCCACAGTGGGAGAGGATGTGCCTAGTCTTGCAGGGACTTGATGTGCCAAGGTGAGGTGATACCCAGCATTGTCCTCCCCTTTCTCAGAGGAAAAGGAGAGGAGGGTGAGAGGAGAGGAGATAGGTGAGGAGGAGACGGAGAAGAGGAAGGGCTGATTTTGGAATGTAAAGTGAATAAACAAATGAATTAATAACCAAAAAGATTCTCATAGAATCAATGGGAAGAACAAATGCCCAGAGCATGAGTTCAAATCCCACATCTGCTGTTTGTGGACTGTCAAGCCTTGAGTCAGTTTGCTAACTGGTTACAAATCTCCTCGTCTGTTTTCATCCATAAGTCAGGCACCACGGCCGTCATCCTTCAGGATGCTGCTGAGTGTGAATTACGTTAATGTGGCCACTGAAGTGGTCAGACAGAACTAGCGTTTTCACACTTGACAGTGAGCCAGACTGTGGCCAGCCTGTGGGGGTCAATGTTTCAGTAGACAGAGCTCACTGGAATGGGATGGAGACACGGCGAATGCGGCGTGAAGAAGCCGGGGAGAATCTCTGTCCTGGTGAGTGGCAGGGCTGGAACCTCTGCGGAGCCTAATGCTTGGTTTACAGTTTACGACATGAGATGTTACATTCAAGCCAAAACAAACCCTAGCTTTACGGGTACTTTTATTAAGTGCTGATTACAATTATGATTTTTTATTTTAAAATTACATTTATGTATGTGTCTATGTGAGTGTGGGTGCCAGCAAAGACCAGAAAATGGTATACGATTCTCTGGAAGTAGAGTTACAGGTGGTTATAGAAGCTAGGAACCAACCTCGGGCCCTCTGGAAGAACAAACACCGAGAGCTCTTAGCCTCTGAGCAATCTCTCCAGCCCGTTCTTGTGTTATAAACACACAGTTCAGTTATTAGAATCCAAGGAACATAGGAAACAATCTCTGACACTGGGGAACTGAAAAATCTATTAAGGATCTTGTGATTTCTTTTGACCATCAGAATCGTCTTCCTAAAATAGACATAATGTTCTGGTTAAGATAAAAAAAAAACAACATAACAGAGTTAATGAGTATTTCATTTGCAGAAGCAGGAAGGAGAACAGAGGAAGACCCTAGAGTGTTGGGCAGATCAAATGAAATAGTGACTATCAAAGGGAACCAACCGGACAATACAAACCACAGCTTAGATGTGAGGTTCCACGTGATGTTATTTTGGGAGAGCTGTTATTATCAGATACCCACGCTGCACAGAGCGTGCTAGCATGCCTTCAGAGACGAGACCAACAGCCACTCACATCAGAAGACAGGTGCATATGTGTGAAGGAGGGTCTGGGGAGTCCACTCAGCTGGGAAAGAGCCGGCTGAGCAAGTACAGGGCCCCGAGTTCAGATCACGACACGTACGTGAACATCCAGGCGCATGGCTCACCTCGGTGACCCCAGGGCTGAGTATAGCTCTCTCCATTCTCATGATTGTGCAAATGAGTTTATTGTCTTCTTTTCCAGGAAAATGGTGACAGAGAGCAGGCCAGAAGACGGGGAAGATTTATCCATGAGGTCACAGGAAACAATGGCATTCCTCAACGTCTGGGCTGACAGACTTAAGTTTTGTGTTTGCAGTACGTGTCTAAGTGCATAGAGAGCGTGGTAAAAGTATTGGCTGAACTAAAAATGTGGTTCTTTTCCATTAGAGATGCCTGACCAAGAGTATTTTTGAAAATTCTATCTCTCATCTATCAAGTGGCCCCTAGATACCTACTCTCATAGAGCTGGAGTTTTAAAAGTAAATACTGTAGACAAAAAATAATAATAATTTTGCTTTGTTTGTTTGTGTCTTTCGGGAGCACAGCTGACCTGGAATTAACCGTGGAGTTCACTATTCCCTGCCTGGTCTTGACCTTGTGACACTTCCCCGCTTTCGGCCTCTGGAGTGCTTAGTAAAATGGTGTTTGTTTGTTTGTTTGTTTTAATTACTGGGGCTGGAGAGATGGCTCAACAGTACTGGGTACTTTCTGGTCTTGTAGGGGACCTTTGTTCATTTCCTGGTACCCAGCGGGCCCCCCAGGCTGAGCAGGTCATAACTCCCTCTGACTCCAGCTCCAGCTAATTCAGTGAATTCTTCTGACCTCACGGAGAACCTGCACACTTGTGGCAGACACTTGTGATGCGTGCGCTCACGTGCGAATGCATGCGCACTCGTACACACACAATCATGGTGCCCACGCACACACAATCTTTAAACGAGGAAAAAAGAATAGGCAAGAGCAGATGTGAACATCCCAAAGACTCCCTAGAGACATAACCCGTGTACTCTTCATGAGAACAAGAAGTGAAGCCGGAAAATTCACGGGGGACAGCCCAGATTTAGAGACACAAACAAGCCCAGGGACATGTTAACAAACTAACAACAACAACAACAACAACAACAACAACAATAACAACAGGCAGGGTAGCTGGAAGAGAAGTATCAGCCACGTGTTAGGAAGTAGAGTGTTAAAGTGCTTCCTGCAGTCAGTTAGTTCCCTGGCTCTTAGAGAAGATCGAAGAAGGCTGAAGAAGAGGGGCGCCAGTCACAACAGCTAGCCAGCAGTGCTGGGAGATGATTCCGATAATTCAGGTCAAGAATTTTGCTAAGGCCACTGCGGTGTGTCTGCACCTGCAGTGTCGTGCTAGGAGGACGCAGTAGCTGCGTAACCCGCGGCTGCCGTCAGACTTACGAACGATCCTGGGGTAAGATTTCCCAGTCAGTGCCGTGTATTTCAAAATCAGTAGTTCGGAAGGCACGGAGGTGACTTGAGGGGTCCACTCTAGGCAAGCCACGAAATTTTGTTAAGGCAAAGGGATTGCAAAGCCCAAGGAGGTTTTGAGGATGCTAACGTTACTGGAAATCCAAACCACATGGAAGCTCATGGGAAACGCGGTCACAGAGCTTTCTGGAATTGCCAGAGCTGACTCGGTTCTCAAGGTAACGGAGCCTTGCCCTGTTCCGATTCCGTACACATAAAACCTGACCTTTTACTAAGAGAGAGACACAGAGAGAGAAAGAGAGCGAGCGAGCGAGAGAGAGAGAGAGAGAGAGAGAGAGAGAGATTATAATTGGCAAAGAAATTCTTATTTGGAGCTCATTTGGGATTCAGGAATGAAAATTTAAAAACAAAGTAGCAATGTGAATTCAAGCTTTCTTTAAAAGTGTTTCTTTAAAAGTGTTTAGCTTTTGTTTGGGTTTGTTTGGGATAGTGTCTCAGATACCCCAGGCTGGC
>LR750563.1:231774-326774 GCA_902729485.2 Mus minutoides
CCCTTACTTGCTATTGCAGAGGATGAAGAGGTATGTAGTGTGCAGGGTCAGGAAAGGATGGAGAGCTTCCACAGCCTTTGCCTAGGCTTCCACAAGGAACCTCCAAGTGTTCAACTGTCTAGAAGATTCTTGAACTGTTCATGGATACTCTATTGCATATACACAGTTGATTACACCCTTGAACATTGGTGATCAATTTAACCTTTGGCTAAGGGGTACATAAGAAATAAAAGACTGCAAGAACATAGGCTCTCATGGTTTTTTTGGGGGGAGGGGAGAGGTCTCTATATCATGCACAACATTTAAGGATATACTAGGAATAGCAGATTATCTAAAGTAGTTTCAGGTAGTATTTTGATTTTTAAAAGTTATATATAAAATGCACAATGAACAAAACTATCAGAAACTTAGTTACATTTAGGCTATCGCCGCTTGTTTATGGCTGTGGGATAAGGACAGCTGCTTCAGGTTGCCCTGTTTCTGGGCCTGTGTTGCCTGGGTCTCCCTGTGTGTGAGGGCATCCTGTGAGGGTTGATGTTGGCAAGCTGGTGAGCAACCAAGTGGCTAGCTGCGAGCCTCTGATGGAGGCAAGCTTTGTAGGCATTTTGTATGGGTTTTGGCTTTTTGTTTGGAGTATCGATCTCTCAAGAGTTCTTTCCCTGGCTCAGACATGTGAAAGGACAAACCGGGCATGGTTGAGACATGAAGATTCAGAATTTAGGGCTAGCCTGGGCTATCTAGTAAGACCTGGGTTCACAAACAACTCAACAGGCCAGGGGACTTTTCATCAAGTGCATATGCTGTATACCTTTTCTCCATCTGCCTTGGCTTCCAGTAGGGCTCGAGTATTTTGCACCAAGCAGGTTACTGAGGTCATGGCAGACAAAGGAAAGAGCAAAAACTCCCCTTACTGAGTGCTTAGCTTCACAGAAGGGCTTTTGAGAAACAGGATGAATTGCTTTTTACAGAAGAGGGTTTGAGAAACAGCCAAAGAAGGGTCAAGAAAGACAAGAAAAGTGTAGTGATGGAGTCCAGGAGCTTCCACAACAACGTCCAGCTGCTGGTCCTGCCCCTATGCCCAGCTGTTCACAGGACCTGGCCACAATATCTTTCCACCTCAGGGAAAATGAAATGCTTGTCAGATTTCTTTGAGCTGGTATATCTTCCCAAGTTGATGTGTAAAAGTCAGGGAAGTCAGGCTAAGCTGTTTGAACAGAAAGTGTTCTATGTTTTGCAGATGATCTGTGTTCTGCAAGTGTTCTACGTCCTATAAATTTCTCCCAGAAATTCATGGATTGAAATCCTACCTGCTTCAGAGTGATGCTTAAAAAAGGAGGCTTTTGGGAGATGATTAGGGCCTCATGGATGGGATTAATGCTCTTGTAAAAATGGCTTCAGGCCTGAGAAAGAGCCCCTTTCTCTTTCTATCACCCTAGGATACAGAGAGAAAGGTCCATGAGAGTCAAGGCATCTTCAATGGACTCTGCCTTGATCCTGGACAGCTTAGCCTCAGGAGCTATGGGAAATCAACTTCTGTTTGGAAGCTGCCTCATTATGAAAGTTTATCATGGCAGCTCAAATGGACCAGAGGTGTAAAAACAAGACCTTTACCTGTTCACCTTCTGCAGACCATCTAACAAACCCAAGACCTGACAGGGCTCAGTGCACATCAGGGAAAACACTGAATTAGGAATGAGTGATGGCCACCCCAGTTCTGACATCCCTGTCAGGTTCTGGAGACCCGCACATCTTGTGCAGCATGTTTAAAACTTGACAATGAAATGCTTGCCCTTGTCAAGGACAAACCAGAGGAGTCGAGTCTCCAGCTTTTGGACTGAACTTCTGGGTGTGCCTTGTTCCGTTTCTGAGCCCTTCGAGCCTGCAGGGCCCATGAACTCGGTAGACTCATCAACAAGATTTAGTCAGCCTTGTTGAAGCCAGTGCAATTATACAGTGGAATGAGGCAGGCTGCCAGGATCTTAACGTGAAGCAGGCACCCGGGGGAACATTGACAAATGACCGGAGGCTGTCTGTGCATGGCTGGCAGCCAATGACAGCCAGCTGGGCTCTTCTTCCTCATCCGTGTGACCGAGCCAGACTTATGAAATGCTTTAGGACTGGGGTAAATAAACACCAGTGGTCTTCCAAAGAACATCAGAGTCTTCAGCCTCATTCCAATTACGGCTCCTCTTGCTCAACTGTCATGGATCTTCGAGGACAGAGCAGCCCACTCTTAAACACTTAGATAGTAGGGTCACAGCTAGAGCTATAATGTCAACAGGGACCTTGGGGTCTGACAGCTCTGATTAGAACCCCAGATCTACCTCTCTCTAGCTTTGTGATCCTGGTCCAGGTTTCTAGGCCATCAGAACTTCAAGCTCCTTAGCTATTCGAGAGAACTGAGATGCAGAATGAAGGAGTTAAGGAGTGTGTGGGTTAGATCCATGTATTAGATGCTCAATAATGACCCTTCTTTCTTAATTGTTTCTGAAACTCCCATCTCCTTAAAGAAATGGGTCAAGAGAACTTTTTGTTTAAACCAGCTTTGAGATTATGAGTGTGTGTGTGTGTGTGTGTGTGTGTGTGTGTGTGTGTGTGTGGTGTCTGTGTTTCTGTGTTAGTTCTTAGGAAATTCTCTACAATGTGTTTTAGGCATGTTCAGCCCTCCCCTAACTCTTCCCAGACCCACCCCCTTCCTTACCCACCTATCTTTGTATTCTCTCTGCTCTTCTTTTAAGCTCAGCAAGTTAGAGTGTGCCGTCCAGATGTGTGGCCTCTCACTGGGGTGTGTGGTCAACTTCTCAGGAGCCATACTCTTAAAAAAAAAACCTGACCTCTCGTAGCAACTATCAGTTGTGTGCATTGAGCTTACATGCAGATGTGTTTGTATGTGGGCTCATGTGTGTGCAGATGCATATGTATGTGTACATGTGAGCACATAGGAACCAGAGATTGACATCAAGTGTCTTCCAATTGCTGTTTACATTATTTATTGAGGCAGTCTGTCCTTCTGAATGCAGAGCTTACCAACTCAAGATAGTCAAGCGAGCTGGGCTGCGCCAGGGATCCGCTGTTTCCCCTTCCTAAGTACCGAGTTACAGGTGGACGCCATATGTGTCTAGTTTCAACGTGGGTTCGGGGGCTCTGAACTGTGATTCTCAGTCTTGCATGGCAAGTGCTTTTATCATTCATTGAGTCATCTCCTCTTCCCAGTATCAGAATATCTGAAGTATTTTGTTGCTTGATGAACACTGAGGGTCACAAAAATCGTAGGATACATATACCCAACAAAAAGCTTATTTTTCTAAAATACAAATGGGTCCTAAATATAATATATATATACATAGGTATACGTATCTTATAGTCTTACAGACATACTTTATACTTATGCCTGTGTGTGTGTATACACACACACACAAACACATACACACACGCACACACACGTATATATAAACTATCATGCTGGGGGTGGACCTTGTACCTAAATCAGGAAGAGGTGAATACAGTTCAGTGACAGCCCTTGCCTAGTGCACTATATTTTGCGATGCTTTAGATTTCTAATGCTTCAGAAATTCCAAAGACTTCCTTTTATTTTAGGCAGAGACCAAAAATCCAACAGAAAAAAAAATAAAGGAAAAGAGTAGACAATTCTTGAAATGAAAAATGCAATTTTTTTTTGTTGTTGTTCATGTGTTTGTTCTGTTTTGTTTCAGGACATCTTGGGTTGGTTTGGTACCTGCTTTGTAGCCCAGGCTGGCCACGGTACCTGCTTTGTAGCCCAGGCTGGCCACGGTACCTGCTTTGTAGCCCAGGCTGGCCACGTACTGGCTGAGATGCTTCCGCCTCTACTTCCCAAGTGGTGGCATTGTAGGTGTGGCGTGCCATGGCAACAGGCTCAACTGACATTTACACATGAGCAGTAGTGCTCATGACCACTCTGAATAATGAACTAAACCAAACCTATACAAAAATGATGTTTTTTTTTAATCTGCTGAATTTGCAAACATGCAAGTTTGATGACAATCTTATGGGCCTGGTTTTATGCAAGGAGATTACTTGTATATGTGGTAGATGTATCCATCCCTGTAAATTCATATGGAAAGATCTCCAGGCAAAGTGACCGAGATAAAGAGTGAGCGACACTAATGTGTGGAGAGGATACATTTTGGACAAATGAAACACAAGTGGATGGGGCTGTCACTCAATGGTGACACTGCTTATGTAGCATGCAGGAAGCCCTAGGTTTGATCTTAGGATCACACAAACTCAGCAGGGCAGCACATACATCTAATCTCATCACTCAGAAGGTCTAATATAAAGCTCTTTTAGTGAATGAAAAAAGCCTATTTAAAAATAAAGAGATGGAGTCTGTCACATAGGCAGCTGACACTGACTTCTATATTATATATACACTTCTCATCAGATGAAAGGTAACAAAAGATTACTGCCTTTAATGGACAATATTCCCATTACTGCCCAGCCCACTCTAGACTTGAATAAACTGGTCTTCTTATATATATATATAAAAAAAGGATAACCACTTCCCAACAAGGGAAATTTTATTCCTGCAATGATTTCTTTTAATTTGGTGCAATCCAGACTCTCACTGGAGATTAAGTCGTGTTTGCCAGTGACAGATTCCACCTGTGCATTGGTTTTGTGACATTTTTTTTTGCCAAGTGGGTATACTTTCTATAACACATATGTTTACAAAGATGGCCATATTGTTCTTAAAAATAATAGAGCAGTTAGAACTCTGTCACCTAAGGTGGCATCAGAGCTTCCATGTGGAAGGAGCTCAAGGGCCATAAACAAACGCTGCTGACAGCATCAAGCCTTGGTTTGTAGAGGATTCTCTTTACATAGAGATGGGCTGGGCTGAGGATGCAGAGGTCCAGCAGCTGGGTATTGTGGGTGACATTGTCAATATTGTCAATCACTTAGGTGATCAAGAATCTAAGCACACCTTTGATGAGTTATCTGGATTAAGGTTGAATGAGGGGAGGGGAGACCTACACTGCATGTGTCTTATTTCTGTTTCCACAGAAACAGGGTTTTTCTTTTACAGAACCAGGTCAATAAGATGTGTTACCCAACGTGCATGCTTGCAAATTTTAACAGGCTAAGACAACCATCAGCGTTCTACGAGTTCAGTTTAGTTCGTCATTCAGAGCGATTGCGAGCATTACTTTACATGTGTAAAAGTCTTGTGGGCTAGGGTCTTGGACTGAATAAAAAGGACACAGCTAGAAACATTCTTTCTGTGTCAAGACTGTTGATACCATGTGACCAGCTTCCACCATGTCTTCTTATATCCCTTCCCCACCATGATGGACTGTAACCCCTGCAGCCAACAGCCAGAATAAACCCTTTACCACCTTAAATTGCTTTTGTTGAGCATTTGGTTGCAGTAATGAGTCAAGGAACTACTACAGCTAGTATTTATTAGTCTCCCAGTCTCATCGCCAAGACTGGAAAAAAAATTGAGATTGTCTTTATTAATGGATCAAAATTGATGATATCTATGCAGCTTAGTTTTTTGTTTGTTTGTTTGTTTGTTTGTTTTTTTGTTTTTGTTTTTGTTTAACTTAACAAAAGCTAGAGTTATCTGGGGAGAGGGAACATTAAGTGAGAAAATGCCTCTATCAGACAGATGCCTCTAGGCAGCCGATGTTCTCAATTAATGATGGATGTAAGAGGTTCTAACACATGGGCAAGATGGTCATGGGTTATATGAAAGCAAGATGAGTGAGCCGTGTAGCTCAGTCAGTAGCATTTCTCTATGTTCACTGCTCAGTTCCTGCCTCTAGGTTCCTGTCTTGAGCTCCTGCTCTGACTTCCTTGAGTGATGGACTACAAGCTGTAAGATGAAATAAACGTTTTCTTCTCCAAGTTGCTTGTGATCATGATGTTTTATCATAGCAATAGGAAAAAAAAACCTAGGAGTGTCTAAAGTGGATTGTACTCGCCAGGGGTGGTCCCACAGTGTACCCTATCTCATACACTCTTCCTACAGTGTTATAAGTTCCTCCTCTCATTGAGAGAATCTATGTTCCCTCGTGACTGCAATGGCTGAATTGTGACATCCTCACACTCCTTCATATCATGATGTCCAAACACCCAATGGCTCACCCTGATTTGAAAATAAGGTCTTTATGATCATTCGATTAAAATGGGTTATGTCTTTATCAACAAGATCGGTGTTTTTTATAAGAAAAGGAATGTCTACACAACTAGATGTCAGCCCACTCAGAGAGATGGCCCTTTGAGACACATTGAGAAGGTGGCTTCAGGACACACAATCCCACTGAGACCTTGATCTCAGACTTTCAGTCTCTGGAGCCATTTTTTTTAAAAAACGTTGGTTGCTCTAATTACTTAGTGTAGCACTTCGTTATCTAGCCCCAACAGACAAATCCAATGCTTGCCTCACTTCACGATGCAATAACAAAATACTGCATATGGAGAGCTTACACGTTGATATTTATTTCTTATGTTTCTTGAGACTAGGGAGTCCAAAATCAGTGAGTTTGGATTCTTATGAGAAACATCATTTTGGCCTGGAAAGTATGTCTTCTGGCTGTGTATGATGTAAGAATGGATGAGAGAGAGAGAGAGAGAGAGAGAGAGAGAGAGAGAGAACTAGCTATTTTAAGTGGGTACTAATCACGCTATAGGAATTTCGCCCTTATCTGAGCTTAATTATGTACCCAATGCCCACCTCCAAATACCATTGCATTAGGAAACAAGTCTTCAACCTATAGATTTAAAAGTCCCAAGCATCTGGTTGGTGACCCTTCCCTTTGACCCTTGTATCTCTAGGGATATCTCAACCAACATAGTAAGTAAGGCAGGAGTGGTGTTCTGGGCTAGCTCATAAAAATACCAAGCACTCTCCACTGTTTTCTTGGGGTGGCCATCTTGAAATCTGGAACCACAAGGAAGCCAGGTAGCCTAGTGAAGAAACCATGTACATTGTATGGGCATTACTAGCTAATGGTAGACCATCTGACAGAAACCTTTGAATCCGGCTCCACAGATAGGCCAAGCCCAGTTTTCTAGGTGCTAAGTGATATATACCATGCAACTGTGAAACACATGGTTTTAACTAAGCCTTATGTAAGTAGTAGGAGAACATTATTGTCTTGGCCACTGAAGTTCAGGATAGTTTATAGCTCTGCACTGTTGTCCCTTTACTGAACTGGTGTCCTTTACCTGCTGTGTTTCAGAAATTCTGTGCTCTTTTCAGAGAACATTTCTGGGCTTATTGGCATCCCCAGATCTGCACGCATCATCCCCAGGCTTCAGTCAAGAGCTGCTTAGCATGAAGCATGATCTCTTGTATCAAGTTGAACCAACTCTGTGGGAAGGTGGGACTCCAGACTGCCTTACTCAATTTGGTTAAAGCTAGAAGTCGGGGTAGGGTATGAGGTTTGTATCTTTGACTAGCTCCTTCTGAGCCCCGTGTTCCTCCTGGACTCCTGTTCTCATATGCTAGAGTTCCTGTTTGAAACTCTGTGCCTGGACATTTGGCATAGAATAGATGTGAATCAACATTATTAAGAAAGGCTGTGAGGAATTATTCCCATCTGCCTCTTATGCCTTTTATGACAGGAGATAAGGTGTCATATATTGATATGTGTAAAGTTACTTAATACTTTTAGAACCCCGATGTGTTTCCTAGCCCACAGTTCTTCATGAGTGCTAGTCAGCTGTTGTTATCTGCCTATTTTATTTTATTTTATTTTATTTTATTCTATTTATTCAGACACGATCTATGCAGTCCAGGCTGCCTTTGAACTCACTATGTAGCCTGAACTTTCAGCAATCCTCTTGCCTCAGCCTCTTGAGTACTAAGATCTACAACCATGCCTCACTGCAGGAAGCTACCTCAAGCCTTTTCTATATTGACTAATACCTGTTCGTTGAGCAATTAATATGCGCCAGGCGATGTCTTCAGCATTTTTCATGTGGAACTGAATCCTCACCACAGTCATGTCAAGGGTGGGCTGTCTTTGCAAATTATGCCACCCAGTCTCAGCGAGACCTACTCCACACTCTGAGGTGTGAAGGCAAGCTATGGAGCTGGAAGAGTCAGATGCAGGCCTCTGTGGTACTCTACCAGTGGGCTGCAGCTGTAGCCAGTCACTGAACTGGTGTGGTGTTTATCCAGCATAGTGATCCAATCCAGGATTAGTCTCTCTACCTCGTCCTGAGAATCACCCTGCTTACCGATTGCTTGGCAACATCTTTTACATAGTTGTTTTGGTGTGGTGTTTTTGGTTTTGTTTTTGGTTGTTTGATTGGTTGGGTTTTTTTTTTTTCAGTGACTCTATTCTCAATTTGCCCAAAGCTTTTTAGGATTCACATTAGCACTTACCTCTTCAAAAAATATCTGTAATCCTATGTTAGCTACAAAGATATAATAACAGCATACTTGCATACTGTGGACAATTGTTCTATCTTAAGAAAAGAGGTCCTACATGAACACCTGGATGGACTGGAATGTAAAGCTGCCCTAAGTGGGAAAAGCTTTGCCCATGTGATTTTGTCTATCCAAGGTATTCTGAGAGTCAGGCTCATGGAAGCTGAGAAGGGAGTTAGGGTTGGCAAGTGGTCTCACGGGGCAGCTGTCTGAGCAGGTGCAGTTGAAAGACCCACAGTGTGAGGACTCCCACACGTTCTGACTCAGGAGAGGCAACACCCCAAACCACTCATGATGCAAGAGGACTTTTATTCCAGGCGAGCTCTGGGGCCCACAGTCTTACACCATGCAGGGGTAGAGGGGGTATTTAAAGAAAGAAACCACAATTCAAGGGTGTGGGGAGGGTGTTGTTGGAAAATACCAAAATTACCAGTTAAGAGTCACGAAGAAGTCACAAGTCACAAGGAAAAATACCTGAAAATTGTGTGGGTTATTTCTCAAGACAGTTTCTATGAGCCCCTAACAATAGCATATTTGCATGGTGGGTTCCAGGAGCGGTCAGGGTGACTTTCTTTGAAAGAACACTCCCTGAACCCAGGAAGCAGGTGGGGGAAGGAATGTTTTATGATTAGCATGCCTTGGAGCATTGAGTCACAAAGGTCACATTCTCAAGCCTGGGCCTAAAGGCCTAGGTTTTTTGTTTGTTTGTTTGTTTGTTTGTTTGTTTGTTTGTTTTTATATTACACTTTTTCACAGTCTCACTGGGCAGCTGTCTGAGCAGGTACAGTCTCAGTTATACAGGAGACTAAGTCCTAGAAATCTGTAGTTTGACATGGTACCTATAGATAATACTACTTCATCGTGCACTTAAAATGTGTTCGGAGGAGCAGGCAAGATGGCAAGATAGCTCAGGGGGCTCAAAGCACTTGCCACTGTAAGCCTGCCAGTTGGAATCCGGCTTCCTGGAATCAACAGTTAAAGGAGAGAAGAGACTCTACCAAATTGTGCTTTGACGTCTACATGCCTGCCATGGCATGTGTGATTGCAGTCACACAATGATGAATAATGTTAAAAAATTCAAAAATATGTTCTACTTTGCTGCAATAAATACTATGACAAGAAGAAAATTTGGGGAGATAAGTGTTTATATTCTACTGTGTGTCATCAAAAGACGCCATGGCAGAAATCTGTTGGCAAAAACTGAAGCAGTAACTAAGTAAAAGGAACACTTACTTACTGGCTTGTTCTTATGGCTTGTGCAGCATACCATATACAGCCTAGGACCACTTGCTAGGGGGTGACAACACCCACAGTGGGCCTGAGTCCTCTCACACCTATCGAGAAAGGGCTGTGACTCTAGTTTGTGTCAAGTTGTCAAAAACAAGCTATCACATATGTTAAGAGCATAAACCTCATGTTATGTTGTTGCCTCAGTCAAAACAACATAGAGGAAAAACACAAGTTTTGTTCCCATGCAGGTTTCCCTATTTCTGCTACTCTCAAGGTCTGTGACGAGGTGAGGGCTGACTGGGTTTTCTGGTAGTATAAGTCATTTCTGTCACCGCCAATTAACTGCCGTCACTAATTCTGAATCTTCCCCCATAAGCAGAGCATGTGTTGGGGACAGTCAGTCTGAATTTACAAAGTAGCTGAAGTCCAGGTCTAATTTTTGTTGTTGTTTTGTTTCATGTTACTTATTCTTTTGACTCTGCTTGCATTTAGCTCACACTGGGTTCATGGCAGAAGTAGCCATAGAGCTGGGGTCTGGGAAAACAGCTCAGTGGTTACCTAAGGCTATATGTTCTGTGCAAGGTTAGAGGACCTGAATTAGGATCTCAAGCCTCCAAGGGTGTGTTCTCAGGCATGCCCATAACTTCAGTGCCGTGAGGAGAAAGAGACAGATCTGGGGGTTGCTGGCCATCAGCCAAGCTCTAGGCTCAGGAAGAGATCCTACCTCAAGAAATTAAGGTAGAAAACGAGAGGGCAAGATGCTGATGTCCTCCCATGGTCTCTGCACAAGCCTGCATGGGAGAGTCTAGCTGTATATGGTGTATACCACAAACACAGGACACACATATATGCATAACCTATATACGTAGCACACACCATTAAAAAATGCAGAACTGTATTTAAAACCATCTACCTGGAGAGCTTGGGTAGGCTTTGTGGCTTTGTGGCTTTGTTCTTTTTCTGGGAAAAAGACAGCTCCCTGCCCTCCCCCAGGTCTCCCCCCCCCCCAAAAAAAAAGTTCCCTGTGAAACCTACACAGAATCAGCCGATCTTTCAGGTTTTTTGAGCTTGCTGCAGGGTCAGCCCTGTGTGTATTGTTGCCATAATGCTGCATGTGACCAAATGTCCTTGTCTTGACCTTGTGGGAATATGTAAACCATGGGACCCGAGGAGGGATGTCTGTGGGAGGAAGGATCATGTGATTTGGAGCAAACGCTATTTACAATTCCCTGGGTGCAGTGATTTCTGGGAAGTGGCAGGAGGTGATTCCACAAAGAGCTTGAAGCCCCTACAAAGACAACTTTTTTTTTTAATGGGGGATGGCAAGCAGCCAGCTGGGCAGGAAGTGGGGAGCGAGGGCTCTGACTTTAGGTTCTGTTCTGGTCAGCACCAGCTAGCTTCTCTATGCTCCCTTTCTCGGCCGGCATGAAACTGCTTCAGGAGCAGAAGACTACTCAATGAATACCGATTTGCTTATTTGTGTGGAACACCAAATTCATACTTGGCTGTAAATAAAAGCTGATCTAGAAAAAAATGTATTAGGGATCTGTCTATGACGGCTCAGGCCTATTGTACCAACCCTTGGGAGACTTCGGGAGGAAGAGCCGCTTGGGTTTGAGGTGAAGCTGGATTCTGTAGTGAGTACCAGGTTAGCCTGTACTATAGAGTGAGACCGTAACTCAAAAACCAAACAAATAATACACATTGAATCAGATGCATTGAGAAAAGCTGAAGGGAGGGAGAATTGATTTAAATGCAGTGTGACATTCTCAAAGGAGACAGAGCACGCAGCCCATGTAAATAAAAGAAAGGAAAGAAGGAAGGGAGAGAGATAAAGATGGATAGATGGAGAGAGATGATAGATAGATAGATAGATAGATAGATAGATAGATAGATAGATAGATAGATAGATAGATAGCCCGACTGGTAGATAGACAGACAGACAGAGAGAAGCCAAGACTGATGGCTCATGCCTGTAATTCCAGCATTTGAGAAGCTGAGGCTAGAGAATTGCCTTCAGTTTGAGACCAGACCAAGTTGTATGTTTGTGTCAGACTAGCAAGAGCTATATAGTAAAAAAAAAAATCAAATCTGTGTATACAATCAAACCAAACTGAACTGTAATGAAAACACACACACACACACACACACACACACACACACACACACACACACACACACACACACACACATTGGGGAGCTAGCTGTCCAGAACAACATAGGAATCACTGTTACATCAAGGAAGAGCTGATCACTTCAAATTTATATTTGCAAACATATATAGAGTATGTTGATGCTTATTTGCTTATACCAAGAAGTGTATGTTTGTGTTTTAAAAAAGAAAAAGAGATTGAAAGGGAGTTTGAAGTCCAGTTCTCATGGGCTAGTCCTTAGGTTCTGGGAAAAATCCAACCTTGCTAACAGTGAAGGTTGCCCCCTCATGGTCCCTTATGGACCTCAAGGTTGCTGTGTGTGTGTGGCTTTCATTCCAAAGAGAAGAGGGCTCCTCTAGGCTGGGGTCAGGTTAGGAACGGGAGATATTTGGGACACCCACAGCTGTAGGAAGTGCATGCTCTCTCTCTTAATTTTGTTTACTTAAGTAGAGAAAAAGAAACCCACATGTCTCTTTGAAGCCCTGTGGGACTGTTGGAGCTGAAATCTCACAGAGTAAGCCCAACACTGTTGCTGGAATGTTGGGCTCACCATTTATGGTCCTTGGATTTAATGCCTGCTTCACACTTGGAAGAAAGATTCATTCATTTCTCTGCCAAGAAATACAGAATCCTATTGTTTTCCGGCCCAAATTGTTCCAAGATCTTCTTTTTCTTCTTTCTCTTTTTCCTCTGCCCTGAGGCTGTCAAGCCCAGATAAGCATCTCGCTTGGCCCTAGGATCTGGTCTCCAGAAGGACAGCAGGGTTTCCTTGCCAGTGTGCTTGGGACAGAACACCCTATTGCACGGAGCAGATCGGTGGGTGCCCTAGGTTCAGAAACCTTACCCCTTCCTCAGAGCCCCTTATTAAACCGTCTGGGTTGCCAAACCAGATTTACTGTAGTTCCCCCATCCCGAGGGCAGTTGTGTCATTTGAATGGCCAGGGTGACAGTGAGTCTTTGCTCAGTGGCAGGCAGCCAAGTCCAAAGAGAAATAAGTGAAGCTGTCCCACAGGCTAGGACATGTTTCACCCCAGAACATTCCCTTCTTAGTGGTAAGAATAAAGGCTGGCTTAATTAAGTTGAAAGCCAAACTGTGATAAAATAATAGGTGGAAAGACTTACAAGTGAGTTGGTTATCTCTTCAGAGTAAAACCACCCCAGGGGCTACCTAAATAGTGCCCTTTGTCTTCCTTAGAGAACATTCTCATTGGCTTAGAAGGGTTGGTTTCCAGCCATGAAAATGGCCGAGTTGACTCTTCCACACCCGCCCTCTCCCACCTCCCTCCCTCCCTCCTCAGGGGCCTTCCATGGCCACAGACTCCCTAATTGTCAGCTTCAGGGGACTTCAGACAAGCACGCCACCCATACATCTCTCCTCCAGTTTCTGACAGAGGCAGCCTTTCTCCTCTTGGACTTTTCAGCCAAATGTCTCCTCTAGAATGTCCCTCAAGTTATTTAGGTTCTGTCCTTTCCTTTCGTCAATTGACTTCATTCCTCTTATTTAAACAAAACAAAACAAGACAAAACAAAACAAAACAAAAACCAACAGCAACAAAAAAATCAATCTGAATCAGAATCTCTCTCCACTTTTCAAACACTGTCCCTTCCCTTCTCTTCCCTTCCCTTCCCTTCCCTTCCCTTCCCTTCCCTTCCCTTCCCCTCCGCACCTCTCTTCCCCTACCCCTCCCCTCCCCTCCCCTTTAATTGTTCCTTTCTTCCCTTTTTTCACCTCCAGAAATAGCAAGTCACCCACAAATCTCTTAAAGGCCCAATCCCAGAATTCCTTCTCCTCTGGCTAAGAAGGTTTTCCTCAGAAATACCATCCCTGACCTCCAGGTCTACCTGGAGGTCACAACACCAAGACCATCTTAGCTCTGAGAGCCATGGTAGATTCTTTACTTGTGGAATCCAAATCTGCCTTTACCACACTGCTTTGTTTTTTAATGACTACATATTGATTTAGTGTGTGTGTGTGTGTGTGTGTGTGTGTGTGTGTGTGTGTGTGTGCTTGTGCCCACGTGCATCTGTGCATGTGAGTGTCCGTCACAGGACAGCTTGTGGGAGTCAGTTCTCTCTTCCCACGACGTGGGTCCTGGGAATGGAGTTCTTGTCATCGGGCTTGATGGCAAGCACATTTCCTCCCTAAGGCAACTTGCTAGCCTGGTCCCCAACCGCCTATTTTCGGATCGGCATTCATTAGTGTGAGGACCGAATACAGATTCTCTAAATGAAAGAACAGACTTACCATTCTCGGCCTTCCAGATGTAATTCACAAAGTCATCTGGCTTGCCAGAGTTTCCTGTCCTCACTTTCACCCAGGGCCTCTTGCATGCTAGGCAGATGTTCTACCAAAGACCTCTTAGGTTTATAATAACCGAGGACTCCGATGTCTTCATATGTACAGTTACAGAGCGCCCACTATGTGTTGGGTTATTGTGAAAACACTTTGTCAAGCTAATCAGAGATTAAAAAGACTCTGTGAAGTGCTGTGGAAATGGCTTAGTAGGCAAAAACATCTGCACCCTGAGCCTGATTTCCTGAATTTCAGTCCCTGAATCCACACGATGGAAGAGAACTGTCCCCTGCACGTTAGTCTCTGACCCTCCCCCCACATATGTGCTGCAGCCTGTATGCCCAATATAAAATAAATATACGAAACAATAAGTGACTCTTCCATATTAGTGATATGATTAAATGTATGGTTTACGTTTTATTTCGTGCAAGCCTAGACCTCATTGTTGGATAACAGTGGGCAGCATATCCTTAGGTCCAACCTGGTAGGAGACTGGCCAGAGTGGTGGGGTGGGGTGGGGTGGGGTGGGGTGAGGTGGGAGTAGCTGGTCTTGTTCCCGGAGTGGTGGCTCTGCTTGCATCCTTCCTTCACACTGTTTCATTTGATGCTTGCACCAACCGTGGTACAAAAGGCTTCTTCTGTACGTGGATCCATCCAGTGATCTCCTCTCAGCCGTTGGCTGTCCCCTCAGAGTTGCCCTTTCACTTCTGTGCTGCCTCTGTCTATGTGGCAAGGAGCAGAAGGCGCTTGTGACTTCTAGCTCATAACTTCCATCCCAATCTAGTGGTTATTCTGGCCGTTCTACCCAGAGGCCCTCATTCTTCCAACCAGCCAGCCAGCATAAATACTGGGGTGTGCTACTCTCCTACAGTTCTTTCGTGGCTGGATTTCAGGGGCTGAAACTAGCTGTGTAGCCCAGCTGTGTAGCCCAGCTGTGTAGCCCAGCTGTATAGCCCAGCTGTGTAGCCTCAGATGTTCAATGCTGTGGTTACAGGGCACGCCCTGTACACCTGATTCCAGACCCACTTCCTTCTGGTACTCACCATTGCTTCATCTCACGCCTGAAATTCAACTGGAGGTTTTATTTTAAGATGAAAGCCAGCTCATCCCCTTCCTATGTCTACATCAATGGCATTGAAGGGAGGTGACAACATATCTGTCTTCACCGTTGAAAGGAAGCATCCGTCTTCCAGGATTTTCTGGAAACTCTGTCATTCATGGAGAGGTTAAGCCCTAGAGTGAAGTTTAAAGTATCAAGCAGGAAAGGGTCATGTGGCACCTGGCCGGAGATTTGCTATTTTAAGGACAGTGTGAGGTATTGAGTTGGGAAGTCTCCAACTGGCTAGAACAGAGAACCCTGTAAAACACACACACACACACACACACACACACACACACACACACACACACTTTTTAAATTTTCCAGAAGCAAAAATAAAAAAATTTAGACAGGAACAGGTGGACTTAATTTTAATACTAAGCTTTATTTAGCCCAAGTTATCGAAAATAGCATCGGTTCTCCACAAGTACATTATTAAGAAACAAAGGAAGGGCACTATAGGGTTGGCTCACTGGGGAAGAGCACTTGCCTCTCATGCACAGTGAGTACACTTGAGGAATACCCAAGTTTGTTTCCCAGCATCCACCTGGTCCCTTGTCACAATCATAACTCTGCTTCCAAGGCATCCGGTACCCGGTTACGACTTGTACAGGAAGCAGGCATGCATGAGGTGCATATACATGCATGCAGAAAAATGCTTATACAGATAAGAAGAAAATAGACCATTGTAAAACATTTTCTAAGGAAACAAAGGAATGGACTGTGGAGATGGCTTGGTAAAAGGGCTTGCTGTGGTGTGCATGAATAAAGATCTGAGGTCAGAACAGATCCAGCCCAAAGCCAGCACTGGGGATAGCTGGGACAGAGACTGGAAGATTGCTGGATCTCAGGGATTAGAGCACAAGCACAGAGGAAAACAACAAACTTCAAATTCAGTGGACCACTGATACATTGCAATAAGGCAGAAAGTTCTAGAGAAGGATTATCCCACATCTTCCTCTAGCCCCTACACACATATGCTCAGCTACACACCAGATCACACATATACATATCAATTTACCAAAGAGAGAAGCAAAACAAAGTAAAGACCAATATCTTTTATGAATATTGATCCAGAAGTCATTAGCAATGTACTTGTAAGTAAAAATCCAGCAGTATATGAAAAAACGATATACCATAACTATTCCCTATGTAGAACTTATGTTGATTAAAACATCTACATTATGTTTATTTATTCGTGTCTTTGGGTTGTGCACAGGTACATGCGTACAATGATGGATTTTTGAATGCAAGGACGATTTGAAGCAGTCCGTCCCCACTTTCTACCGTATGGGCTCTGGGGATTAAACTTGTGTTGCCAGACTTGGGAGCGAGTACATTTACTCTCTCAGGCATCCCATGAGCCCTATTAATTCCTTTCTATTTACTTTAGTTCATCTTGCTCTCCCTTCCCATCTCTTTCACCCCATACGCCCCCATTTTTACTCTGAAATAAAAACTGAGGCGGGGCCGGAGAGAGAGCTGGGATGGCTGTATGTAGCACCATCTTTCTGGTGTCTGCACTCACTGCTGTTAAGTCTCAACCCCTGTGCACCTCTTTAACTGTGCCCCACAGATCCCACTGGAGTCAAGACACAGGACGCTGTCTACAACAAAAGCAGAGGGGGCCACTGACCTTCTTTCACTTGCTGCTTTGAGACAAGTTGCGTGGGCTGGCCTTGAACTCGTGTTGCATTTAGACTGGCCTTAAGTTTGAGATCCTCTAATGTCATCCTCCCAAATAGCCGGGATGACAGGCCTGTGTCACCAGGTCCAGCTAAGGCTTTTTGTGTGTTTTGTGGCACAGGGGATTGAAACTCTGGCCTTGAACATTCCAAGCAAGTGCTCTCTACCAATCCAATGATCTATATTCCCAGCACTGTATGTGAGTGTGTGTGTGTGTGTGTGTGTGTGTGTGTGTGTGTGTGAGAGAGAGAGAGAGAGAGAGAGAGAGAGAGAGAGAGAGAGAGACAGAGACACAGAGAGACAGAGGAACAGAGACAGAGAGAACAGAGTCCAAGTTGTCTGGGTTAGTCTAGAATTCAGCCTTTTGAGTTGAGATTACAGGCATGTGCACCAGCATGTGGTAAGGGACATGTTCAGAGTTGTAAGTGTCATTGTTGCGCCTCTTGCAGGAGGCGTCTAAAAATGAAAACGGATCCCAGCTCTCCCAGCTTTCAGAATTGCACCTATACATTTCTGTAAGAAGGAGAAAAGTCACCTTGTCAAACCCCTCAGACAGATCTGCCCTCCAGACCTTTCCGTTATGATAGATGCATTCTGAATAACAGAGACAGCCTTCTTCTCAGCCTCTTCCCATTGGTGCTCGTCCTTTAGGCGTGGTTAAGGATTAATTAGCCACCTAGGACGCTATGATTTACTAGTCAACCAGAGCCCTCCTAGGCTACTGTGTGCTCAGTCGGTGGTGCCCTTTTGGAACTTTTAGGAGGTGGAGCTGTGCTAGAGGAAATCATTCCCTGGGGATGGGCCCTGAGGTCTGACTGCCTGGCCCCACTTCCTGTGCATCCTTCTGCTTCCGGACTGCAGAGATAATCTGACCTGGAACTTCATTCCCTTCACACCAAGCCTTCTCGGCTGTGTCCCCTTGAACCGTAAGCCAGGACAAACCCTCCCTCCTTGAAATTGCTTCTTGTCAGGGATTTTGTTGCAATAAACGTAATGTGGTAATAGATTAGGGGCAAGGAGAAGGAAGTGAAAGGAAAACTTTGATAGGGAGGATGGGCTGGGGGGGTAAGGAAAAGAATTGATTTGGAAAGAGAAAAGAAAAGGAAGAAGGAAGAGGAAGAAATAAGTCACAGCAGCAGGATGCAAGACTGCTGAGAAACAGTTGGCTGGAGTGATGCTACCGATCTACCCAGCATGCCCTTTTGCAGCATGGCACAGAGTGCGCACACAGCATAGAGTGCTCAGGTTAGCTTTGTGGCCCTTTTGTGAGAAGCAGGCAAATATACCTCCTTAGGGAAGATGCTTCACATGGCGAGATAGAGAGCAGGCTACGTTTCAGCAGAACCTGTATTCTGTACGCAGTGGCCCTATTAAAGGTCCATGGACAGCATCCTTCCTGCTGTGTGCTGTATGCAGAGGTGGTCTTCCACTGCTACTGAGTCTGACCTAGGACTTTACACAGTGTCTAGAGGAGAACCTGGCTATCGATAGGTTTTTTTTTTTTTGCCTGGTTACAGACTGGATTTGGAGCTCTTTGATCAAAGTCTCTTTTTCTTCAGCCAAGAGAAGTCTTGGGTCCCTTCTGTCTATTTCCCAATCTTCCTGGGATTAGTTAATGGAGCAGTGTTGAAGAATAGAGAGAAACTGGCTAAGTCTCCCATCACCGTCCCTGTGGCAGGAAGTCCAAAGGGCAGGGCTGCTTAGGCCCCACTAGCTCTTTCCTTTGAGACAGTGGCCAGAAGGAGGGGTGGGAGGGGAGGCAGGACATGGGGACTGATGTAGTTTAAGGCTACTTAGCACAGATGGTAAAGACCTCCAGGCCTCTGGCGGAGGATAGCACAGAAAGGAGCAACAGAGCCAAGCTTCAGTCATTTCTCATCAGTATTTACATCAGTGAGCCCTGGGCACTGCCTGGTTGGCAGTCTGAGTGCTGGTAGCATTTGGCTCCCAGCCCAATTGGAGAGAGGTTCCAGATTTTCGAGGGGGTGGAGGGAAAGCCAGAACAATGTGTCCTGTTCACTAAGGGTATGGAAGCCTCTGCTGTGGCCAAGTGTGCAGGTCACCTGGTTTCAGGGTGATACATCCACCCACCCATACCAGGCCACGGGCGCCAGTAGGATTCTAAGTCTGCAGCTGGAAGAGGTGGTACATGGATGGTGCATGGAGATCTGATGCAGCTTTTCACCCCAGCTTGGGAAACAGCATCCACCTATGTAACAGAGACTGTCCTCCAAGCCTAGCGGCCATTGCTATCCATATCAGAGCAGCTGTGATTAATCACAAAAGCCCCTTAAGACAGGGCCTGGTCATATTTCCTCCTAGAAGGGAGCGTAGATGACCATCTCTTTTCTTTCATCCCCCTTATTTCTTTTCTTCTATTAACTTATTACACACACACACACACACACACACACACACACACACACACTCACATATAATTAAATATATGTGTGTGTATGTCTCCCAATTCAAATGTCGATCTCAGCACTCATTTTATCTATCTATCTATCTATCTATCTATCTATCTATCTATCTATCTATCTATCATCTATTTATGAAATAAATACATCTATCTATCTATGAAATAAATACATCTATCTATCTATCTATCTATCTATCTATCTATCTATCTATCTATCTATGAAATAAATACACCTATCTATCTATCTATCTATCTATCTATCTATCTATCTATCTATCAAAGAAATAAATGTAAGGAAATAAGGGAAGGATGAAAGAAAAAAGAAACTATTAAATCCACAAAAAACACCACAAAATTTAAGGAAATTAAATATACATATATTGAACATTATTTTATTTATATGTTTATGTATATGAACATATACAATGTTTAATATATGTTTATATGTGTGTATATAACATTATATCTGTGCATAGATGCATAGATGCACCCGTTTGTGCACAGAGGAAAACACTGGTACCCTGCTCTGAACTATTCCCTTGAGACAGGGTGGCTATCACTGAATCTAAAGTTCACCCTCCACTCTGGCCAGTAAACTCCCAAAATCCACTTGTTGCTGCTTCTCCATAGCTGAGCCTACAGGCATGTGAGGCCATGCCTGGCTTTTACATAGATGTTCTCCAGTCCAGCAAGCACTCTTACCGACCACATCCTCTCCCCAGCCCCCTTTCGTTGTATGTGACTACTTAATCTCCACCAGGGGTTTCCACCCCACCTTTGATTATTCAGTTCCTAGATAAAAGACAAACAACTTTCATATTTATGACAAGCTTTTCATGCACTAGAGCTGGGCAGATATCTACCCTTTAAGCTATTAGAATCAACTTCCCTACCAATAACCCAGAGTTACAACTGGTCATGGTCCATCTGGGCCGTCCTTGTGGCCATGATTTCAAGACTCGTCTACCCCATGGCATGTGTTCCTCTCTCCACCTTCTCCTTTTCATGGTTCTCCTCAGACCCCAAACCTGGTATAGGATGTAGGTATCTTTATTCACCAATCAGGGATAACTTGGAGGAGGGGACGAGGTTACATAGCATCACTGGAATCTATTTGAGAATCTCCTGGGGCCAACCCGGGCCAATATTTAGCACTGCAATACATAGTAACAGACCAAATCTCAACACCTTTCCTTTCTTAAAGAGACAGGCTCTTGCTCTGTAGCTTGGCCTGAGCCAGAGCTCTCTTATGTAGCCTAGGCTAGCTTCCAGTTTTAATATTCCTGCTTGTCTCTAGACTTCTGGGATTACAGACCAGTGTCACTACATCTAATGATGCTTTATCGTAGCAGCGTTTCAATGATTAAGTTTGAAGGATCTCCTGATGGTGACTGCTTTAGTTAGCCATAATTGTTGAAGACAAAAGGGCTTAGCATTGGCTCTTAATACCTTGAGTCAAGACATCTGGCATTTGCCAAGGGCATGGGAGACATAGGGACTATGGATATCCAAGGTGACTAAAGACCATTGACAAAGAATAGCAGACTCTTGACCCATTGGTGACCTCTGTGTGTTGCCTGATTCTTAGTTGACTTTCTCCTGCTTCTGACTGCCTAGATGGTTCTCCACACATCAGTTCAATATTACCATTTTTTAATATGTAACTCTGTAAGAGCAGCATGATGAACCTTGAACCTCAGACGGCAGACCTCTGAGCTGGCTGGTCGGTGGGTACTTAGCTTGGTAAAAAAGGGTAATCCTATGTACAATGTAACTGTACCACGGAGTGCCAAATCATCAGTCAAAGATGATGATGTCTTCATGATGTCTCTGGGAGGAACTTTTGAATGACATTTCAGCGGCGAGATTGACATTTGAATTGGGAGACTGAGTCAACCCCACTTTGATTTTGATGTAGGCAGGCCACCTCGGATCAGCTGGTCTTGATAGACCAAAAAGTCCAGCCTTCTATCAACTAAAAAAAGTCTGCTGTCTAACTGCTTGAGCGGAGACATCATTCTTTCCAGTCTGAAACATCGCCTTCCCCTGCCGACTCTCAGATTCATGATGGCACCAGTAGCTCTCTTGAGTTCTCAGGTCATTTGACTCAAACTGGACTGGTACATCATTGTCCCGAGTCTGTCCTATGCTGCCTGCAGACCATGAAGCCTCTTACCTTCGTAAGTGCACAAGCTGACTCTATAAGAAGTATATAACTATTCTCACTCTGTGCCTTTTGTCTGTCTATCTCTTTCTTTCTCTGGTTCTGAGGAATCCTAATGTGTTTGCAAAATTAGGCATGCTTTTATCTGGCCAAGCATTTAATGGGCCACTGTAGTCCTCTCTTTCCTACACTTAATTGCACACACCCTTATCCCTGGCCTGTTGCCTAATTGTTTACAGATGACTAAGGGCACCAAGAAAGGGAATTTGGATTCCGTAAAGATAAGCTTATGCCTTCACAAATGGTCCCCAACATTTATAGGTTTCAGTGGAAAGGTTTTGTTAAAGAATTGTATCCACGATAAACTACAGATACACCTTTGGCTCAGCAGCACAGGTGTGTAGCCAAGCCTTACCAATGAGGATAAATGAGGATAAAATATGCAAATAAAGCACTAATATTGCAAATAGTCTATACCAGAGTCTGCTCTGAAGAGTGAAAATTGATGTTAAGTCAAATTGAAGAATGACTAACGTACATGAGATGCTGCTGTAAACTGAAGGCAATGTAAGTTCGGCCAGAGGTTAAAAATGGGCAGGTGACTGCACCATGCCGGTGTAGCCAGTCTCAAGAGAATCCTAAGGAGAATACTCTGGAAGTGATAGTATAAGAAAGATTGATCTCCCATGTCAATTCACACAAATTATAATAATATATGCTGATTATGATATAAAAGATAATCTTTGTCTCCCAGGTGATTTTAGATTCTGTCAACTTGACAGCACTCACCACCACACCTACCGATGGACATTTGCGGGTATGTGTGTGTATTTATGGGTTTTGTGATGTTTACTTATATTTTGGCTATTGAGGATAAACTCATGAATATGGCATATAATTTTTTTGTGATGTCATATTGTTTTTCTTTCTCCTGGGTACACACCTTAAAATAGGATCAGTGAATCACGTGGCATGTATCCATGGAAGTTCATTAGCCAGGTGGCCTGGCATGCGGCACCCTAGAAAAACAAGAAACTCTAATCTCAAACCAGGTGGAAGGTGAAGGATAACTCCCAAAGTTGTCTTCAACCACAGCTACATTCATGCACATTTGTACACACACACACACACACACACACACACACACACACACACACACACACACACACGGAACTACATTTGCCATCAAGCCGCTGTGGTGGTTTGAATGAGAAAGGTCTCTGGTAGGCTCAAGCCTTTGAGCACTGTTCCAGTTGGCGGTGCTGTTTGAAGAGTGCAAAGGGAGGTGCCGCCTTGGATGAGGAAGTGCATCACTGGGGACAGACTCTGAGAGCTGACAGCCTCACTCTGTGGTCTGTATGTTCTCTCGTATTCATGCCTGTGGTTGGGGCTGTGGTCTCTCAGCTTCCTGCTCCTGCCATGCCTAATACTTGCTTCTGTGTCTTCCCATAGTGATGGACTCTTATCCCCCTGGAGCTGTAAGCCCCAATAACTCTGTCTCCCTCAAGCTGCCTTTGGTTGTGATGTTTTATCACAGCAACAGAAAAGCAATGAATGCAGACATATCCAGAGGGGATTCCTGCTTTGAAGCATCCGACTCTGTTGCTTCTGGAGCAATGTAGAAGGCTTTGGAACTTTGAACTAGAAAGCTGTCTAAATGCCATAAGCTGCGTTTAAAGAGCTGTCTAACGGGAGACTGAATGCCAGCAGGGCTGAGAGCAAGGCAGACTCTGCAGGCCCAGCTTACGTGGTCTCAGAAAGGAGCCTTATCAGCAAATGGGTTAAAAGTTATTTACATGAAGTTTTGGCAAAGAATCTGGCTGCCTTCTGCCCATGTCCTGAGAACTTGCATGCAGAAAAACTAAAATGTATTGGGCCAATTTCTCTGGCTAAAGAAATTCCGAGCCTGCATGATAATGACTCAATGGCATGGTTGTTACTGGTATGTTTATGTGGGCCTACAATTTTTTAAAGAGTGAATGGGGCAGAAAGAAACACAAAATGTGCTATTTGGAGAGAAAAAAATAAGAGCACTGGGTAGCTTAATGTTGCAGGCAAGGCATGTGCTGGAAGAAAGGCTGTAACTGTTAATGGGGACATCATCAAGGAAAGGTCTCCAGATCCGTACACATTGTAAGAAAGGGAAGGTTGTCCCGTCTTGTGGTATTTGGGGAGCCTAAGGTGTTTTCTGTTCTTAGGATACAATTGAATAATGTCACTGCTGCTAATATGATCCAAGTGGGCAGGGTCCATGCCAAGCTGGCATCTGTACTTGCCAGTGTCATCTAGGTAGAGCTAGCTTTAGAACTGTGCAGGAAGAAAGAGTTAAAGGGTCATGGATTCATCCTCTGCGGTTTCAGATTAGTTCTCTGCGGTTCTGCAAAGGCCAGGAACTGTGCGACTGAGGAAGGCCTCTAGGAAGGCCCTAGGAAGGCAGTAGGCCATTGTGTGAATGCACAGAAGCAAAACCTGGGTTTCATTAGAGACCCCTAGATATTTGAGATGGTACAGCCCTGAGCTATCTTCCAGGGAGACCTGCACACAGAGAGCAGAACCAGCCTCAGAGACAGATGTGTGTTGCAGACAGCAAAGCTGGTGCCACCATCTAAGCCTGGACACAGAACTACAGGATTTGGATGCTGTCTTTCTGAATCCTATCATTCTTCTCTATGCTCCCAAATCTCTCTCTCTCTCTCTCTCTCTCTCTCTCTCTCTCTCTCTCTCTCTCATTCTTGGAATTGCATTGCATATTCTGTGACATTATATGTTAGAAGTATGTAATTTACTTTTTGATTTCATGGGGTGGGGTGGGGTAGGGTGGGTGTCATGAGGAGATTGCCATGAGTCATGGACTTTTAAACAGTGTGGAGACTGCTAAAGACCACGGGGACTTTTGAAACTGGATTAGATGCATTTTGCATTATGGTATGGCTATAGGTCTAGGGGGCCAGGGAGCCGAATGCAGTGGTTTGAATGAGAAATGTTCCAATAGACTCAGGCTTTTGAACACTTGGTCTCTGTTTTCTCTAGGCTCCGCCCAAAAGTTACCTAGCAAAAGCCTGCCTTGCTATAAAAGGACTGTTTGTGCCCCCCCCTTTCTACTCCCCTTCCTACCCACTATTTGCGGCTGGCCTCTTCCCTTCTTTCTCTCTTTCTGTCCCTCTCCGACACCTTTCTTTTCCACACCCACTTCCCATGCCCCAAATAACCTTCATTTTATACAGATCGTTGTAGTTCCGGTACCTTGTGTGTGTTGCGGGGGGGGGGGGGCGTGGGTGGAGATGCCTCAGCATGTACCCCCCCCCAAGGCACCTCCTTTCGCCGCGTCATGCTGCCACTTTACAAAGCCTATCCGTCTCCAGCAGGTGGTGCTGTTTGAAGACGGGGAAATTACATCACTGGTCCAGGCTTTCCATCCATTTTTTGCTCCCCTTGCCTTATGTTTATAGTTGAACGTAGGATCGCTCAGTCTCCCGCTCCTGCTACCACACCTGTCACCTGCTGCTGTGCCTTCTGTCTGGGATGACTTTATCCTCTTGGAACCACAAGCACAAATAAACTCCTTCCTGGCACACCCTTTGGCACTGGCGTTCTATCTCAGCTGCAGCAAAGTAACTCACCCAAGCCAACAAACACACAGCGATTGTGTGTTTTCTTCTAATGCATTCACAGTTTATAATTTGTGTTGAAAACTTGAACCTAGATAAAATGAATTTGGATGTATATTGTGAGGGAGGGATGAACATTCATGCCATATCTGACTGGCAAAGAAGACACTTTTGAGATACCTGTTGAGACAGGGCAGGCTGAGAAATTTACGTTGCAGTGAATACATTTTTGGGCTTTTGAGTTTTGTATCCCCGCTTACCTGGAAACATGCCAAAGTTCATCGAAAGAAGCAAATTACTGGCTACTATGAAAAAGCCCTAGGAAGTGCATTTCTGCATAGCTTAGAACGTCACCCTGTGGGAATACGGATCTTTCAGTTTCCTAAAAGAATGGGAAATTTGGGTTTTCATGTGAAATCCCATGACGTTTAGGCATCAGCAGCTAATTCCAAGTTATAAAAACACTGCATGGTCCAAACACAGCACATCTGCAGTCCAGATGAGGATTGTGGGGGTGCCAGCTTGAGGGCTGTGGGTTAGACATTTCTTCCTCTTACCTGCTAGGATTCATCTCTGTGCCTCATCCATGGTCTTCCCTAGTATAAGGAGGTCAGTCCTCATCACTGTGAATGCTAAGTGATTGTTGCTGGCCCCATTTCCCACCACACTGTAAGGTCCTTGAAGGTAGTAATTGCAGATTATAGTCTGGTTTTGTCTTAATCCAGAACCTAGTAACGTTTAACGTAAGTGTGTGTTGGAGAAATAAACGGATAAACGAGCAAACCGTGCTGCAAAATGATTACCCGCTGCCCCTCAGAGTAGACAGGACAACCCTGGCTCTCGGTTCCATTAGTGAACTGCTAGCCTGCGCGCGCACAACCATGGCCATGATTTTATCAACATGTGGAGTCACCGGGTGCAGTGTGTTCTTGCCACTAGATGGCGCCCTTTGCTTAACTTTAGACATTCTGAAGTTCGGAGGTCACGCCGAGACGAGGTTAAAAGAAACCGGACAGAGGTGAAAAGCCACATCTATCAATCAATCAATCTTGGCCACATCTCCGGCCAGCCTTCACATACACGCGCCCACGGGTACATGCGCATCGAGCACACGCATGGGCACACACACTCACAGGCACGATGAGGGAGGAAATGACTCCTCTACTCTGCAGTTCCTAACTTTCTTCCTAACTCGATCTGCCGCATGCGACCCCTTCACATTCTTCACGGAGCAGCAGATGGGCGCCTTGCCTAGCTCTGCCGAACTTACCCAGAACCTTGCTCTTCGGATGTTGAATGAAATGGCAAATGGACTTTCTGGCTTATTATGGAAGGTTCACGATAACAACCCTCTACCTCCTCAGCACCTGCGCGTACACCCATCATTTCCGTGGCTAGTCAGCAAGCCCGGATGTTTCTGCTTGTTTGTGTTCCTTGTTGGTCTTTGAGAAGCAGTAGTATACAGGCGAGAAGACCGGACTTTCCAGTCTGGCTGCATTGGCTTCCTGGTGTCTCATTTCCTCAATAGCCCTGCGCCTCAACTTCCTCATCTGTAAAATGGGATCAATAGTGGGAGTTGCCCACTTCTGGGGTGGGGGGCGGGTGGGAGTTGCTGCAGAGAGTACAAAAGTCTTGGAGGGCTGGGCGTGGTGGCGCACGCCTTTAATACCAGCACTCGGGAGGCAGAGGCAGGCTGATTTCTGAGTTCGAGGCCAGCCTGGTCTACAGAGTGAGTTGCAGCCCAGACAGGGATATACAGAGAAACCCTGTCTCGACCCCCCCCCCCCAAAAAAAAAAAAGTCATGGAGACTGCTCAGAATCATTTGGTATGCATTAGGTCCTCAGTGAGTCACGGTGGATAAGTATATGACACAACGCCTCTCCAGGTTGATCTCAGTCAGCTCCCACCCTTGTCATTGGCATGCTTGTCTCTGGGGCGGTAGAGGCTCCCCAGACTTGTGAATATGTGACTATATATGTATATGTATGTGTATATATATATATATATATATATATATATATATATATTCCTCTTGCCTTTACCTCCTGAATGCTGGAATCATAAGCATGTACCACCACCATGGTCCTGAGTATCTTTGGTCTTACGTTCAATAGCAATACAATTGTGTGATAACACCCTATCCCCTATCCCTCAGAAAGCATGTATCCCTAAGTCACTCTGACAAAGGCTTAAGCCAGTGGTTCTCAGCTTTCCTAAAGCTGCGACCCTTTAATATACTTCCTCATGTTGTGGTGACCCCAACCATAAAATTATTTCCTTGCTACTTCATAACTGTAATTTTGCTACTGTAAATATCTGATAGGCAGGATATGTGGTATGTGACCCGTGTGGAGGTCATGGCCCACAGTTGAGAAACACTGGCTTAAAGCTTGTCCTGAAATCTGCCAGTCATCTCCACCCAGCTAACCCTGCCTCCAACAGTGAGTGGTCAGAGCCAGGTGTAAGTCTTTCTTAGCCATTAATAAAGCCTCCTCATGGGAATTCATAGACTGTTTTGTCTTATGCTAGTCTAAGAAATCCTGAAATTCTGAGTTAGTTAATTTTCTTATTGTTTTGACAAAATACCCAAAGAAACGCGATTGCAGAGAGGAAGGGGAGAGATGCTTATCAGTTAAGAGCCCAGGCTTCTCTAGAAAAAGAGTCTGGGTTCAGTTCCCAGCCCCCACATAGGAGCTCATAGCCTCCTGTAACGCCAGCTCCAAGTACTCTGCTGCCCTCCACAGGCCACCTCCAGCATTGCACACATCCAGTATGAAGCTAGTGTGGCTCAGAGCTCCTCTTCCTCCTCTTAGATCTTTCTTTGGAGTCTCCTGCATTTGTGGAATGAGAATCTATAGAGTATAGAACACACCAATACATGTTTAGCTTGTGTTATGAACACAGCTGAACCCTCACCTTCTGCTTCGCTCAGGTGTGTTAATTTAGGTCCTCAGCGTGGCCGCCTCCATAGGTTAACCCAGCTCTGAACTCACAATGGTGAGACCTAGGGCAGTCACATGACCAAACCCACACCACTCCCTTCTGTCGCTTCCTTAGTGGTATCTTGGTTACGCCCCACAACCTAACCAGGAAGTACTGAGGAATCCAGCGTCACGTGTTCTTGGCTTTTATGAGGAAACCAATGGCTTATTGGTGGGTCATCGGTTTCAAAAATGCACCTTATTTCTGAAATAACCCAAATATTGGACACAGCATGACCTCCGTTCATTAGATTTGGGATTACAAACTATTCGGCATTCCTGGTTCAGGTTCATAGCCTCCTTGCTGTTTCCAAACCAACGTAGTCATGAGAGTCTCCCAAGGCCGCCGCTTGCTTTCCAGCATCCTCTCAGGTGCTTTTGCTCTGAGATGTGGTAGGGCCCCCATTGGTGCCGAGAGCCTCACACTCGTCCCTAAGAACTGCTTGAGCACCACCCAGCAAAGGTGAGTGAGGGACCTTCCCTCTGAACTTCTAGTGATTTATATCTAGCTTCTTGTGAACCAACTGCTCCGTCTGACCTTCTATTGCTTCTCAGTTCCCCCTCCATGATGACTGCCCCACTTCCCAGCCATGGTCCTGCTCAAATAACCTGGAGGTTTCCCAACCCTGTTTTATTTATTTCCATATGTACATTCTCCTGTTTCGCGGGGTCTTCCTATGAACCCCGTGGCTGGCTTGGAACTCACTACGTAGCTGGCCTCTGAGGTGTGCAATCCCCCTGCCTCAGCCTCCTGATCGCTGAGACTACAAGTGTACCTCATCACACCTGGCCGGCCCCATTTTGAGTTTTCTACAATGAAGCTGTCAATGACTAAGTAAGGTGCTTCTACGAGCAGCACATTTTAATATAGCAAAGAGCAAAAGAAACGCCTGCTCTAATCCTAGACTGCTGGGTATGGAGCTGGATATATGTCTAGACATTCTCAGCCATTTGTACTGCGTGGAAATTTGGTGCCTCTTACAACCGGTTGGTTTGGAGAGGCAGAACTCTGCCATAAGGGACTAGGAAGAGAATGCAATTAACTCCATTCCATTCTAAGTTTCTTTTCCCCAAGACTTCTGGACAGACAAGGGGACAGTGGTCAGCACCCTCATATAATGGAAGTTTTCAGATGGGCTTCATTTTCCTGCTAAGTTTCCTACTGTGTCAGATCTACACTGGCTGGAGAAGGGTTACGATATAGACTGAGCAGTCCAGCTGTGTGGAAAACAAGAGTCGAGTTAAGAATATGCCTCGAGACCCTGATGGCTTTGATGAGAGATTAAGTAGCCTCTCCTGTTGGAAATACACCCTGGGCACAGGATATCTCCCCTGAAACTCACTGCTCCTAGACTAATTTTCTCCTTCCTAAGGTGGGGGCTTCTTTTATTCTGAAAATGAGAATAGGATACCCCAGTAGATATACCTTTTCCTTCTGTTCATGGATCTTAGGGAATTCTGTGCCGAGAATGAAGTTTTAAGTTGGTAAAACATAATCCTTCTGATTATCATTTGCATGGTTTTGACATTACCTTTTAAATGTTCCCTGATTTATTTATCTATATATCTATTTATCTATTTATTTATTTTTGAGGTAAGATCTTGCTGTATAGCACAGGAAAACCTGGGACTCATCATATACCCAAGGAAGAGGACTTTAAGCTTCTGACCCTCCTGCCTCTACTTCCTAAGTGTGAGGGTTGCAGATGCGCACCACCATGGTTTATGTGGTACTGGGAACAGAACCAGTACAGAATCAGTACACATACACACACACACACACACACACACACACACACACACACACACACACACACACGTGCGCGCGCGTGTGTGTGTGTGTGTGTGTGTGTGTGTGTATGTATGAATATATGTATATATGTACATATGTGTATATGTGTATGTATGTATGTATGTATGTATGTATGTATGTATGTATATATGGGTGGGTTCTCACTCTGTAGTCCAGGCTGGCTTGTAGCCTAGGGCTTCAGATGGCCTTGAACTCAAAGCAATCCTCCTGCCTCAGCGTCTCACATGCTGAGATTATAGGCATTAGCTACCATACCCGGCTAACATTCCTACTTCCCGGCTCTTTATTTTTACCCAACACTATGCCATTCTTGAATTTGTGCTGTAAAACCACCTCGAGCCATTTGTAGAATCTGCATACTCAAAGGAAGCAAAATAAAACGAGGAAGTTCGCTGAATTCAGGGACGTTTTCCTCTTTGAGAAGTTATCACATTTTTGCCCCCTGTGTAATTTAGACGAGGCCGTTCACATCGATAGTTACGTTGACTACGAAGCAATTCACGAGTCAGCTTGGTCATCAGTGAGAGGTCACCCTTCGGTTTCTAAGCTGGATGAAACCTTAGATAGAACTTGATCGTTATTAAAAGTCATTTATCTTCAGCACGTTCCTGCCATCCTGTTAGCGGCTGACTGGTCCACGGTTTTTTCCATGAGGAGGTCTGTGGGCGCTTTACTCAGGAGAGCGGTATGGTGATGTTTCAGCTTCGAGTGAGACAGTTGGAAAAGAAGAGATCTTATCTACCCTCCCACAGAACTCACCTGCTTCTCCTCTGCACTTTCGCAGGGAAGGCTGCATTTCTTCAACTTTATGGGGTGTGACCCCCGAAATGTCTAGAGGGGTTGGACGGCAACACCTAAGGGCATGACGTTTTGTAGGGTCCTGATCTGCATGCCCAATCTATGGTGGTAGAAACGGGAAGTCTTTGGTCTCTGGACTGCCGGTCTTACTCGCTCTGATGTTGGTTCTGAGTGGGCGGGAGGGAGAGCAGGAACGTCTGTTGGCTTTCCCTCTGCAGGGGGTGTGTCCCAGTGTTTGTCAGCACAGGCAGCAACCTGGCCTGAGCTGGTGATACACCCGTGGACCTGTGGCTGCCAGTCCTGTCCTGGATCACCAGTGTCCCTTGGCATCTCCCAACGGTGCCAGTGGCTGGGGAGCACTGGAGAAAGGCTCAGCTGTGCTGTGAAGACCAGAGTCCCAGGTAAGCTAACAGCTGTTGTGTGATTCCATAGGACCCAAGCTCTGTTGGTTAAGCTGTGTTTTACTCTACGGGGAATATTCTGATTTCAACATCTCATTTCCTGAAAAGATAAACAAGGAAGGGAGTCGTTGAAGCAACTACTAGAAACAACAGGGCTCTATTTCTCCCCAGCTGTGTAACTTGAGATTTTTCTCCATGTCAAATGCTAGATTTTTTTTTTCCCCCTGAAAGCCAAGGGTTCTCCCCAGGACAGGGCAGAACACTGCTAAGGACCCGAGAAGTTCGACAGCTTCCTCCAGGGAGCTTGTTAAAAAATAACTGCTTTTGTTTGTTTGTTTGTTTGTTTGTTTCTCAAGTGCATGCTTGAGAAGATAAAATGGATTTTATTTATTAGGTTAGTTTGTTCCAGACAGGTCTCATGTAGTGTAGGTTGGCCCCAAACTGAACAGTGTAACCCAGGCTGGCTTTGACTTTGAATCCCTTATCCTCCTGCCTCCTCTGCCAAGTTCTGGGATCACAAATTTGTGCCACCTCAAGTGTCTGAAACAAGTAGATTTATTTCCACTGTGGTCTATTGAATGTGTCTATTGGAACCTTGCATGGACCAGTATAAATCTGAAGGTTTTCTCCCGATTTAACACCCTTAGTGGCTCTCAGAGAAACCATTGGCCTTTACAGTGGTTGCCCCTTATTTCTTCCCCGAGTAAATATAAGATGACCCATCCCTCTTTACTCCACAGGCTTAGAAAAATTCACGGTTTTATTTTCCATAAAAATCTTCACTTACATCTGAGCATGGTGCCATAGCCTGGCATCCCAGCCCTTGTGGGGTAGAGGTGGAAGGACCAGACGTTCACGGTCAGTCTCAGCTTTACAAAGAGTTTGAAGCCAGCCTGAGCTACGTGAGATCCCATCCGCTCTTAACCACAACAGCCAGGGATGCACTTATATGAACCTGACACTTGGTCTCATCCCCCACGTCAGAGACAAAAGGGTAGAAAGGCAGTGAAGGGAGAATAAACAGAAGATCAAGGCACTAGCTGAGAGGCTCAGCAGATAAAGTGAGACGGCTCCGGGATATGGTGGGGGTTGGATTCCTCTATAAAGTTGTCCTCTGACCTTCACATGTCTACATGGCATTCACATGCCCCTTGCATCGTACATGTGCAGGCAAAAACACATGATTGATGATGATGATGATGATGATGATGATGATGATGATAGTAATAACAATAACAATGGACAGGTCAAGGTGGGAGGGGATTTAGAGAAGTGACCTTGGCTTTTTCATGACAATTTCTATTAAGATAAACTTATATTTATGTGGTACTTGGAACAGAGCCAGTACAGACGCACACTCATGTACACACACACACACACACACACACTCACATACATACACCACATACACTTACATACATATGCATACCACATACTTACACTCACACAATACACATTCTCATACACACACACTCACACAGAGACACACATTTACATATATACATCACAAACATTTACAGACACACACACACTCACATACACACATACATACATACATACATACACCACAAACACATACATACATACATACATACATACATACATACATACCACATATACACACTCACACAATATACATACTCATACACACACTCACATACACTGACACTCACCACACACACTCACATATATCTACCACATACATTTACTTATTACACACACACACACACACACACACACACACACACACACACACACACACACAACCGAAAACAGCAAACATACATACAACAACATTCTACACTCAGTCAAGATTGCTAAGCCGTGGGTTAAATTCTTTCTAATTTCATTATAAGATCTCTACTATATCACCCAGCCATAACCGAAAGTAAAGCCTATCTCTCTGACAAGGATGGCCAGGCAAGGAATGAAGGCGTGAATAAGCTGCTTGGCTTGGCTTGTAAGGGGAGCGGCTTGCTTTATGATTCACCAACCACGAGGACTAAGACTAAAGGCAGGAAGATGTCTGTGTGCTGAGCCCTGTAGGCTCGTTGTGTATACTCACAAAACTGGTGTGATATTTAGCCTGAAGGCATATATGTCTTACTTCTTCCAGAAGGCAGTAGATGTCTTAAAAGCACTGCTACTCTGGAAACTTCCCTTGCTAGGCTCCAGAATAGTATGTGCGTGCATATGTGCATGCATGCATGCTTGCATATCAATGTGCATGTGTGCATGCTATTATCTGTCTTCTGCTCTCCTTTACACCTCAGTTCAAACACTTCAGATACACTCACAGGCAAGAGAAATAAATGCACATATTCATTTAAGCCAGGACACGTAAAAAATGGTAAGGATGTCTGTCTGTCTGTCTGTCTGTCTGTCTGTCTGTATCTATCTATCTATCTATCTATCTATCTATCTATCTATCTATCTACCTATCCATCTATGGATCTATTTTTGAGACAGGGTCTCTCTATGCAGTCCAGACTGGCCTTAGAGTCTTCTGCCTCTGCCTTCTAAGTATTGAGATTATAGATGGGTGAATACGTGCCTAGCCGTGATTGATGTAAGCTTTTTGGTTGTGAACAAGAAGAAATAGAATAATCAAAAGGATACAGGGTATCTAAGGTCATGGCAGCAGAAGATATGTGTATCACAAGGTAAGGAATCCAGACAGTGGAGGGGTGGCACCTGTAGGACAAATGTCACCCAATTCACATTTCTACTTAAAGCCACACCTCGTAAAAGCATGTATTGTGGGAACCACCCTATATATTTACAAGGATCAAAATAGCTTTCATAGCTTTCTTAACTTCCTCAACTTCACAGGGCTTTACCTACAGCTATGAAGAGGAAATTGTCCCAACTGTCTTAGACTTCTGCATGGGCTATTTCCCTAGAGAAGTAGTCATTACATGGTGTGAAGGCCATAGTTCTTTATTGGGTAGATATAAGGTCTTCATGGCTGTAAAGATTATTTTGGAATGTGGTAGGTTAAAGTGAATGGACCATCCCATTACGGCCTCAAGCATACTCTCGGGCATGCCCAATCTGGATGAGATGCTGTGACTAGCACACTCCCTGGTTCTCGCTTCCCATAGCCTCCCCAGACACTCAGACAATATATCAGATGTTCCTGTTCTTTATTTTATTCTTTTATTTTATGTGAAAGGATGCTTTGCCTTCATGTATACAAGTACACCATGCATATGCCTAAGGGTATCAGGTGGCCTGAAACTGGAGTTACAGATGGTTGTAAGATACTCTATGGGTGTTGAGTATTAAGCCTGGGTCTTTTGCAAGAGCAGCAAGTGCTTTTAAATATTCATCCATTTTTGAACCCCCTACAGGTTCCTACTCAATGGGTGATAAGAAGAAAGGGCTCTAGCACTTTCAGAATGAAAAGTTGCAGAGACTAATATTAGAGGTAGAAAACAGACCAGGGGAGATGGCTCAGTTGGCAAAGCATATGTCCTGCAAGCAAGCATGCTGACCTGAGTTCCATCCCCTGGAGCCATGCAAACATACTGAGCATGGCCACCCAACTTGTTATTCTAGGAAGATCTTTGCGGCTCACACACCAGTCAGCCTAGCTCACTTTGTGAGAGACTCTGTCTCAAAAAAGCTAGACAACACTTGAGAAATAACATCTAAGATTGACCTCTGACCTCCATGTGCAGGGGCACATGTACGCACATAGAGAGACCCACTTATACGCCCAAAACCGCAATAGGAATGTTGTGTCATCTAGTAAAGTTGCCAATATAATAAATTCATCGTGTGTGGCGCAGAGGTGAACAGACGCGAGGCGGGCACACAATGTTGACTGCAAATGAGTCTTGTGAAGGTTATTAGGCTATCATGGTGTCTGTCCTATGACCCAGGTCAGATTTTTCAGTCTCCAGAACCTCAGAGACCAGGTGTCTTGTTTAGTTGTTATTGTTGATGTTGTTGTTGTTTGAGTCTTTAAGTATTTTTGTTTGAAACGAGCTTTAAAGTTTTTAACACGATCTCCATATTGTTTGCTTCTTTCTCATGAAACGACCTAGTTAAACGCTGCTCACAGGACTTGTGTTACTATTTAGGGATAAGCACTGTCCGTTATGAATCAGCTTGTCTCAGTGGATCAGAGTCCCACCTGTACAGTCCTGGATGGAGAGCGCTTGTATTGAGCAGATTATCTTTCCATGAAAACCTTTCACACTTGTCTTTGTACGATGGCTTCTGCTTAACCTGGCCAAATTCAATAGCTTCCTTCTCCTTCTCTTCCTCCTCATCCTCCTCCTCCTCCTTCTTCTTCCTCTCTCTCTCTCTCTCTCTCTCTCTCTGTAGTTATGTGTGTGTGGGTGCTCCATATGTAGACCAGGCTAGCCCCCAGCACATTCCTTCCCCCTCATATCCCAAGTACCGGAATTATAGGAACACTTACCCCGATGCTTGATAAAGTTATTTTTGTTAAGATAAGATACTTATTATTATATTTCTCAGGGACATAACATTCTTGTATGTACCATCACTACTTGAAAGAGACAATGTAAACATCAGGAGGATTAAAATAGTTCTCAGAATGATATTATATGGAAATGCAAACTTTAACGTTTATAAGGAGTATCAAGGCAGCTTTGATAAGGAGCATTTAGACAAGTAATGAAGTTAGCATAGCCAGCTAGTCATAGTTAAAGAAATGAAAATTAAACTTAAATTTATATAAAAAAACTAAAAAAAAAAACCCCAAGACCAAAGATTCCAATGCATTAGATTTATACTGATCAAAGCATTAGCAGGAAACATAGGAAAAGTGACCTTACAATCTCTCTATAGGAAAAATTTTTTAGTATAACCACAAGTTCCAAGTACACAATGGAAATGATTGGAAGATTTTATCTCATGAATATTTTAAATCTTCAAACAAAACCAAGAACCAGTGTTCACACTTCATGAAGAGTCCTGAGCAGTGTTTCAGGGGGAAAATGAGTGGTCTGTGGTCTGATAGAAATCTTGAGATAGCGGCTTAAAGAAAAAAGAAGTAGCTAATAAACAATCTGAAAAATTATTGATATTATTAACTACTAAGGACCTGAAATTTCAAGAAGTGAGATTAAAAACATTGCCTGTCAGTTTGCTCACATGGAAAAGAGGTGGGTGGCCATTTATATTTGGAATACTTAAAATAAATCTTAACTTCTCATGAAAATCTACAATAATGCCAGGACTAATTATTCAAATGCATTAACCTTATAATCTTAAAAGCATTAGAAGAAAACAGGTGGAAATGGCTGAGGTGTGGAGAGACCGAATCTCTGCCTCTTATCAGAGTATCAGGGTCCTGATCAGCTAGGTCATTCAGCTACATCCATCAGAGCAGAAAGTACGGGAATCTTTTGGACCAGAGCCTTCACCTTTCACTCTGGAAAAGTCCTGGCTAGCCTGAGATTTGCATGTGTGAATGGAAATATTATAGAAGCGACCCTTGAGGGAAGACAGTGGGATCCAGAAACACCAGGTTGTTTCTGCACACAGCCTGGAGCCTTAAACTCATCTGAATGTGGTTCGTGTTCTTAGGCTCCCTGTTATGCCTGGCAATAATTTGTTTTCTAAAATGACCCCTTGGAGGACGTGCCCGAGAAACTTGCTTTTACTTTAAGATAATTGTGTTGAGGATACTAGTTATTTATACAGGGCAAGGAGTTAGGGGTGTTTGCATGAGATGAGATGTCACCTCCATTTTACCCTTATTTTAAATAGATCTCCCATTCAAATTGGCTGTCTTGGACATGGTGGCATGTGCTCAAAGTCCCCAGAAGAGACAGGTGACTGTGAGTTAGAGGCCTTGTCTCAAAGTAAAGAGAGTAAATAAATATCTCAGTCTGGAGGAATTTGCAGCAGCTCAAATTGGATGGTTCACACTTGAAGCCCCAGCAGCACCTGCTCTGTATGGAGTGCCTTCCCAGCATGTCCATCTTTCTGTCCTTGTGTCTGTAAAGCAGAGTCTCCTTCCACACTCAACACAGTCACCTTTCTTAGGGTGATTACTGAGAGATATCTGTGCTTCCTTTTCCCCAGACAAGAGACCTTGTTTCTACTGGACAGAGGTAGGGAATCAAAGTGCCGCCCTGAGTTATTAACATCATACTCCAAGGAAAACGCCTGGCTGACTCATAGTCCAAGGAATGGGGGATTTAAAGCAACAGTGATACATTGTTTTAAGTAGAATTCAGGTCTACTCTTTCCATTTTAAATGTACATTGAAATAATTCTTCTTAGTTTATAAGGTTACCAAAAAAATCCATATACAAGGAGGTGTTTTGTAAATTAGAGTGTAAATTAGCATGCATGAGTGTGTGTGTGTGTGTGTGTGTGTGTGTGTGTACATGTGTGTATTTGAATGTGAGAGTACAATACAGGTGTGTACATGCCATAACACAGGGGTGGAAGTTGAAGACAGCTTCAGGTATCAATCCTTACTCTTCATTTCTGTTTGGGGCAGAGACTCTTGTTGTTTTCTGTTGTGTACATCAGACTAGCTTTTCCTATCTCTGCCTCTCATCTCCCCATAGGGGTCCCAGGATCACAGATACTGTTCTATGCATCCAGTTTTTATGTAGGGTCTGGGGATTTGAACTCACATTCTCACATTTGTGCAGCAAGTGCTTTTACCCACAGTGACTTCTCCCGGCCCTGGTTTGTCACTCTCATTTCTCCCCTCTGATTGTCATTTAGTGAAGGTGTCTTTAAGGCAAAGCAAAGCATGAGGAAACTCAGACTCTCTAGGCTTTGACAGTTACAGATCAATAGTGTTACTGATAGAAATGAGAGGTAGGGATGGCATGAGAATTCCAGAGAGGCAGAAGCCTTGAGTGGAAGAAAGAATTAATTGAGAATTGGCCACACAATTATTAATCTCCCTGTAAGGGCTCGGGGTAACTCACACTGTACAAAGCACCAGAGAAAAAAATCTTCCGTTATGAATGGTTGGCAGAGCTCCAAGCTACCAGGCTTGCATTCAGACCTTTTTACAATGTAACCAAATTGGATGTGTTAGGATTCCAGCTGAAATTGTGGGCGATGAGCTAAGCACACAGGAAAATCCTGAATAATGATGCTCTTGGAAGACCCAAAGCACACACAAGTAGCTAGAAACACAGTATCCTCCACGAGAAGGAGCAGGAGGTTGCATTGGCTGGAATTGACCAGCAACAGGAAGAATGCTTTCCTGTCTAATGAAGGACAGAGGACATGCAGACTGCTAGCAAACCAGCTTTGTAAAGACACAGCCTAACTAGAGGCACACCCTGACCTCAGATGGTACAGCCAGTCAGTGTAACATTAAAAAAAAAAAGCATCATAAACTAGGTCCGGGGACACTGAGACCGGTCAGCTCCTGCCCCTCCAGGTGTCTGCGAATGTGGGTTTCACCCACGTAGCATGTGGGGGGTTATTTTTCCTCTTTTTGCCCCATGTATGTTGTATGTATGTGCACATGTGTTTTGTGGGAATGTGCATGTATGGAGGTCAAAAGTTGAGTTGTGATGTTTTCCACCATTAATATGCATTTACAATTTTTAAAAAATAGGTCTCTCACTGAATGTAGAGCTCACTAATTGGCTAGAAAGGCCAGCAAACTCCGGGGTACCCCTCTGGTGCTGGAGTTATAGGCACGTGCGACTTTGCATGAATTTTACAGTGTCAGGTCTTCACACTAACATAGGAAGCACTTTGCCCACCGAGGCATCTTGTTGATGCCTGGAGTTGCTCTTAATGAACGGAGCTACATTGCATGGTAGTTCATCCAATTCTGTTAATAGCCAGTGCATTTCACAGTACTTGGGAAATTGATTCCCTCTTCCCAGTGTGGTTGAATGAGTCAAAGCTTGTCCGATTGGTAGAATGTCCATGGAGAGGTAGTGACTGAGCTAAATAATTCTTTGGGTCCTTCAAGACTTAGAATGGTTAAAAATTCCATCTCTGTTCCCAACTAAGACCTTAGCTTTTCAGTGAGGTCTCAGCCCATCTCAAAAGATACTCAGGAATTAGAGACCAGTGTTCAAGGAGAAAACCAGCCCATTGAACATCTTCTGTACTCTCAGGTTAACATTTAGCGACTGGCATGAATGGATCCAAGAATGATTAGGCAAGCACTTTATAGCAGAAAGTAGACAGTATGCACATACTGAGGGGATGTGAGTGGGCAGATCTTTGTTGTCCCTCAGAATAGAGGTCAATGCTGACTCTAGAGAGCTGGTTATACGTCACAGGACCTTACAGATAAGCAGGACGTCTAGGGGTTAGTCTGACTTAGCCAGGCCTCTTCAACCATGTTATGTGCTAAAGTATAAAGTATGTACATAATTTTTTTACTCTGCACACCTAGGGTACTGGGGACTTAGCTCAGTTGGTAGAGTACTTGCCTAGCATGCATGAGGTCGGGGGTTTAATCTAACTACCCTCCTACCCCCAATCTCCCACTCACCAACCCCCACTCCCTCCCCGATTAAAATGTCTGTGGCAGAGGCAGGAGGATTAGAATTTCCAAGGTTGGCTGTAGAGCGAATTGGAGGCTATCCTGAGCTACAGGATATCCCATCTCAAAACAACAACCACAAACAAACAAAACCGTTTTTGTTGTGTCTGCACATAACTGTCTACATCCACTGAACATTTTAGATACTTTCAAGTTACTGTTTATCCAGAGAAAATTTAAATTTTGTCAACTCTCCAAACATTTTCTTTCTTTGCCTTCTTTGTGTCACCACTCCCCCATCCCCATTCTTTCTATTACAACTACCAGTCAGGGGAAAAAAAATAAAAAATAAAATAAAATAAAATAAAAGGGAAAACCCTCTGGGGAATTCTATGCAAAGATTCCTCCCTCAAACCCACATGAGATGTGGAAATAAAGTTGAATTTGTTCACATCTGCCTAATTCTGACTGAAGAGAGATTCTCTTGGTCCTCCTTGGACATGTGCACAGAGAGGAGGGCACCAATCCTAACAGGGACCACTGTTTATAGAGGAATCGGCATCATTCCGTAAATGCTGAAGGCAGAAAAAACAGCCTAGAGTTCAATGGGACCTAGGATTGGATTGTTGCTTTAAAATGCTGGAGAGTGTCTGTGTGAGCAACTTCAGGTCCGCGGCAATCACGTGGATAATGAGGCCACTGTTGACGTAAACAATTGATACTCAGAGTCCACAAACACATATCTGAGAGAGTGGGGAGACAATGTGCCGCCGGTCTCTAGAGGCACAACAGCAAAGTTTAATGACTGTTTGTGGTCATGTGAAGGACAGGGATTATCAGAAATGAATTCACTTGAATGAATTCAAGGAAGTGGGGGGGCACACCCCCCACTATGATTAAGTGGTTAAGCTTTTCCACAGATGGCAATGCCAACACAGCTGTTGGCCAGGCGTTAGCTGCCCCCAGAGTAAAATGTGATGTAAACACCCATGCTCTAGTGGCTAGGACAACTCATTTGTGGAATTACATAAAGGTTCTCAGGTGGCCTTTTTTTTTTTGGATTTGGGATCCTTCTGGCCTCTGAGTGAGGCATGGGGAAGAGATGGAGACAGGGAGAAGAGCAAGACAGAGAACTAGGAGGAGAGAGAGTGTGAACGAGACAGAGAGGGGGAAAGGGAGAGGGAACAAGAAGTCAGATAGAAAATGAGCAGGAGACCTAACTGGGAGCAGGGGTTTTGGGGGCGTGTACCTAGCAGAGGTGCGTGATCACGTAAGCTGCGTAAACTGTGAAAGATGCGTAAACTGCGTGTGCTGCACAAACTGCGTAAACTGAGTAAGCTGCGTAAACTGCGTAAACTGCGTAAACTGCGTAAGCTGCGGCTAGGACCCTGAGGTCAAGCAGTGGAAATGGCTGTTTGTGAACACACTTTACTTTCTTTGTGTTGTGGGTCCTCCTTTGAGTGAGGTCATTCAGCTACTGGAAATAATGCACTCCTGTTTCCTGAAGGCTTAGAGCTCTCTATCTCCATGGCGCTGGCTGTCAAACCGTCAGCATCACTTTGGTCAATTTAATTTAACTCGGAATTTAAATTCTTTTTTGTTTTTTCTTCTGACCCAATCTAGCAAGATTAGCTACCCAAACTATAACAAGGTGGAAACAGACACATGGTATTGCGGATCTGAGTGGGTGGCCGTAGTTATTGTTTGGGTCATTTTATATGCAGTAACTCACTCTACTCTCCCTAGTGCCTGTGAATTAGATACATACTGATCCCTTTTATCTTAAAGGTGAATTAATGAAGGCATAGGAAGCCTAAGAATACCACAGGCACCAAGCTGTAAACGTCAACAGCAGAAGCAAGCCAACTTACCTGCAGACTCTCCTTTCATCTATAGACCTGAAGATGCCATTTCTCTATTCCTGACTAGTTGCCCAATCAGGATGTCCAGTTTTATGTAAATTTCAGATAAATTCTTATTATCTGACAATGAAGAACATTCCAAGTACCACATAGAGCAAAATCATCCTAAAACATTATTCATGATTTATTTGAATTTCAGATATATCTACCTTGGGGTCTCTTTGTGTGTGTGTGTGTGTGTGTGTGTGTGTGTGTGTGTGTGTGTGTGTGTGTGTGTGTTTAATGAATTATCTAACCCTATAATACAGAAAACAATATATATGAAGGAACCAGAGAACAGAAAATGATTAGTTCAAGCTTTGGCACTGCAGTGGTTAATACCGATATGAACTTGAAAGGTTCTAGTCATCTAAGAGACAACATTCTAATATCTATAAGGGAGTTTCTAGATTAGGTTAAAGCAGGTTGAAGAGCCTTAATGTGGACTGGCATCCCAGACCAAATAAAGCATGCAGCTCTCTCTGCCTCCTATCTGTGGCTACAACCCGACCAGCAAACTCAAGCCCCTGTGTTGGGGATTGGTTCTAATGCTTTGAATTAATCAGGAATCTGCATGTTCAAATGCTGAAAGTCCTTGTCCCCAGTTGGCTTTTGATTGATCCATAAAGAGCCAACGGCCAATGGTGGGATGGAGAGAGAGAGGCAGAACTTTTAGATTTGCGCAGGTTAGGAACTGGAAGAGAGGAAGAAGAGAGAAATTACTATGTCTTGGAGGGAAACAGATTAGATTTAGAGCTGCAGAAGAAAATTCATCCTAAATGTAAGTGGAGAGGGAAAGTGACCCTATGGGAGGGGCTGCCCAGAAGGTAAGAGTGCGGCAAAGCTAAAACATAGATTGAGAAGATGTTGAGCCAGAAGTACTGGAGGGAAGTGAATGCTAGCTGGATGGAGGACTAGGACTGCCCAGCCTTTGAACTAGTCAACACATATTAAAATTAACAGGTGCGAATGTGTGTGTGTGTGTGTGTGTGTCTTTCAATTGAGAATCCAGATAGCACCAGGGCTGGTGCGCCAGTGTGACCTGGTCAGAGCCCAAGAGGTTTAGCTAAAACTACCGTTACAGCCCTGCTCCTATGCCCTCTTGCATGATGGACTGTAACTCCAACCCAAGAGTCAAAATGAATCCTCCCTTACTCAAGTTGCTTTTGTCTGCCATTTGGTCACAATAATGGGAATGGTGACTTATACAGGTACCAGAATCTGAAGCAGGATACCTTTCATAGAACCAGGCTAAGGGCATAGATCATCTCCCTAGTCTAGAAACCTTCCAGAAGTACATACACCTGGACAGGAGCATTGCCGGTGTCCTTTAATAATATCCACAGCTAGGCTGGACCTGTTTAAGATTTAACAGCTTTAGGAAAAATATGGATGTCTGTTTTCCGAAGAGCAACACAACGACCCTCTTCTATTCTCGCCTCTTCCCTCTGTTTCTCCTCTTTCTTTCTGGTGCATCTATTCATGATCAGCCTACGAACCAGCACAAGCCTCAACCATGCATCACTGATAACCATTTCTGGAAAATCCCAAGAGGCAATCTAGCGTAGGAGGAAGGGGGATAAGGAAGTAGGAGAGAAGACTTCCCTATGATGCCCAGAGCTGTCACCCAGGCTTTCTGGGCTGGGTTTGCAGCCTCAGGTTGCACATGGGAGAAAAAGGTTTTAGCCAGAGAGAGTGGTGAGTTGTGGGGATGTTACGAAGGCCAGGCCTCTCGCTTAGTAATAGTCCTTGGCACACAGAGAGGGGCCAGATGGTATACACATTCACAGAGACTGTCAGATCCAGGATTGCAAGCCACGAGCAAAACAATACCTAGAAATTAAAGGAAAAGAGTCTTCCTGGAATTGGAGAATGGAAAGGGGGTTAGAGAGAGCCCCACCTCCCCTTGCTATATGGCTGTATTCCATAAAGGCAGCATTGAGATATTAACTTGGTCATGCTTGACAAGTTAACAGCAAGACTGAAATGAGACGAACAAAGGGAAATATCCAAGGAAATCATGGTGTGGTAACGCATACCTGTAATCTCGGATGTTCAGAAGCAGAGGCAGGAGGGTCAGGTGTTCGCACCCAGCCATTGCTGCACGGCGAGGTTGAGACTGAGGTTGGCGCCGTGGGACCCAGACTCGGAGCTCTGTGGGCTGCTTACAGTTTACTGTCAAGTTAACACGACGCAGTCTCACCTGGGGAGGAAGCCTCAGTGAGAGACTGGCTGACTTTGGTAGGCTGGTAGGGAAGTCTGCTGCAGCTTGTCTTGAGTGTCAGGGGAGGTGGGGAGAGTCAACCTGAATGGAGGCTTTCCCCCTCAGTTGCTTTTTTGGCAGGGCATTTTAGCATAGCAACAGAGGAGAAAATAGAACACACACACGCGCGCGTGCACACACACACACACACACACACACACCAGACACACATACAAGAAAAACACTACACATACTTACATATTCCCACACATACCACACCTATACACCTCACACCACACACACGCGCGCGCGCACACACACAAACACACACACACTACCACACCACATATGCTACACACATAGGGGCAAGTATCCAAATCCAAAATGTACAACTCAGGAAATAATTTATATATAATTATGTATATATATATGTATGTTATGAATTCAATCAGCCTGGACTAGAAATATGTGTTTGTTCTGTACATACTCAGACCTATTCTTGTCATCATCCCCTAAGTATCTGTTTTCATGGCACTTATAACAGAGTGGACTCAAGTGATTTAGAGATGACTTGGAGTCTATGGAAAGGTGTGTGTAAGTTGCAGTGAGATCCTTTATCGTACTGGTTCTCAATCTTCCTAATGCTATGACCCTTTGATACAGTCCATCATGTTGTGATGATCCCCAGCCATACAATTATTTTTGTTTCTGCTTCATGACTGTGATTTTGCGACTGTTGTGAATCTTAGTGTAAATATCTGACATGCAGGATTTCTGATATATAACCCCTGTAAAAGGGTTGTTTGAGTCCCTCCCCCAAAGGGGTCATGGCCCACAGGTTGAGAAGCACTGCTCTGCCATTCTATATGGGGGACTTGTGCAGGTATTGGTATGTTTGGTAGTCCTGGATCAATTCCCAGGTGCTGACACAGGTGAAAAGGAAAGAATAATTGAAATGCTCTTCTTCGGAGACAAATACCCATTAGCTTTGGAGAATAGTAAACACAGACAGAAGCAGGCAGGCTTTAGAGCAGATGAGCTGAGACCTAAAAGAATGGTTGAAGGGGCTGTAGAGAAGACTCAGTGGTTAAAAGAGTGGGTTGTTCTTCCAGAGGACCCAGGTTCACGTCCCAGGGCCCACATTGCAGCTCACAACTGTCTCTAATGAGATCTGGGAACTTACCTGCATACACACACACACACATACACACACACACACACACACACACACACACACACACACACACATATGTATACACACACAAACACACACACACACACACACACACACACACACACACAGAGGCAGATCTCTGAGTTCAAGGCTAGCCTGGTGTACAGAGTGAATTCCAGGATAGCCGGGGCTACACAGAGAAACCCAGCCTCAAAAAACAAACAAACAAACAAACAAACAAACAAAAAACAACGAAACAAAAAAGGAATGAAGCACAGGTTACCATTGCAGACTCATGCAGCCAAAGATCTAAGAGGGGTCTTTGGCAAACAGGATGGTGGGGAAGGTGGGGTATGTGAGAGGAACATTCATTCAGCCAAGAGGGAGGGTGACACAGACACCATGTGTCCACAATTTCTTCGAAGTCCTCAGAAAACTGGTCATGTGTATAATAGTCCTCCCTGTTCCAGTTCTCACCCCCTGCCTTTGTCTTTAGGTCAGGGAGCAGGATCTGAGAGCAGTTTCTGGTGGGAATGGCAGTGTGCCGTGAAGATTAAAGTTTGCCGAGAAACAAAGTAAGGCTGGCAGGGAAAACTCCACTCTTTCCTGACCAAGGACGCTTACTCCAAGGGTGAATCATTGAGTTTGGGAATTGTATTTTTTCTTTTAGCCATCTATATCTCCATCTCCATCTCCATCTCCTTCTCCATCTATGTATGTATGTATGTATGTATGTATGTATGTATGTATGTATCTATGTATCTATCTATGTATCTATCTATGTATCTAAGTATCTAAGTATCTATCTATCTATCTATCTATCTATCTATCTATCTATCTATCCATCTATATTTTGATCTGTAAAAGAAATACTGAAAGACTATGGGGCAATAGTCCCTTACGCTCTGTGATGTTTTGTATATGTTTAACCCAGGGAATAGCAATATTAGAAGTTGTGGCCTTGTTGAAGTAGGTGTGGCCTATGTTGGAATACGTGTGTAATTGTGGGTATGAGCTTTAAGACCCTCATCCTAGCTTTCTGGAAGCCAGTATTCTGCTAGCAGCTTTCAGAGGAAGATATAGAACTCTCAGCTTCTCCTGTACCATGTCTGCCTGGATGCTTTCATGCTCCTGCCTTGATGATAATGGACTGAATCTCTGAACCTGTAAGCCAGCCCCAATTAAATGTTGTCCTTTGTAAGACTTGTCTTGGTCATGGTGTCTGTTCATAGCAGTAAAACTGTAAGATACTATTTTATTCTTGCTATTATTGCTGGCCACTAAAATCTTTTCAAAATGATGCAGGGATTCTGCAATGTGCTACCTAACGCTTGTGACTTGTGTGCCTTAGAAATGTGTCCAGTGGCTCAGGATGATCTCAGTTGATAGAGTCTTTGTGTAGCATGTGTAAAGCATCTGGTTTTATCCCCAGGACCACATACTAGGAGAATCAGAAGTTTAAAGCCATCCTTAGCTAACAGTGAGTCAATTTGAGGACTACTAGCCTGGGCTACATGATATCCTATTATAAAAATATAAGACAAAAATATGTATAATTAATGCAACAAAGAAACAGATAGTGTGTTGTATTTGTGTGTGTATGTGTGTGTGTGTGTATGTGTGTGTGTATGTGTGTGTGTGTGTGTGTGTGTAGGGTGGTGTGGGGTTTGATCTTATGCAGCCTAGGCAAGTGTTTACTACTAAGCTATAGGCTTCATCTAAGAAACTGAATTTTATTTTTTATTTTTTAAAATTTTTAATTGGAATTTTATTTGTTTACATTTCAAATGTCACTCCTTTCCCAATTACCCCACTGCAAACATCCTATCCTATCTTCCCTTACCCTGGTTCTATGAGGGTACTTGCCCTCCTACCCACTCCTGCCTCACCACTCTAGCATTCCTCTACACTGGGGCATCAAGCCTTCACAGGATCAAGGGCTCCCCTCCCATTGATGCCAGATAAGGCCCCTTCAGCTCCCTCAGTCCTTCCCTAACTCCTCCACTGGGGTCCATGTGCTCAGTCCAATGGTTGGCTGTGAGCATCCTCATCTGTATTGGTCAGGATCTGGCATAGCTTTTCAGGAAATAGCTGTATCAGGCTCCTGTCAGTAAGCACTTCTTGGCATCAGCAATAGTGTCTGGGTTTGGTGTCTGCAAGTGGGATGGATCCCCAGGAGGGTCAGTCTCTGGATAGCCTTTCCTTCAGTCTCTGCTTCACTCTTTGTCCCTGTATTTCCTTTAGACAGGAGCAATTCTGGGTTAAAATTTTGGGGATGGGTGGGTGGCCCCATCCCTCAGCCAAGAGGCCATGCCTAACCTCTGGATATGGTCTCTATGGGTTCTCCCTCCCTTTGTGAGGTATTTCAGCTAGTGGCATTCCCATGGGGTCCTGGGAGGCTCTTGCTGGGATTTTCTGGTTGCTAGCCCCAACTCAACCATCCTCTATTGCTACACCCCTCTGTTCAATTTCCTGACCCTCTGTACATCTCCTCCATATCCTGCTATGAATATGATTCTGCTCCTCTTCCCCTCCTCCTCTCTTTCTCCCAAGTCCCCCCCACCCTCTACTTCCCTTGATGGTATTGTCTCCCCTTCTAAGTATGACTGAAGCATACACTCTTTGGTCTTCCTTATTCTTGAGCTTCATGTGGTCTGTGAGTTGCAATGTGTGTATTCCACACTCTTTGCCTAATATCCACTTATCAGTGAGTACATACCTTGTGTGTTCTTTTGTGATTGAGTTACCTCACTCAGGATGATATTTTCTACATCCATCCATTTGCCTGTGAATTTTGTGAAGTCATTGTTTTTAATAGCTGAGTAGTACTCCATTGTGCAAATGTCCCACATTTTCTGAATCCATTCCTGTTGAGGGACATCTGGCTTGTTTCCAGCTTCTGGCTATTATAAATAGGGCTGCTATGAAATTTGTGGAGCATGTGTCCTTATTACATGTTGGAGCATCTTCTGGGTATATGCCCAAGAGTGCTATAGTTGGGTCTTCAGGTAGTACTATGTCATTGTGTCCCAAAGGTTGGGTATGTTGTGCCATCATTTTCGTTGAACTCTTTCTTTCTTTTTTTCCTTGACCAAGTTATCATTAAGAAGAGCGTTGTTCAACTTCCATGCGTATGTGGGCTTTCTGTTGTTTTTGTTGTTATTGAAGACCAGCCTTAGTTTGTGGTGATCTGATAGGACGCACGAGATTATTGCAATCTTTTTGTATCTGTTGAGAACTGTTTTTGACCAATTATATGGTCAGTTTTGGAGAAGGTACCATGAGGTGCTGAGAAGAAGGTATATCCTTTTGTTTTAGGATAAAAAGTTCTGTAGATATCTGTTAAATCCATTTGTTTCATAACTTCTGTTAGTTTTAATGTGTCTCTGTTTAGTTTCTGTTTCCAGGATCTGTCTGTTGATGAGAGTGGGGTGTTGAAGTCTCCTACTATTATTGTATGAGGTGCAATGTGTGGTTTGAGCTTTAGTAAAGTTTTCTTTATGAATGTGGGTGCCCTTAGCCAGGCGTGGTGGCGCATGCCTTTAATCCCAGCACTTGGGAGGCAGAGGCAGGCCGATTACTGAGTTTGAGGCCAGCCTGGTCTACAAAGTGAGTTCCAGGACAGCCAGGGCTATACAGAGAAACCCTGTCTCAACAAACAAACAAACAAACAAACAAACAAACAAAAAAGAATGTGGGTGCATTTGGAGCATAGATGTTCAGAACTGAGGGTTGATTTTGGTAGATTTTTCCTTTGACCAGTAGGAAGTGTCCTTCCTTATCTTTTTTGATAACTATTGGTTGAAAGTTGATTTTATTCAGTATTAGAATGGCTACTCCAGCTTGTTTCTTGGGACCATTTCCTTGAAATTTTTTCCAGCCTTTTACTCTTAGGATGTGTTTCCTGTATGCAGCAAAATGCTAAATTCTGTTTATATATCCAGTCTGTTAGTCTATGTCTCTTTATTGGGGAATTGAGTCTATTGATGTTAAGAGATATTAAGGAAAGCCGGGCATGGTGGTGCACACCTTTAATCCCAGCACTTGGGAGGAGGCAGAGGCAGGCGAATTCCTGAGTTCGAGGCCAGCCTGCTCTACAGAGTGAGTTCCAGTACAGCTAGGGCTACACAGAGAAACCCTGTCTCTAAAAAAACAAAACGAAAAACAAACAAAGAAACAAACAAAGAGATATTAAGGAAAAGTCATTGTTGCTTTCTGTTATTTTTGTTATTGGAAGTGAAATTATATTTGTGTGTCTATCTTCTTTTGGGTTTGTTGAAAGAAGATTACTTTCTTGCTTTTTCTAGATTGTAGCTTCCCTCCATGTGTTGGAGCTTTCCATCTTTTATCCTTTGTAGGGCTGGATTTATAGGAAGGTATTGTGTAAATTTTGTTTTGTCATGGAATATCTTGGTTTCTCCATCTATGGTAATTAAAATGTTTGCTGAGTATAGTAGCCTGGGTTGGCATTTGTGTTCTCTTAGGGTCTGTATGACATCTGCCCAGTATCTTCTAGCTTTCATAGTCTCTGGTGACAAGTCTGGTGTCATTCTGATAGGTCTACATTTATATGTTACTTGATCATTTTCCCTTACTGCTTTTTAATAGTCTTTTTTTGTTTTGTACATTTGGTGTTTTGATTATTATATGATGGGAGGAATTTCTTTTCTGGTCCAGTCTATTTGGAGTTCTGTAGACTTCTTGTATGTTCCTGGGCATCTCTTTCTCTAGGTTAGGGAAGTTTTCTTCTATAATTTTGTTGAAGATATTTACTTACCCTTTAAGTTAGGAATTTTCACTCTCTTCTATATCTATTATCTTTAGGTTTGGTCTTCTCCTGTGTCCTGGATTTCCAAGATGTTTTAGGTTAGTAACCTTTTGCATTTTGCATTTTCTTTGATTGTTGTGTCAATGTTTTCTATGGTATCTTCTGCACCTGAGTTTCTATTTCTTGTATTCTGTTGCTGATACTTGCCAATCTGTTTCCTAGGTTTTCTATCTCTAGGGTTGCCTCCCTTTGTGATTTCTTTATTGATTCTATTTCAAATTTTAGATCATGGATAGTTTTGTTCAATTTCTTCACCTGTTTGGTTGTGTTTTCCTATAATTCTTTAAGGGATTTTTGTGTTTCCTCTTTAAGAGCTTTTACCTGTTTACCTGTGTTCTCTTGTATTTCTTTAAGGGAGTTATTTATGTCCTTCTTAAAGTCCTTTATCATCATCATGAGATGTGATTTTTTTTAAATCAGAGTCTTGCTTTTCCAGTGTGTTGGGGTATCCAGGGCTCACTATGGTGGGAGAACTGGGTTTTGATGATACCAAGTAGCTTTGGTATCTGTTGCTTATGTTCTTGCACTTGCCTCTCTCCATCTAGTTAGCTGGTCTTGCTGTCTCTGACTGTGGCTTGTTCCTCTTGTGTGTTCAGCACTCTGGGAGACCAGCTCTCTTTGGGATTTGGGTATGGAGAGGTGTGGCACAGGGTCACCTCCAGGGCGCAGACTGAAACCAGAATGACCCTGTCCCAGGTTACTCTTCGATTCCTGTGTCTTGAGGGCTCTGGGAGGGTTCCTTTTGGGCCAGGTATTTGAGCACAAGTGGTGGCCTTACCTGTGCTCGCAGGTGTGTCAGCACTCATAGGAAAACAGCTCTCTCCCAGTGGGATTTGGATATGAAGAGCTGTGGCACAGGGTCAGCTCCAGGCATAGATGCAGAAGCTGAATTTTCAATATAATTTTAATTAAAATTTAAAAAATGGAGAAGCCTCATGTGCCCAGTAGCTTATACAGAAAATGATTGTAAGTTGGCATTATCATTCTTTGACACCAAATAACATAGACATAAAAGATAATTTTTTTGACCAAGTCTGTATTAGTTACCTTGCTGTTGCTATGATAAAACTTGACAATCAAAGGAAACTGAAAGAACAGTGAGTGTATTTTAGCTTACATCCAGAGAGAAACTCTGTAATGGTGAGGGAGCCATGACAGCAGGCAGTGGGAACAGGAAGCTGAGAGCTCATATAGTCAACCACAGACACAAAGCAGAGAAATGGAACTGGAAGTGAGGTTAAGCTGTAAACACACAAAGCCCGCCCTCCGTGATCTCCTCAGGGCCCCACAACCTCCCAAATAGCGTCACCAACCAGGGATCAAGTGTTCAAATACCAGAGACTACAAGGGATATTTCTTATTCAAATCATCACAATGCTGATGTGATAAATTCTGGGCCAATTATATATGATAAATAGAAACTAAAGAACAATTCGTTACTAACTCCATCAAGTACCAAGAGGGGGGCTTTTCTAGATTGGCTTATTGTTATCCTTAAGTTTAGCTGCTCCAAATCTATCTTTAATATTTGCACTCAGAGAGTTCTTGGTTGTTTTAATGTGACAAAGAAAACCCCAGTCAATCTTAAGGGGCTGGCGTTGATTGTTCCTAGTTACAGTCTTGGCTTCCAATGTTTGTTCTAGCACACATCCTCCAGGGTGACGAGACACAGGTGTGTGTGTTCAGTCCAGAGAGGAGAGAAGGAGCTACTGGATATGAGAGTTGGACTTCTGTGGCTTGTCTCTCTCTTCACGCTCACTGAGGGCACCGGTGGCTTCCTGCAGGTGAGCTGGTACACATTTTATTTCTCTTGGTAACCATCTCTCCTCTTCACATTCCCTGTACCTTCGAAATCTATAACTCTCCAGGCAACTGAGATGCAAAGGTCGGTGGATTGGCATCAGAGGTCTTGTCTCAGGATTACCAGCACGGACCATGAGGTCTTCAATAAGTTATTTTATCTCTTTGATTGCAAATGAGTCTCTCCCATGAATATATAACTATCTTGGAGATCTTGTCTGATTCAACACGTTCTATGCTATGGCCTCTTGGGCACAGAAAACCGTATGGGTGGACACTAACACCCATGGGTCTTTTCTATTATTTTCCCTTTTTTTCTGGCACTGTTGTTCAGTACAGGGTCTCATGTAACCCAGGCTGGTCCCAAACTCACAGTGTAGCTGAGGGTAGCTTTGAACTACTGATCTCCAGATGTGTGCCTCCCTCCTTGTTTTATGGTGTGTGTGTGTGTGTGTGTGTGTGTGTGTGTGTGTGTGAGAGAGAGAGAGAGAGAGAGAGAGAGAGAGAGAGAGAGAGAGAGAGTCTTGTCATATAGTTCTGGCTGGCATGGAACTCTTTGTGTAGACAAGGTTAGCCTCAAACCTGCAGCAATCTTTCTGCCTCTGTCTCCCAAGCACCAGATGTATTCACTGTTCTTAGTTGTGTTTCTATTTGTGTATATTTAATTATACATTTGTGAGTTTGCATGTTTGCACATGTGTGAGCAGACATGTATAAGACTGTGTATACACATAGAGACCTTGATATCAGGAATCTTCTCCAATGGTTTTTCCACTTGATTTACTGAGGCAGGATCTCTTAGGCCAAGAGGTCAGTGACACTACGGCTCTTGCTGGCCAGCTTGCTTTGGGGACTCTGTCTCCACCTCCCAAGGCTGGAATTTGAGGCAGGACACCTTGCTTACTCCATATTCACATAGGTTCTAGGGATCCAAATGCTAGCCAGTCCTTCCCCTTACATAGCAAGTGCTTTAACCACTGAGCCTTACCACAGCCACGCCTGCTCACTGTCTTGATACTTTCATGAGGATCGTGGCATGAATGTTTTCCACTCACTAATGATTCCCTAATGTGTATTTTCATCTGGATGCTTCCCACTCAACATCTCCTCCAGTTGCCCACCATCCTTGTGTTCCTCAACTTTATGGGTCCCAAACTGAACGCCTGAATTTTTCCTACCGAACCTACTCGTCCTTTCCAGCGACAACACTCTCTTTCCACTTGGATAAAATATGCCATGCTTGGGTCTTTGTCACGTTGCACATGTAGATCATTTTAAAAATGGATCTGTAAAATATACCCAGACCTCAGACACGTCTGACGTCCTCTGCCGCCGCCCCTGTCTACAGCTTTCTCATCTCATTCCTGAATTGCTTCCGTAACCCCGGAAGTGCTTTCCTTGCGCCTGCGCCTGGCCAAGGCTTCCGGAAACTTAGAGCGGATCTTCCTTTTGTTCTCCCTGTTCAAACTCTGTATAACTCGCTGGGGTAAAGGCTAAAAAAAAAAACAAACCAGGCGACTCAGTGGAGAAGAACTCTTGTTCTGCCAGCATGAAGACCTCTGCTGGACTCCCCAGCTTATGCTTTTAAAAAGCTGGGCATGGCTGGCTATATTTCCAGTACTGCGGTGGGAATGGAACCAGGCAGGCACAGAGCCAGGCTTTTGAGCCCAAACAGCAACCAGCTCCACTGCAGTGAGAAACCCTGTCTCCAGGGGATAAAGTTAGGAGTGAGAGAGGAAGATGCTCTATAGCTGCCTCTGGTCTTCTCACACGCACATGGGTGCACTCACTAATATACCCATGTACTTGCAACACACACCACCACCACCACCACAACACTTCCTTCCTTAAAAATCTCCTTTCTGTGGTCTGATAGATCTACATGACCTGCACCTATGGACTCTGTCTCTCGCTCCTCTCCATCCTCCCTCCCCCCCCCCCCCCCCCCCCCCCCCCCCCCCCCCCCCCCCCCCCCCCGCCCTTGTCCCCCGCCCTCATGCTCTCCAATCCCTCACTCTATCTTTACAGCTGCGCAGCAGTCACGCAGTCACAGTACTGCATCTGCCGTTTCCTCCTCCTGCGAAGCTTTTTCCTGCAGGCACCTTCACTTGCTTAAAACAGCCTTCTCTGGTCCTTGGCCATCTCCCAGCATCCTTCGCTTGGATATTAGGTCAGGTCTTCTGGGAAACTCAACAGGCCTATGGTTTGCAAATATCATAGCCTCACCATAGTTATCTTCTTCCTTTTATTTTTTTTTTAAGCAGAAAAATGATGGCCGCAAAAGAAAAGAAATTGTCAGTGTGGTTGAGGAAAGGCATCCAGGTAAGACTCTGCTAGAGGTGCTGGAACACTGGACACTGAGACCAAGAAAACAGAGTTCCCACCTCAACAACGGCCCGGTGATCTTAGGCATGCTATGAAAATTTCCCAAATCTGTAAAGAGAGAATATAGTCATTCTTAAGAGCAAGACACTTCCGAGGACTAAACACACAGTGTAGTAGTTGGTATATTTATTGCTCTGGTCGAAGCGCCTTACCAAAGCCCTACAAAGGAGGACCAGCTTGTTTCCGGTCATGATTTAAAGGGCCAGGAAGTCCATTATGCTGGCAGGGGTGGCAGCTGGAGCTTGAGGTAGAGGTCACACTCTGTCCACACTCGGGAAGCTTAGGGACGAGGGCTCACGCTAGGCTCCCTTGCTCTTTGTCCTTTAATTCAGCTCGTGGAATGGCATCATCTCCATTCCGGGCGAGTTTTCTCTTCTAAGTTAAACCTTTCTGGAGACTCTTTCAAATACACATCCAGAGGTGCGCCTCCTAGATTACTACAAATGCAGGCAAGCTGACACTGAGGAGGAGCATCTTGCACCATACCTGACAGCAGCCTGTCCTTTTATTTATTTTGTGTTTCCCTCCTATGAATAGGCAGAGCTCTTAACTTGGGGATGGGTCTTGGTGTGGATTTAAACATGCAGTCTGGAAGCACTGAATGTATTTCCTTATGAAAACATCGGTCCACACTGGTGATTGCTAGGTTCTAGAATCCAATCCACAAAGGCCTTTCTGACATGCAATGCACTTACATGCATTAGCACATGGCTGTGTGCCAGCCATCACGTAAAACACGTCCCCATGCAAGACTACAGTTCTTCAAGGAAACAAAATAAAAATCTCAACACGGAGTGTGACCAAGAAGATTTCCCCAACAGTAACAATGACAATAAAAGTGCAGCAAGTATTTATTTATTGGCCTGTCACTATGCCAGGCTGTGGTCAGTTCTATTATAAGAATTAAAGCCTCACACCCACTTTTGGCTGTATATGACCATCTTTATTTTAAAGATAGTAAACCTAGGGCCCAGAGCTAGGGGCTGTAAGGCAGGATTGAACCTGGTCTTTCTGGGTTCAGTACCATTACCTCCTGAGAAAGTTGCCATGATCATGTGTACCATGTTCCCCATCTTTTGGAGGAACTCCAGAGGCCTGTGGGAACTATAGACAAGATCTGAACCCAGTCATTCTGGCTGGAGAGCCAGCACATATGCAAAGGCTCAAGGTAAGACTGAGCCTGGCATGTGGTAGCCGAGGATTCCAGAGCCCTGAGTACAGAAGGCTTGTCTTTGATGGGTCGGGGGTGGAGAGGAGGAGAAGAAAGGAAAATGACTTATTTATAGAAATAAGTAGCTAGAGGTAAATGTATACAGAGGGAAGCTAAGGTCGAATTATGTTTTGCTTTTGTATTTAAGCAAATCCTAAAATTCACACTAATGACTGGAACATTTTTTTAAAAATGTGAAGTTGGGGTTCTTTTGTTTTTTATGTTGCAGATACTTCAAGGAAACCAAAGCTGGAGTAGGGAGGGAGAGTGAGAAGGAAACATTCAAGCCTGTTTCCTCTTGACTCTCGGGTAGTCCACAGAGCATGGGAACTACTGGCCTAGCAGAAATGGGAGGAGAGATCTGTGTGAGGGATGTGTCAGGCACGCCTGCTTTTGTACATGCTAAGTCAATGTCTGGATGTACAGAACGTAGTGACAAATGTCAGGGACCCTCCAGGAGCTCTAAGCTGAATAGGATGACAGCTAAGTGATCTTCCCCACAGACGGGTGGGTACCTTCTAATAACTGCTCTCTACCTCCAGTCCAGGAGTACGAGGTGCTACTGCAGATGACATACAGAGATCCAGAGGAGAAGAGAGAACTGAAGAGATTTCTGAAGCTCTTGAAATCTCCATCGTCGAGTTTACATGGTCCCAGCGAGATCATCAGAGTGAAGGCCACCACATGTAAATTAGCTGTCCAGTGTAAACTGGGAGTGTAAATGGGGAGGAGGGTGGGCCACAGTGAAGGGTTGCTCTGTGGAAAAAAAGATTCTTCAACAAGCTCTGTGGCATCAAGAACTAATGTTTCTTCTTTATGTGACATGTCCACTGCATGCTGGCAAGGGGGCTGTGTCTGTGGTTGTCTGTCAGGTACCAGCTGATGGGGGAGATCTTACTTCAAACGGACCCATTCTGAGCACAAAACCCTGGAGACTCTCACACAGGCGGTGACATTCTTTGGTGACATTCTTTGGTGACATTCTTTGGCTGGGAAGGGACAGACACTAATTCTACTTCTATCATATTGGCCATGATTTATTCTACCCTCACTCCAGCCTCATGAAGCCAGGATAGGAAACCACATTATTTCTTGAAGAGAGCAAGAACTAGCTGGTAACACATACCACAAAAGTGACTCCCAGCAAAGTTCAATTGGTGACTTGGCTAAAACTGAGTCTCCCAGTGTTCAGATCCCAGCCAGCATCAGGAGCAGGAAAGCTAATAGAAATGCAAGCTCTTGGTCCATTTCAGACTTGTTGGCTCATACACTCTGGGGTGAAGTGCTTCAGGGGCTCCCAAAGCACAGTAAGGTTGGAGCGGCACTCATTTCACACTTCCATGTGCCTTCCTCAAACGTATCCTGGACCATCCCGCTTCACCTTCTGTTAAGAGGGAAGGAGCTCTGATGGCTGTGTCAGATCCAATACAGAATATGGAATCCACAACATTGACCAGCGGGCATTTTCAACATGGGCTCCACTTCTAAATCATTCTGCCTTTTTAAATTTTTAAAACATTCAAAATTTGTTATGTGTATGGATGTTTTGCCTGCATGTATATGTGTGCACTACATGTGTGCTTATTACCTGAGGAGGCCAGAAGAAAGCGTCAGATCCCCTGGATCTGGGGTGTCCGATGCCAGTGAGCTACCGTGTGGGTGCTGAGAACCCATCCCAGCTTTCCAGCACTGAGCCATGTCATCTTCAGCCCTGGCACATGGAGTGCTGGCAGATGCATAGGTAGAGGCTCAAATGACACAATGGTCAACTCCCCTTTAGACCTCTTCAATAACTCTAGGTTGTGACTATGCTCACCTACCTGCCTTTCTCCTGCACCACAGTGGATACCTGTGGGATCCATAGCCTTGTTTTGGATGCTAAAGCCCAGCCATTTGGGTTTTATCTTTGCTATGATTTTCACACTAATCTCCTAGTCTACAGAGTTGGACATTTCTGCACCTTAAATGCATGTCCACCCTTCCAGCTTCTCCTGAGGAGTCTTTGGTTCAGATTCCAGTCAGAGTCAAGGACTGAGCAGGTGTTGGTTTAGATAGCAGACACCGAGACACGCCGTTCTATTTCTTTTTCTATACACAGACTGCAGAAGACGAAAGGGGTTCCTGGAGTGTGCCTGCGAAGACAGCTATACGTGGTTTCCTCCCTCCTGCCTTGACCCCCAGAACTGCTGCCTTCGCACAACTGGACCCTTCCCAAGCTGTAATTGTTCTCTCAGAGGCCTCAGGCAGAGCGTTAATTTCTGTGAGAGAGCAAGTAAGTGCTTGTTGGCTGGGGCGCTCTTACCCCAGCATACTACAGAGACTGTACTGTACTCTTTGCTTGGCTGGGGCGCTCTTACCCCAGTATACTACAGAGACTGTACTGTACTCTTTGCTTGGCTAGGGCAGCTGATGCTGAGGGGCAGTGAAGATGTGGAGATGTCCCGTTAGCTTTATCTGGATCCAGTCAAAGCTCCCAGTCAAAGCTCCCACATGCAGCAGATCCAGAACCACATGGTGAGGTTTGGATGTCATTTGGACTGCTTGGTGCATCTCTGTGACTGCAGGATTCTACTGAGATGTAGAAAGATGCACTAAAATCCAAGTGGGCAGCTAGCTGCCTGAGTCAAAACATTTTCCTTCTCCCCTTTTTCTTCTTTACCAGAATCAATTCTAGATGTGGGAACGCAGGAGGAATTCCTGGGGATTGCATTGAAAGGCCTGCTCTGGGGTGCAAAACATATATTCTGAATCACACACACACATACATATACCAGAGAGGTAGGTAGGTAGGTAGATAGATAGATAGATAGATAGATAGATAGATAGATAGATAGACAGACAGATAGATGATAGACAGTCAGAGATAGACATAGACAGACATGCAGGCAGGTAGATAGGCAGACACACACAAACACACAGAGAAAAATACAAGACACAAACTCTTTGTATCTCTGCCTCTGTCTCTCTGTCTCTGTCTCTCTGTCTCTGTCTCTCTGTCTCTCTGTCTCTCTCTCTCTTACCCACACACACACACACACACACCATATATATATATATATATATATATATATATATATATATATGGATAGACAGTCAGATATAGACAGACAGACATGCAGGCAGGTAGATAGACAGACACACACATACACAGAGAGAAAAATACAAGACACAAACTCTGTCTTTCTCTGTCTCTCTGTCTCTCTGTCTGTCTGTCTCTCTCTCTTCTCTCTCTCTCTCTCTCTCTCTCTCTCAGACACACACACACACACACACACACACACACACACACACACACACACACTGTATATAACCTAAGAACCAGGGGAGCCACTGTTGACTTAAGTTTCTGTTTTATGAAGGGTGAGTTTGAGTCTAGTTACCTGCACTCCAGACCTTAATGGACTTTAAGACAGTTTCCTCTGTAGCTCATGCCTGTAAACCTGGCACCCAGGAGACAGAGCCTAAAGGATTGCTTTGCATTTGGGGCCAGATTGGGCTACATAGTAAGTTCCAGGAGAGTCTAGGCTATAGTTTGAGACACTGTCTGCAAAGGAGAATGGAGAAGAAGAAAAGAAAGAGGAGGAGGAGGAGGAGGAGGAGGAGGAGGAAGAGGAGGAGAAGTTACAGAAGGAGTGTCTCTTCAATGACTACTCTAGCCATCTTGAAGCTCTGGGTTTTAGATCTGAGGAAAGAAAAGATTGAGGGAGGAGCCATAAATAATTCAGTTTAACCAGGCATATCTGGTTCAACTTCCCAGGACCACAGCAATTCATGTTATGCCAATCATGTACCTATTAAGCACCATTTTCATGCCCAGTTCCAGGACACCACAGAGCATCTGTCATGCTGTGTATGAATTATCAGGCTGGTAGGGGAGGGAGGTTGTAATATACGGAAGAAAAGAGGCAATTTCTTCAACAAATGCCAATGAAAGCCCACATTTAGGAAAAAGACCTATTTCTGAGCCATCTACAAGAAATAGAAAAAAAAATAAAATAAAAGACTCAGTCAGGCTTCCCACAGTATTGTTGAGGCAGTATAGCCAGGCAGAGAAAGTGGGGCTGGAAAACAGAGGTGGAAAGAATATTCCACTTGGGGACCAGAGAAGGGCTTCCAGATCAGCTAACGATTAGGTCCTGAATGAAGAACAAACAGGAGTTGTCCTTAGAGAGGGACCAACTCTGTACAGACAAGCACGAGCCCTGAGCTAGGAAACCCAGTGCTTATAAGGAGTTAGCAAGCTGCTTTAAAGTTGTATCGTGGCTGGGGCGATGTTGGAGTTAATAAAATGGTGCAAGCATGAAGACACGGGCGAACATAGACTCAGGATCCCTGGGGTCTCTGGTCTGCTAATATACCTGAATTGCTGAGCTCCAGGGTCTTCAGTTAAAGACCCCCTCTCAAAAAAATAGATACAGACTAGTTGATAGAGACACCAGACATCCCATTTCCACGTGCACACACATATACACGCTCACTAGAATGGTCTCACAATGGTTAGAAATTCACTGTCTTAGTCAGGGTTTCTATTCCTGGACAAACATCATGACCAAGAAACAAGTTGGGGAAGAAAGGGTTTGTTTGGCTTACACTTCCATACTGCTGTTTATCACCAAGGAAGGCAGGACTGGAACTCAAGCAGGTCAGGAAGCAGGAGCTGATGCAGAGGCCATAGAGGGACGCTGCTTACTGGACCGCTCATGGCTTGCTCAGCATGCTCTCTTATAGAACCCAAGACTACCAGCCCAGAGATGGTCCCACCCACAATGGGCCCGTCCCTCTTGATCACTAATTGAGAAAATGCCTTACAATTGGATCTCATGGAGGCATTTCCTCAACTGAAGCTCCTTTCTCTGTGATAACTCCAGCTGTGTCAAGTTGACACAAAACTAGTCAGTACATTCACCACTGAAAATTCCGATTTTCTTTCTTTCCTTTGTGATGTTAAATGAATATATTTCATGAAAATAAATGGAAGTACTTACCATGGATTCAGAATTGTACTTTTATAATTTCATGCTGCTGACAAAATCAAGTTAGACATTTATTTTCTCTAAAGACCTTTTCTCTTTTATTTCCCATAGAAGTTTGGGGCACTTTTGAAATCGATGAAAAATTTCCCGAAGATCTTTGGAATTCATCATCTGCTGTATATGCCCACTACACAGTTGGAATTGAAAACCAAGTAAGCATTGTTTATTATGTAAGGATTTTCTTGCTAACCATAAGTTCCAATGCTTTTCAATTTAGAACATGCATTTAATACACATTTTGTATGTGTTCATATTTGTATATACCTGTGGGTATTGTGTGCACATATAGGGAATAGAGAAAAACAGACTCAAATGTTGTCTTTTCTCTCCCACCCCTGCGTTTTTTTCCTTCTAGACAGGACTTTCTTTGGTCTGGGGCTCACCAAGTCATCTGGGCTGACTGGCCAGTGAGTCTGTCTAGTCTGCCTGCCTCAGCCTCCTGAGTGCTGAGATTATAAACATGCACCATCACATCTGATGTGGGTCCTGGGGCTCAAACTCAGGTCTTCATGCAAGACAAGTGCTTTACTGACTGAACTGTCATCCTAGCTCCTTAATAACATATTTTTTACAGATTTATTTCATTTTAAAGTGTGTGTGTGTGTGTGTGTGTGTGTGCGCGCGCGCGCGCGCGCTCATGTGCGCGAGTACGTGTATTCTACGAATGCATGTATGCACATGCCCACAGAGCCCAGAAATGGCCCTGAAGTTAGACTTAAGGGTGGCTGTGAGTTACTCAACATGGATGCTGGGAACAGGGAATTCAAGTTCTCTGCATGGTCCTAACCACTGAGCCTTTGGTCCCTTAGTGCATATTTAATTACTTATTTTGGATGAGTTCCATTCTACACACAGTTGATGACCCAAGAGTATTTCCCTAAGACTTTATCAGTTGAGCTCTCAATTGCCTTGTGTCTGATTTTGTGTACTTATTTAATATTGTACTAAGGATTCTTGACAATTTTGTGGTTTTTAATCACGGAAAGCAAATTACTATGACCTAAACTCAATTGTCATCATTTTAATATGTTCCACAAAGAACTGTCTCTTAGAAGCTGAACAGTTACTGAACAAAGTGTTACCTCACAGCAAAGTCAATTAGAGCTGGACCAGTTAATCTGAAGACCAGAACATAGACCCGGTACATTGACTTCACTGCAGTCATGTAAGAACAGACCAGTCAGTGTGCCTATGATGAGGACCAAAACATAGACCTGGGTACATTTATTATATTATTTAGTACCCTATTTCCTGCTATTCTAAGATGTTGAATCATTACCAAACCGCTCCCCCTCTCTGTTCCTGTGTGAAGGCCTTCCTGTTAAAAGGTGTCTACACACTATCATTATGTTATAATTTTGAGACAAGGTCTCCCACTGGTCTCGCCAATTGACTAGACTGGTTGGCCAGCAAGCTCCAAGACCTGCCTGTCTCTACTTCCCGGGACTAGGGCTACAGATGCATGTGGCTATATATATTCCACTTATATGAGTGCTAGGAACCTGAACTCAACTCCTCATGACTGTAGCAATGACTTTGCTAATGGAGCCATTTCACCAGGCTCTGATAGCTCACTTTTTCCTAGCATCATCAAAAATAAATGTGTGTGTGTATTCTCAGTTGCTACTTGACTGTATTTGTTATGACATATAACTTCTTCCCATGGCCCCTTCTTCTTTTGCTCATCTGTTACTGCTTTATTTTCTGTTTGCATCTGACTTTTGCTCCCAACGTCCTTTTGATGTGTGAAGACAAAGATTGAATCATTGTCTTTTGTTTTCTCTCTGAGCTTAAAGAAGCATACAGAAGAGTCCATGGTTTTGAGTCAGTTCGGGTCACCCAACTTCGGTAAGTCCCATCTGGTCTCAGAAGGGCTGCGCTAGAATCCTTCACTGGTCCTGAGAATGCCCAGTGATATTCCTGCTGCCTTTGACAGAACTGAAAAGTCAGCGTTAGGCAGATCATTTAGTCAGTGTCCACCTTGCAAGCATGAGGTCTGGAGTCTGACCCCAGAACCCCACAACAGTGCCTGGCATGGTAATGCACACATTTGTTTCCAGTGACAAGGGCAGTAGAAACAGTGGATCCCTGGGGTCTACTGACCAGCAAGACTCACCTAATTAATGAGTCCAGCAACTGGAAGACCAGGTAAGAAGAAGGTGGAGAAGGTGGCTGGCCAGTGAGAGATCCTGTGTCAAAAGGGGTAGATGGTATTCCTAATGGCAACCTGAGGTTGTTCTCTTACCTCCACCTGCAAGTACATACATGCATGTGAACACACATATACATTTATACAAAGAACACACACACACACACACACACACACATTAAAAAGAATTGTAAATACATGGGCATAAGGTGGCGGGACCTTGAGAGGAAGGGGGACATCATAGAGTTCAGGTTCAAGAAAGGGTGAGAGTTGGCATTAGAGTGTGGGTATTGAGAGGTGAGCATTTCCTGCCACAGTGGACATGGTGTTGTATTATTTGGAGTCAGGATGGAAACCTTGTAGACATTATCCTTCTGGGCAGGCAGGTATCAAGTATAGACTGTGGTTTAAAACTCAGAGGTCATTGTCTACAGCAAATCAAGGGATATTTAGTAAATTAGCCTTTTGTTTATGATTCAATTCAAAGTTATTTGGAGTTGAACGTGCATGCCTCCACTCCAGCTACTTGTGGGCTACTTGCTGGAGGAAGTAGCTCAGAGTTCAAGGAATGTGACTCATTATTTTTTTCCCATGGTTCACTTCAAATCACTCATGGGGAATTTTCAACAACACTTGCTATAAATATGTTCCTATTCCATAAAGTCATTTAGAAAGTCCCACGGGAATAATTTTCTTTAAAACCCAACACAGAGACCACTGCTTCCATCTTATAGCGAACCCGTTACATGGATTATTTGCTTTTTTTGTGCCTTTTCTGTCAGTGAACTCTGAGATGAACCCGAGATCCAATCCCAGTGACTTTTCCATTCAAAAGCTGAAATGGCGTGATGATGTATGCTTGGCATCCTACTGCTTAGGATGTGGAGGCAGGAGGATTGCTATTATTTCATGACTGACCTAGAGTGCAAAGTGGATACAAGGGTATCCCGGGTTACCCAGGGAGACCTTGTCTCAAAACAAAATAAACGATTGGTAGGAAAATAGTAGACAAGTGGTGGTGGTGGGGGGAGCATCAAGGCAAGAGCACCAAGTGTTTCCACTTAGCTTCCAAAGTTCTCATTCTCCTAATCTCGCTTCTCTTTGTCTCCATTCCTCTCGTTTAAATTGAAAGTAGATTCTTTTCTTACACAATGTATCCAGATTATAGTTTCCCCTCCCCCTACTCCTCCCACTTCAATGTGAGCAGCTGCAGGGTTGGTTGGAGCCTGCGGGGCTCAGCCGTAAAGGATACATATAGGTCTTCTAGAATACTTGAGTTTAGTTCCCAGTACCCAGGTCAGGTGGTTTACAACCATTTGTAACTCCACCTCCCGGGTATCTGATAGCCTCTTCTGATCCCCCCTTGGCATCTACACTTCATGTGTATATACCCCCCACCCCAACTTGTATAGGTAAAAAAAAATAAACATTTAAAATTTTTTTGTTTCACACTTTATTTTAAGGCATGTAAAAAAGTCTTCTTCAATTGAAGAGAATATAGCACTAAGACAGGAGTAGCTGGGCATGGTGGGTTACACATATCATCACTTAGGAAACTGAGACAGGAGGATTGCTGCTAGTTACAAGCCAGCCTGGTTTCCATAGTGAAAAACACAAAACCAAGGAGCGAGAGTAGCATGATGCTGATCTCACAGATCCACCACAGGGCTAATTTTGTCAACTCGTGTGCCTGTATGCTCTCATGCCTCAGTCACCATCTGTGTTCCCGCGGTTTCCAACTCTGCCACCTGGGCTTGCCCTTGCCCCCGAATTCTAAATCTGAGCCACCGACCTGACTTCTCTGCTTGTTCTTCCTGTGGGCAATACTAAAGACACGTCCACCCCCTGCTCCCTCAGCCCACCCACTCCTGGCCAGCCACCTTCTCCGCCTTCTTCTTACCTGGTCTTCCAGTTGCTGGACTCAAACCTCGCGCCACACTCTGCTCCCAGTTACGCTCTGAGCTGTAACGAGTGCATCACGCTGTACACAGAGCCTCAGTATGCACGCAGTTCCATCAGTTCTGACCGGCTGCACACGGCTCATCCCACCCAGACAGAATATCTCCAGTACCCCATTCCTCCAGTTCCTTCCTAGCCAATGTCCAGGGCTCACTCCACACTCTCCACAAGAAGCAGCCACTGGGTCTTATTTCTACCTCCCTAGGTTGGTTTAACCTGCTTGAGAATGTCGTATAAATAGAATGTTGTTTTGTTTGTTTGTTTGTTTGTTTGTTTGTTTGATTGGTTACATGACTCGGTTTCTATCACACAGCGTGAAATACTCAGAGTGCATTCTATTTTTCTCAATCCTACCCTTTCAGTGTCCAGTAGTATTCCACTATGTAAATGTACTAACTAACCTTGCTTCCATTCTGTGAAGTTCTTAACCTATTTCTTTTTTGTACATCCCAGATCTGCTTCCCTAACAACCCTGTTAAATATAACCTCTGTGTTTCCACGTAAATGATGGTCCAGTTAGTTCAAGCCAAACTGCCTCTTTCTTAGCTCATCTTCCTACTTTCTTTATTGCCATCTTTCTGTCTGTGGGCTTCCCCTGCATTACTTCCTACCATCCTCTCTCCCCTACTGGACCAGTCACTCTGGCCTTTAAGTTTGTCAAACTCACTGCTTGACCTGGAACTCTTGCAGGTGCATGCGTGCTATCCCATAAGCCCCTCATCACAGCTCATTTTCTTGTCATCTGTGCTGGCTAGTTTTACGTCAACTTGACACAAGCTAGAGACCTATTTAGGAAGAGGGACTTTTAGTTGAGAAAATGTCTCCCTAAGATTCGCTTGTACACAGGCTTGGAGTTCGTTTTCTTAATTACTGATTGATGTGGGACCCAGCCCACTGTGGGTGGTGCCACCCCCCATGCCCCTCCCCCAGGGCAGGTGCCCTAGGTGTTATAAAGAAGCAGGCCGAGGAAGTTGGGGAACAAGCCAGTTAGCCCATTCTTCCATGGTTTCGGCTTTAGTTCCTACTTCCAGGTTCCTGCCCTGTTTGGGTTCCTGCCCTGATGACTGAAGTTCCCTCTGTGATAGACTGTTACCCTGGAGGATAAGCAAAAGAAAACTCTTTCTTTCCCCAGTTTCTTTTGGTCATGGTGTTTTATCACAGCAATGTTAACTCTAAGACTTCATTTATAAGGACCTGTTTCAAAAACCAGGGATGTACGTCATGGGGAAACCTTCTCTGTGCAGCCATACATAGTGTGAGACCTTTACTTCCTCTTTCTATGCTTGTCACTGTCTGCCTGTCTCTCATGACATTTAACATTTAGAAATGTGTGTAGATATATGTATGCACATGGGGATGCATGTGCATGCAAATGAATGTGTACATATGCATGCATGGATGCAAATATATGTGTGCATGGATGTGTGTATGTATTTATGTGTGAATATAAGCGTGTGTGTGTGTGTGTGTGCACACATACATGCATTTTGTGTGTGTATTGCACATATTTCTCTGCTTCATGAAGGTACGCAGCAGAATCTGTTTGCTTCTTTCCTGTGGATTCCATGCCATGCGTTTCCAGATTTGCCCTAAGAGACTAAACAAGGGTTCAGTGAATCTCTTTCTTCCCACATCCTTACTGCAGAAAGGGAAGCATTGTTGTTGGCTATGAAGTGACTGGCTCCACTAGCCCTGCTGAACTCCTCTCTGCCATTGAACAGGAGGCCGAAAAGGCACAGGCGGCCCTGAGAAGACAGTTTCCGGTCAAATACGGCTCTTTTCGAGTATTCGGCAAAGGTAATGCAGTGGGCTCCCATCTTTGCTTCAGTCTCCTTAGTCTCAGTGTCCTCGGACATTAGAGTTCTAAGAGACCAGCTCTAACACCTACTCTTTCTGGAAACTGGCCTTTGTCCTCTCAACACCGGACAGACTCAACCCCAACTGATTCTAAGACTGTTATTACTTGGAGATCTGAGGATCTCAGATAAACGTCTGAAAGTGTTGACTTCACTACAGCCTGTGATAGAAGTGACTTGGCTGTGCTTTGCTTTCGTGGGTACACACACACACGTGTGTGTGTGTGTGTGTGTGTGTGTGTGTGTGTGTGTGTGTGTGTGTGTTTGGCTGAGAGTTGATGTTGGGTGTCTTCTACAGTTGCTTCCCTCCCACCTTATAGATAAGGCAGGGTCTCCTACTGAACCTGGAACTCATCTTTTCCAGTAAGTTTGGCAAGCCAGCTTGATCTGAAAATTTCCCGTGTCTATGTCCTGAGTGCTGGTGGGATTTCAGGTGGGCTACTGCGCCCACTTGGCGTTCACACGGGTTTCGAGGATCTGAGCTCTGATGCTTGAGCTTGCATGGCAGGTGTTTAACCCACAGAGCTGTCTCTTGCCTTCTAGTATTTTCGTAAGTGATTACATGGTGCTTTTGTTCACTTAAAGCCAACCAGCTGATAGTCCCTTAAGAACAGAGTTACTGGCATTGGTCAGATTCCTGGAAGGAGAAATCACCTTGAGTAGGAGGCATCAGGAAGAAGGGGATCTGAGGATGCTCTTGGCCATCAACAGTGTACCCGTGCTTCCAAATTTTGTCTGGGTTTTAAATCTGGAAATATAATTTCTGAAGCACTTAAACACTGCTTTTTTTTTTGTAGAGTGCTGGAATGTTCTAGAGTCATTTCTCCCCTGTATCTGTTATTTTTCAGCTCCATGTAACAGCATCTCCTTTGGATTCGGGTCGGAGAATGATGAATATACTCTACCCTGCAGCAGTGGCTTCACAGGCAGCATGATGGTCAGGTGCCAGTCTTCTCGTTGGCAGATCACCAGGGAGTCCTGTGTGCTCTCTCAGCTGGAAGAACTGAAGAAGGTGACACTTTTTTTTTGGTAGGGAGTTTGGATTTCACAGTGAGCATCTCCTAGAGATTCTTGCTAGGTAGAGGGCCAAAGGTGACTATTGATAGCTTTGATATAACCGAATGCAAAAGTATGAAGACTCTGTTGGGTTTTGGCTAAGCAGGGATCGTAAGCATGACTGACAGAGGCAGAAAATGTCTAATGACTTTATCTTAGTAAAGTAACTCAATACTAAGAGATATAATAGATGCTGAAGCACCAACTAAGGAGGACTTGGAAATCCAAGAGGCCTTGGAGTCGAAGATTAAAGGGAAGCATAAATCAGGGCAATGTACTTAATATAAGTGAGAACATATAAATATCTTCAATTGGAATAGTGAGTAGATTAGACATGGGTGACCTATTCAATAGATTTTAAAAGCTATCTGGTATACCAACCACATAACTACGTATATGTGTATGATGTATATGATGTATATGTATATATATGTATATACACACAGACACATTCAGGAAACAAAAAAAAAAAACCCGAGCAGCTAGTGGTCCATCTGGTAACAGTAATATTGATCTACACACAGTCCTTGATTGTGGTTTTGTACAAAAGAGAAAGAAAAACTCAGAGAGAGAGAGAGAGAGAGAGAGAGAGAGAGAGAGAGAGAGAGAGAGAGAAAGAGAAGAAGGAGAAGGAGAAGAAGAAGAAGAAGAAGAAGAAGAGAAGAGAAGAGAAGAGAAGAGAAGAGAAGAGAAGAGAAGAGAAGAGAAGAGAAGGAAAGAGAAAAGAGTGAGAACATATAAATATCTTCAATGGGAATAGTGAGTAGATTAGACATGGGTGACCCATTCAATAGATTTTAAAAGCTATCTGGTATACCAACCACATAACTACGTATATGTGTATGATGTATATGATGTATATGTATATATATATGTATATACACACAGACACATTCAGGAAACAAACAAACAAAAAAAACCGAGCAGCTAGTGGTCCATCTGGTAACAGTAATATTGATCTACACACAGTCACTTGATTGTGGTTTTGTACAAAAAAGAAAGAAAAACTCAGAGAGAGAGAGCGGGGGAAGAAGAGAAGAAGAAGGAGAAGAAGAAGAGAAGGAAAGAGAAGAGAAGAGAAGAGAAGAGAAGAGAAGAGAAGAGAAGAGAAGAGAAGAGAAAGAGAAGAGAAAGAGAAGAGAAAGAGAAGGAAAGAGAAAAGAGAGGAGATAACTAGTCAAGAATAGGAGAATTCAAATCACAGGGCGACAAGTCTTCCAGACTGGCTCAGATACCGCTTGTATAGCAGACATCCATGTTGAGTAGAGCTTCCATCCCAGCCAGAGGCTTTCCCCCCACAACAGAGAGCCCCAAAGAGGGCTACCCGTCAAAGCACGTGGAACAGCTACTTCTCCCTTTCTGCCCTCTGTGTCCTCATCTGTGAGCAAGGAGCAGGTGGCCACTGGAGTCTAATCATGCTCTCCCCTTCTTTGCCCCAGTTCTAAACATAGTAATAGTTGGAATTAGTTGATCCCAGGATGTGAGGGCAGGCAGGAAGCAGTACATTCACCTAAGAAGAGCAAGAAGGTTGTGTGTGTGTGTGTGTGTGTGTGTGTGTGTGTGTGTAGGCGTCCAGGATCCGGGGTCAACTTGTGTTGATGAACTCAAACACTTCTGCTCACTGCTTTCCCAGTTACCGTAGCATCACAGACGCAGACGGGGGCTGAGAGGGAGATATGAGATTCTAAACCCAGTGACACAGTGGGGAGTGACCCAAGCCCAGAAGTCAAAACGGCATGCTTCCATCTACCTTTTCACCCTGTACAGCAAGTGCAGAATCACTACTGGCAGAGATCGGTAGCCGCAGAACCACATGTAGCTGAGTACTTCTTGCAAAGTCACCAAATCTTGCTGATCGTCTGTCTCTCTGGAACCAAGATTTTGATGTATCTGGAAATGCCTTTCAGACAGTGTTTTCATGATTCAGCTCCTTTGGAGCTAAAATATCAAATAACACGGCTTCCTTCAAAGAGTGTTTAAGACAAGCTCTTATTGTGTATGAAGCTACGATGTCTAGAATGTAAGAATCATTGAACCACAGCCGTTATTCACACTGCCATAAGCTGCCCCTGATATGCTTCACTGTTTGCTCCGTAGCTAATGCACCTGATTTAAGTCTAATGATGTGCAAGCATTTCTGCTTTTTTTCCATTAGAATGTAATCATTTATATTAATTTTTGTTTTTAGGAGCTCAGGATGATTGAAGGCAAGATCTCAGAGGCAGGTGTGGCATCTTTGGTGCAAAACCTTTCCACCATCCTTCTGCAAAGCCCATCGACCACAGTCGGGAACCTGGGCTCAGTGGTGTCCCTTCTGAGCAACATTTCATCCCTGTCGCTGGCGAACTCTTTAACTGTGTCCAATCTGACACTGATGGTATGATTTTCTGCACTTGAAAGGCTCGATATATTTATCTCTAACTCATTTTCTTTAGTTTTTATGAGACTGGGTCTCACAATGTATCTCTGACTGGCCTGGCATGCCATACAATGGCCAGGATAGCCTTGAACTCCTTGAAAGCATCCTGGTGTAGCCTTCTGCATGCTGGGAGTACAGGCATGTGCCACTCCATCCAGATTGAAGACTGCATTTCAAACGGAGCATATTGTGTGAAGTGTTCTAAGAGCTTGGATGATGGGGAATCCCTTGATAAAAACAGAGAAGCCATGTAACAGTCCCCGTGTGAGTTTTATTGGCTTTTCTATAGTAGAAAATGAACTCAACACATATAATGAACTACATAGTATATAAAGAGCTTCACTGGAGGTGTAGCTCAGTAACAGAGTGTTGACCTGGCAAGTGTTGGGCCCAAAATTCAATACTAAGTTTCAATAGTGCAAAAGCTTAGCGTTCTTGTCCTCCTGGACCTTCACAAGCAGGTTTCAACTTAGACTGTGGGTCCTATGCACTCGTTACATACAGTGGACAACCAAGAACTCCTTTCTCTTGGCTGGTTCAGTTTAGATGTTCAAATTCTGACTTAAAATGGCATGCTAATATTTGTCCACCACATGCTACCACTAAAGCAACTAGTATGCTTTCTTCAACAGAATCTCACTGGGGACACAAACCATTCATTCTTAAGGGCAGGCCCCCAAGCCCTGCACTAGAAATGGTTCAACCCAAAATGAACTCAGTGGCATTTTGGGAGGTTCTTTGTCACATAATGCTTTATCGGGCCTTTCTTGTTTCTCCTTGCGGGACCTTTGAGCATATATTATGGCTTCCCATTTTGTGGTTTTATAGAATTTCTATGTGTGCAAATGTGTGTGTACCTATGTCTGTATGCATTTCTTGTGATTTTTTTTGGTTTTTTTTTGTTTCTGTTTATTTGCTTGTTTGTTTTGTGCTATTCTGTTTTGTTTGCTTTTGTTTTTATCTTACTTTATTTTATTATTGTTATTTAGATGCCTATTAGTGTTTTTTTGGTTTTGTATTGTTTTGTTTTGTTTTCTTTCCGAGACAGGGTTTCTCTGTATAGTCCTGGCTGTCCTGGAACTCACTCTGTAGACCAGGCTGACCTCGAACTCAGAAATATGTCTGCCTCTGCCTCCAAGTGCTGGGATTAAAGGCATGAGCCACCACGCCTGGCTTTGTTTTCTAATGGGAAAAATAAAGGGTGTGGATTTGGGTGGGGGCAGAGCTTGCCAGAGACTGGGTGAGGGAACAGTAATCAGAATATATTTTATGAAAACAATAAATATTTTCAAAAAATATTGGCAGTGCCAAGCCTGGTAGCACAGGTCTATAATTCCAGCATTTGAGAGACTGAGTAGGAAAATTGTGAACTTGAGGCCAAACTTTGATTCTCTTAGAGAGCAGTAGGTGCTCTCATCGTCTGAGCTACCTCTCCAGCTAGCAATTCAAAACCACACTGTTCTTAAAGATCACTATTGAATATTCATGTGCAGTAAGCAACAATAAAAACCCATAAATTAAAATTTGAGCATCTATGACATATACACTGGGAGGGGAGTTAAGAGGGTAGCAGAGGCAGAGAAAGGCAGAGAGAAGGAGAGAGTAGAGAAGTAGAGGCCGGCCATGACCATGTGGAGGAGAGGGGAAGGGAATAGGAAGAGGAGGCACAAGGGGGCAGTGGTGTAAGAGCAGTTCTTTTTTTTTTTAATTGAAAATATTTGTTGTTGTTGTTCATACACTGAATCCTAATTAGCTTCCCCTTCCTCTAAGCCTTCCAGTCCTTCCCCACCTCTCTTCCCATCAGGACCCACCCCATTTCTACCTCTCATTAGGAAAGGACACACTTCTAAGAGATAATGCTAAAATAAAGTAGAATAAGATAAAACAAATCCTAACGTTAGCTAAAGGAACAAAATGGGGGAAGTTGTTGAACGTCACGCTTCTGTCCTGGGGCTGTAACATACTCACCGTTCCCATCTCCGAGTTAAAGGAATGCAGGCCTGTGTATTGTGGGATGCTTATTCATGCACACGGAAGTAAAACCTCACTGTGATTGCAGGTGGCTTGGGGTAACCACTCTAAATCCAACTTAAAAAAATTTATTTAGTGTGTGTGCTGGGAGGAGGTGGTGTGTGCCTGACACATTCCACAGCAGATGGAGACCAGAGGACAATCCGTGGTGACTGGCTCTCTCTTTTAATCATGTGGGTTCTGGGAATCGAATTCAGGTCACCAGGATTGTAGTAGGCATCTTAACCCACTGAGATACCCTACCATCTTGACCCAAGTTTCTTTACGCAAACCCTTCTATTATATCAAATGACAGAACTGAACGTAATTCATGAGTTTGGCCATAATCCTCAACTCACCAAGTCTATGACCATTTTCCCTATACTTAACACGAGCAACCTCCCACACTTGGCTCTTCTGTCTCAGAAGACCTAAAGTGACTGATTTTTATATTTCAGAACGTCATCAACATAGCTGATCATATCCTGGATTCAGCCTCCATAACAAACTGGACCATTTTATTACAAGATGCAAAGGATGCCAGCTCCCAGCTACTAGAGACATTGGAAAACATCAGTACTCTCATCCCTTCCATTGCTCTGCCTCTTAATTTCTCTGGAAAATTCATTGACTGGAAAGGGATCCCAGTGACTCAAATCCAGAGCACACTGGGCTACAACTATCAGATGGAAATGAGACAAAATGCCTCTCTGCCCATCCGAGGCCACGTGTTTATTGAACCAGATCAATTCCAGAAATCTCATCCAAAGACTATTATCAGCATGGCCTCATTGACCTTTGGGGACATTCTACCCATTACCCAGAAAGGAAATGCATGGGTCAATGGTCCGGTGATATCCACACTTATTCAAAACCACTCCATCAGCGAAATTTTCCTGAACTTTTCCAAAATAAAGGGAAACCTGACCCAGCCTCACTGTGTGTTTTGGGATTTTAGCCAATTGCAATGGAGCAATGCAGGCTGCCAACTAGTTAATGAAACTCCGGACACAGTACTGTGCCGATGTAGTCACCTGACCTCTTTCTCCATGCTCATGTCACCCTTTGTCCCCTCTTCTGTTGTCCCTGTGGTAAAATGGATCACGTACATAGGGCTGAGCATCTCCATTGCAAGTCTAATCTTATGCCTGATCATCGAGTCTCTGTTTTGGAAGCAGACCAAGAGAAGCCAAACCTCCTACGCACGCAACATTTGCCTGGTGAACATTGCCCTGTCACTCCTAATTGCTGACGTCTGGTTTATCATGGCTGCCACTGTGAACCCCTCTGTGAGCCCTTCTGGAGTCTGTGTGGCTGTGGTGTTCTTTACCCACTTTTTCTACCTTGCTGTGTTCTTTTGGATGCTCGTTCTGGGCATCCTGCTGGCTTATCGAATTATCCTAGTGTTTCATCAAATGGCTGTGACTACCATGATGGCCATTGGCTTCTGCCTAGGCTATGGGTGCCCTCTCCTTATATCCATCATCACCCTGGCCGTTACCCAACCTAGCAATAGCTATAAAAGGGATGATGTGTGTTGGCTTAACTGGTCCGACAAGAGCAAACCTCTCTTGGCGTTCGTCGTTCCCGCGTTGACTATTGTGGCTGTGAACTTGGTTGTGGTGTTGCTGGTCCTCAGGAAGCTTTGGAGGCCAGCAGTTGGAGAAAGACTGAATCAGGATGACAAGGCCACTGCCATCCGCATGGGAAAGAGCCTCCTCGTGCTGACCCCGTTGCTAGGGCTCACCTGGGGCTTTGGCATAGGAACAATGGCGGACAGCCAGAATATGGCTTGGCATGTTCTTTTTGCTTTACTCAATGCTTTCCAGGTAAGAACAGTAAGAGTATGCATTACATACTCTTGTCACTGGAATAAATATAGAGAACTAGGGTTGGTGGATAAAGATGGCCTCATCTCCTTGGCTTTAACAAGTCAGTAACACAAAGTGCATCGAGACAGAAGACACACCCATCCCACCTTTCGCAGAAGTGTACATCATACTGAAATTGAATTCTAGACATTCCTGGTAACCCTCTGTGGAGCTCTAATCTATCGGCGTTCACATAACCACCATTTATCTCTCTCTTGTTGCCGACTCAGTCTTGTACAAATCTCTGATGAAGCAGAGGAAGAGAAGTAACTCAAGAGTACTTGCTGACCTTGACTGACAGATACAAAGCGAGTCCCTGGAATTTAACAAACAGGGGCTAGCAACGTGACACCAACAGCCAGATTTTGTAGATAAGTTTCTTGGAGCACAGCCATGCATATTAATGTACATAAGGTTCATAGCTCTTTCCTGTCTAATAGCAGAGTAGCCGAAACAGATAGTATGTATCTTACAAACATCACATCATCACATGGCTGTGACTACCATGATGGCTATTGGCTTCTGCCTAGGCTACGGGTGCCCTCTCCTTATATCCATCATCACCCTGGCCGTTACCCAACCTAGCAATAGCTATAAAAGGGATGATGTGTGTTGGCTTAACTGGTCTGACTCACAATCTACTCTAGACACACACACACACACACACACACACACACACACACACACACACCCCTCCTGATCCTTAGCACTGTGGATGGCTTTTATATCTGGTAGTCAGACAGTGTTTGGAATAAATGGGAAAGCAAATCCTTAGCTTTTGATCTATCTGGAAGAAATCTTCTACCATGGTTTATTGCAGACAAGGCCAGACCACCTGGTGCAATAAGTCATAGAAACGGTAGTCTCACTTTTGGAATTCTTGAATCGGGTGTGTTTTTCTCAAATACCAACTGTGTGCTTAATCTCTCCGTCCATCAGCTCTCCCAGCTGATGAGTGGGGATCACAGTAACACTTATGGAGCAATTTTTTGAGGATTACAAGATATAATTTTGCAACTGACACAGTGCCTCATACTCAGTAAAGGCTTAGAATTTCTTAAAGGCATCGCACCAGTCTACAAAGCAGTAAAGGGACAGGTGGTAATATAGATGTCATCACAGAGACCGTGCCCCCAATAGAGACAAGTCTTGAGAGCTCTAGGAAGGGCAGGCTTATGAGTAGCATGCTATTTGCCTTAGCCAAGATTTTCCAAGAGACACACTTGAATAGAAGGTTAATTGTGAAATCTGCCTTCTTCCTCCTAGCTATTGGATACTGAACCTCAATATCTGTTGCCATCTCAAGTACATGATGGATGCTTATTAAATATCTGGTTGAAAGAAAGGCTAAGATACTCAGCCATTGGATGCTATGTGGGACCTTGAATGGCACCACAACAGAGAATAACGTTCCACTCAAGTTTACAACTTCATTCAGTCATTTTCTCATTAACACAATCTGTGAGCACTTTGTGACATGCCAGGCACTGTTTGAGTTTATTGTGTTCTTGTCTTCTAGAAGCCTAGAATCCAGCAGGAAGGCCTGTAGGAAAACAAGTTCAAGTTGAGCATATGGGACAAGCCTATGACCCCAGTATTCATAGGGTAGAGGCAGGTTTGAGGCCAGCCTGTCCTATTTAACAAATCTCAGGCTGGGGTTATAGAATGAAGCATTACCTCCCATGCGGGGGATGTGTGTGTGTGTAAGTCAACATTAGAGCATTAAGTGTCATAATATTGTGATAGAATTGTATCATATAGTATATAGGTGACTTCTTGTCTGGGAAAGAAAACACAATACAATGAATATACAATTTATTCTTTGCTTTTGGTTTTTGTCAAAGGGATTTTTCATCTTCTGTTTTGGAATTCTCTTGGATACCAAGGTATGTGTCTATTAACTTCTCCCTTCCACAGTCCAAGCATAAAGACTTCCCCTTTAGTTCCAAGGCCTTTGTTATATACTCGATGGGTACTTAGGTAATAAAATTTGACAAGAGGCAGACTCATTCAGAAGGAAACTAATTGGTGCCTGCTGATGAAGCCATCTAGATGCAACCACGAGGGAAGTGAACATCACAGCATCAGAAGGCTGAGGGAGGAGGATTACAAGTTCCAGGCCATCTTGTAGTACACAGAGAATTCCAGACCAGCTAGAGTTCTGAGGCTCTGTCTCAAAAGCAAGCAAGCAAGCAAGCAAGCAAGCAAGCAAGCAAGCAAGCAAGCAAGCAGGCAGGCAGGCAGGCAGGCAGGCAGGCAGGCAGGCAGGCAGGCAAACAAACAAGCGAGCAAAATTTCTTTCTAATTTACTTTCCAAGGGAATGAATTCTATATTGTGCCTTGAATTAATTGCCCATTTATTTAAAATACACAGAGAGAATATGATCCTCACATTTCCAGGCTAGTGGATGCTAAGTAGTTTCCCATGTTAAATAAAAATTCCCAATGAAAGACTAATAGTTTCACTGAGAGATAAATAGAAAAAAAAATTGCAAAGAACCATGTTCCATGTTTCCTCCTAAGCAGCAAATAATTAGGTCAAGAGATAAAGGCAGTAATTGATGTTTTAGCAAGAAGACAAAAAAGATTTAATTATCAGGGCTGCATCCTCTCACAGGGGCTCTGGATTTGGTTCCCAGTACCCACTCGGTGACTTACAATCATCTGTAACTCCCATTCCAGGGGACTAGATGCCTCTTTCAATTTTTATAGGCACCAGTCACACACATGGTGTATAGACATACATGTAGGAGAGAAAACACTCATACACAGAAAACAAACAAACAAACAAACAAACAAATAAATATTAAAAATAGAAAGGATTTTATTGCTAGCCCATTTGCCATGTATTAACACCCATTTTCATGTTTGCCATGTTCCTACCAGACACATGGTTAGGAAACCCTTTCCTGCACTGATAAACTTTACTCCAGCAATTGTTGCTCGATGCTCACGGGTTACTACATTTGTTTAATACCGTTGCTTCCTGTTCAGCTCTAGTTTTGCTTCTAGGAAGAGAAAACAGTCTATTAGATATTTATGCTAATGGTCTAGGTGTGATGTTGCTAAGCAACCATTTCAAAAGATGCTTCTTTTTAGAATGTTGATACCTGATCATTTTTCTCTCTCTACCACTTTTCCTATACCCTTGTCAGCTGCGGCAACTTCTGTCCAACAAGTTGGCTCCATTAAGCTCATGGAAGCAAACATCAAAGGTAAGTAAGAACTTCGGCTCTGATGCATGAAGTACCAGTTTTGTACTTTGTCCCTGTGTGTCATCTGTGGCAAGCTCGCTCACAGAGGGCCCTTGTTTCCCATCACCATTACTTGGCATGCTGCCTGGATCGGGTTGATAGCCAAAGAGAGAACTACAGAGCATGGAGGGCCAGGGCAAATGCACGTGTGCACCGGAAGCCCATAGGATCTATGATGCTGTGCTAGGCTCTTCTGGGCTGCCAGGCTCTGTGCTGCCAGCACCACTGGCAGCAGGCCAGTGCATTCAGAGATAGCTTCTGCTGTATATCCTGCTGACATTCCTGACACAGAAAGCAGAAAAAAAAACCTCAAGGCGAGTCAGTGTGAGGCAGGATTAGAGTTTAGTAAGAAAACTTTTAGTGCAGATTTAAGCATGGGCTTTAAGAAAGGGGCAGTGGGAGCTAGAAGAGGATAGTTACACACAGTAGGGCAGCTTCTTAAGGGAGTCACATTGTATGTAGTGCGTTAGCGATAGGTATGCATAGAATTATTGTGACTTTGGAGTTATATTAAAAATTTTTAAATTAGGTAAGCTTTTCTTTTACTTTTTAGCAAATAACATGGTAAGATGGTTTTTGAGGTATACTATTTAGGTGAGATTAAAACAGAGATTAAAAAAGTTAAAGGAATCCTTAGTATACACAGGGCCTGTAAATGTTATTCATAACTTCATTCATAAGAGTCTTTGATTCTCAGTCAGTAGAGCAGGGGGGCTCGTTTCTCTTCCCACATCTGCTCATCTCCCACCTCAACTTTTTTGGTCCCTGGTAGTCTCAGCATTTAGGTCTGTATTCTAGAACCTGAGGAATTCACATCAACAGGATAGAGTTGGGGTGGGGTTGGGGGGGTGTTTCTGTTTCATTCTTTCTACAGAAGTGCCCATGAGGACGGTGTGCTATAGCACACCACACACACAAATATTTTCTACTTTCAATGTTAGCTTAAATTTTTGCCTTTCATTATTACATAGAGGACTTTTCAGAGAGAGTGCTAAAGTAGAGGTACCTGTATTTGATAACAAGCCAACCCACTTAACTATATACAAACTGAGATGTGTGCTCAGAGAGGGTATATATATATATATATATATATATATATATATATATATATATATATATATATATATATAGTGTGGTGGCTTGAATAAGAGTGTCCCTCAGAGTCTCATATGTTTGAATGCTTAGTAGGGAGTGGAACTGTTTGAATGGATTAGAAGGACTAGGAGGTATGGTCTTGTTGGAGGTGTGTTATTGGGAGCAGGCTTAAAAATCTCATGGCCCTGTCTGTCTGTCTATCTATCTATCTATCTATCTATCTATCTATCTATCTATCTATGCCTGTGGATCAGGATATAGGTCTCAGCTATTCCTCTAGCATCATGCTTGTCTGGTTGCTTTCGTGCCCTCTGTCATGATGAAAATGTCCGAACCCTCTAAAACTATAAGCAAACCCCCAATTAAACGGATTCCTTTATAAAAATTTGTCTTGGACAAGGTATCTCTTCACAGCAATAGAACAGTAACTATGACAGCAATTATAATTCTAGTGTTTAGGGAGGTATAGGCAAGAAAATCAGGATTTTTAAAGCTGGATCTTGAAGCATAAGGAGTTTGGTCTATCTTGGGCAATATAAAATGAAACAAAAGCAATAAAAAAACAAAATAATGGCTGGTGAGGTGTTTCAGAGCTTTTGCTGTTTTTCCCAAGGTCCTAAGTTCAGTCCCAAGCAACCACCTTACGCACCTCATAAACATCTGTCACTCCAGCCCCAGGAGGTCTGACACACTCTTTTGGCTCTTGTGGGCATCCATCCATCCATATGTGGCATACCCACACACATATATAAAAAAATAAAATAAAGCACAAGTCAATGAGGAAATCATCGTAGGGGCTTCCTTGGTCTTCATGTCATAGTGGAAAATGCTGCTCTGATTGTAAGGAACAGTAGCCCATCTTGGTCACTGTACTTTGACTTGTAATGCATTGGCTATACGTCTTAGTAAAGTTCCATGGCAGCTCAGAGAAGTTCTTACATTTTCTGGTTTTAATATTATGTCTTGAACTCAAATCCTTGGGACCAGAAGGTATGAAACCGAAATTATTGTGTAGTCTCAGGAAAAGGAGGAAGTTAAAGAAAAGATCACACATGAGTGAATGAAATGAGGTGGAACACTCCCTGCCCTTCAGAGCAGGAAGGCTGGGTTTTCCTCATAGAAAACCAAAGACAGAAAACACGTCCCTAAATGACATAAAACAGAAGCAAAGGCTCAAGTGCCTGGTAGCATTTCTTCCGGTTTCTGACATGTCATATTAGTCCTCTTCAGATGTGAAGAAGGTCACTGAACAGTGATGGTCACCTAAGGCCTGTTTCTTCTGTGTCCATGGCACCTCCCCATTTTAATTCAAGCCAGGTGGTAAAAATTAGATTTTTTTTTTGGTTGTCTGGTTAAATGGTTGTCCTAGTTTCGCTTCCTGTTTCTGTGATTAAAATATTAAGGAAAAGGGCAAATTAGAGAAGAAAGGGCTATGGCTCTCACTGCCAGGTCATCTGTTACATTGAAATCAAGATAGCAGAAGTCTGAGTTGGGGAGGAGACAGAGAGACAGAGACAGAGAGACAGAGACAGAGAAAGACAGAAAGTCAGAGAAAGATACAGAGAGATAGAGACAGAAAGGACACACAGAACGAGAGAGAATAGAGAGAGAAGAGAGAGAGAGAGAGAGAGAGAGAGCATTCACGTAAGCTTATGGTCAGTTCACCTCCCCCTGCACAGTTCAGAATAATGCACTGACCAGTGAATGATGCCACGTCAATTAACATCATGAAGCTTACCCCTCACAGACATTCCTTTGTGTCAATCTAAGGAAGACAACTCTTCCTTGAGAATCTCTTCTCAGGGGATTCTGAATGTCAAGCCAATAATCAAAACCAACCAACACTATAGCTGTCTGACTCTGTCTCTGTCTCTGTCTCTGCCCCTGTCAGTCTCCCCTTCCTTCCTTCCTTCCTTCCTTCCTTCCTTCCTTCCTTCCTTCCTTCCTTCTCTCTCTCTCTCTCTCTCTCTCTCTCTCTCTCTCTCTCTCTCTCTCTCTCCATTTGCTGAGGGAATTTGAATGAGAGAACCCAAGTACCCAGCTTATGGATTTATTATAAGAAGATAAAGAGGAGATGGGGGTTGGAAAAATGGTTCAAGGGTAAATAAAGATCTACTGTTCTTACAGAGAATCCAATTTAGTTCCCAGCCCCCACATTGGTGGTCCACAAATATCTACACCTCCAACTCCAGGCTGTTGAATGTATTGGCTGGGGCTCCATGAGCATTTCATGCTTGTGCACATATGCACAGCTATATACATGCATACATAATTGAAGACCAGAAGGGGTAAGATCAGTGTTCCTACCCAGGAACTTGTTAGTGAGAAGAACATGAGAAAGGAAGGGGACAAGGTATAAAAACAAAAGCAAGAGCTGTGGATGGACCTGTTAAAATCGTGGGATTTGGGATGCTAATGAATTAAGATAAAGGATGCAAGAAGAATCCCAAGGAGACAGGCTCATAATCAAAGTGAAGATGGCAAGAGTGGCCTGTTTTCATGGCACATTGATGAGTATGACTAAGGGAACTTGAGCAACAGGTGTAAGTTAGAGTCATGATCTCAAGAATTCACTGTGAGGGGTGAAGGGGGTGCTGAGGCAGGGATCTATGAAAGAACATTAAAGTATGAGCTGTGGTGTAAGGAATGGGGGAGGAAGCCAGCAGCATTTTCAGCAAGGACCATCTACTCTAACCATGCAAGGGTTGCTTGGGGGATTATCATTGCCAGATCTCAGCAAGGACCATCTACTCTAACCATGCAAGGTTTGCTTGGGAGATCGTCATTGCTGGATCTGTGTCTTTCTTGGTTTAGCTTCCATGTCATGAGGAATGAGAATGGGAATGGAAATCGTTTCTTCTAATATTCCTAATATCTGAACACTGTCTAGCAAAGAAAAACTCTCAATATCAGTGAATAAGTGTTAAAAACTAGAATATGAGTGAATAAGTATTAACAACTAGAAAAGAATGTCAAGTATCTTAACACATTTCCTAATGATTGCTTGTTCTTTGCTTGAAACATCTTATTTCCGTTTAATGACTAAGGTTAATCTATCTTTTTGTCTGATCTATCTATCTATCTATCTATCTATCTATCTATCTATCTATCTATCTTTGGAGACAGGGTTTCTCTATGTAGCCCTGGCTGACCTGAAACTTGCTTTCTAGGCAAAGTTGGTCTTGAACTCACATAGACCCACCTGTCTTTGCTTCTCAAAGTGTTAGAACGAAAGACATGTGCCACCATGCCCAGCTTCGGTTTTAACTCTTTTTTAAAAAATAGTTATTTATTTTTATTGCACGTGTGTGAGTGCTTTGACTACATGTATGTACACACACTCTATGATGCCCGAGGCGCAAAAGGCCAGAAGGAGGCAGTTACAGATTAGTGTGAGCCAACTTGTAGGTGCTGGGAACTGAACCCAGTTTCTCTAGAATAGCATCAAGTGTTCCTATTTGCTGCACTATCTCTCCTGCCCCGTGGCTGAGTTTCTAAATTATTATAATCTCCATAATCTTTATACCAACTAGCAGTTGATTATTCATAGGATGCTAAGTTGTACAAAGTAAGGCAATGCTGTATCAGGGGCTATTTTTTTTTATAATGAATATTCTTTTTGTTTAGTTCTTCTTCTAGTGGCAAATGTGAACATGAAAAGGGATAGTGTTTCCCTCAAAGCCACTTTCCAGTTGGTTGCTGGAAGTTGTAAATATACAGAAACACCAAATTCATTTGAAAATAAGCTCAGGCATATTTTAACAAAACGAATAAGTGAGTAAGTATCCTATAGTCTTAAAAGAGCATCACAGGTTACGAACACAGAACAGAAGGTTGTTAGTGGCATTGAGCATCCTGAGATGAAATGTTAGAGATACCCTCAAGCTTGAGAGTGATGGATGGCAGGAGAGATCACTATGGAGGACAACGCTTTTGTGGGGTGAGGGTGGACAGTAGACAGACCATTGTTGCAGAAAATACTCTAACATGGTAAGAATAGACAGTGGCCAGAGAGGCCATAATCTAGGGCTTAGTCATTTGAGGAGGAAGAGTGTACAACAGCCAAAGGGACCACTGTGCCCACCAACAGGCTAAGGCAGGCTTTGTACTGTTACATAACGTTTTCCAGCTGAGCCTTTTCTTATCCAAGGATTGTAAAAGGTAAAAAGAAAGATTACAAAGTGACTGACAAGCCCAACTGACATTCTGATCTTCCATAAAGCCATGATTCTACCCACAGTCAGAGGCACAACTTCAATTCTGATCAGCTGGGTGTGGCACGGCATGTCCTTAGCTCTATCCCAGCACTCGAGAGGCAGAGGCGGGAAGATCTCGGTGTGCTTCAGGCTAGCCAGAGCTACAGTGAAACCCTGTTTCAAAAATCAAACAACATCAAACACCAAAATCATACAATCAAGCAGATTAAAAAAGAGTCATAGAAAATTGAAACAAGTTTATAAAAATTCCTGTGCTTTCCTAAGGGGAAATATCCTCCCTTCATGAGCTACAATATGTATTTTTCTCCACTTTCTCCTTGGTTTCATCTGTAGCGCTATCTATCTATCTATCTATCTATCTATCTATCTATCTATCTATCTATCTATCTATCTTATCTATCTGTGTGTGTGTGTGTGTGTGTGTGTGTGTGTGTGTGTGTGTGTTTGTGTGTATAAAATTTTGGTTGGGCAGTGGTGGTCCATGCCTTTACAGGATGTAGAGCCAGGTGGATCTCTGTGAGTTTGAGGCCAGCCTGGTCTACAGAGTGAGTTTCAGGACAGTCAAAGCTATCCTGTCTTCGGGTGGGGGGAGACTAATAATTATAATGTATTTTTCCTTCTTAATTGTGATACCTTAAATTACTGCACTAGCAGGAATACAGGAAGTGGGTTCCCAAACTGATTGTAAATGAGGGAGGGGCCAGCCTCCATGACCTTTGCATCTGCAGACTTCCAACCCGCTACCTACCTAACATAAACTATTTTGGTGTTCTTTTGTACAGCAGAACTCCTCAGATACAGCTACTCAGCCTAAATGCTTAAGGACATTCAACATACTACAGCACAGAGGTGAGTTACAGTACAGCCAAAGAATGTAAAAGAAGGTAAGATGGGAGATTATAAATATGAAGAGAATACAATACCACTGGCCATGCATCTGAGCACCTCTGTATTGTGCTCAAGGCTGATAAAGCGATGCTGAAGATCTGGTGTTTATAAACACACACACACACACCATACATACACTCAAACACATACACACACCATATATACACTCACACGGACAGACAGACACATTCACACACACACACACACACCACATACACTCACACACACATACACACACCATAATGCACTCACTCACACAGACAGAAAGACAGACACACACACCACATACACACACACATACACACACCGTAATGCACTCACACAGACAGATACACACACCATATACACTCACACACACAAACCACACATACACTCACACACACATATACATACCATACAAACACTCACAGACATACAGACATACATACAGATAGACACACACACACCACACATACATTCACACACACACCATACACACACCCTCACAGACAGACAGAAAGACAGACACAACACACATACACACATACATGCACCATACACTCACACACACACACACACACACACACACACACACACACACACACAGACAGACAGACAGCACACATACGTTCACACACCCATACACACACCATACATACACCATAATGCACTCAGACAGACAGACAGACAGACAGACAGACAGACAGACACACACACATACACACACACACACACACACATACCTATAGCATTGATCATGAAGGCCCTGGGGCTATGGAGTATAGTAGACCAGCCCTAACTCCATCTCTACTGGAGGTCATCACTCTTATGCATGCTGCTGAACAGAGGGCATGAAATGGTGTGCTTATGCTCAATGATGAACACCTATTATTCTAAACTAACCTGGGAGAGGGAGGTGTGACACTTGATGATGTTGAGAAAGTACCATTCCCTCCCGCATTCCCATATTGATGGCTACTGGAACTGTAAACATCCTCGAGTTGCAGTACTCTTGGAGAACATGCAGAACCTGGAGACAGAAGTAGAAGAGACATATTGTGGTCCAGTTAAGCTGTAGTCATGCTTAATAAGTCAAGTCCCATTTTACATTCATTTTTTATTCTCGTGAAAACTATTTAAATTATAGCTGTGGAGTACTCAGTTCTGATTGAGAAATCTAAGTTCTACCCCCTCCTCCCCTCAAAGCTCAGGGGTCATCATGGGAGACAGGACGGAAAGATTCTAACAATCAGGTATAGTGACTATCACAAAACAGTGTATGCTGGACATGGTGGGGTCATTGCACACATAAACTCATAGTGGCTGTTACTGCATACATAAGACCTGCCCAAAAATCAGTACAGCTAAACTTTCAACAGAGGCAGAAAAAGGATCTGTGACCTCTCTTCCCTAGCTGAAGAGCTATTAGTCAATAATGACTGGAAGGAAGAGTAAGATTTTCTTAGAAATGTGGCTCCTGAAACCACATCTTTTTGTTATTTTTCTATTTCTGTGACACGATATCATGATCAAGGCAAATTACAGAAGAAAGAGTTTATTTGGGCTTATCGTTCCAGAGAGCTAGAGTCAATGATGTTAGAGAGAAGACAGCAGGTGGCAGGAACTGGATGCTAAGGGCTCACATTTTGCACCATGATTGGGCAACAGAGATGGTGAGCTAGAAATGGGTTGAGTCTTGAAATTCTCAAAGCCCACCTTCAGTGACAGACTTCCTCCAGTCAACTCACACCTAATCCTCTTCATACAGCACCACCAGCTGAGGGACCGTGTTCAAATGCCAGGGCCTGCAGGGGAACATTCTTACTCAAATCTCAATACTACCCCTGTGCAGTAGATGGCCCTGTACCCCTGCACATACAGAGAGTACCCAATGGACTCAGTGGATTTTAAAACAGAGGACATGAAATTGGTAGGGAAAAAAATGGAGGACCGGGACAAATTGGGGTGGAGAATGGAGAGGATTTGCTCGAAATACATTATATGCATGGATGAATTTCTCAAACACAATAAAAAAGGTTCTCAAAACGACAAAGAACACTAAAATTCCAAATACAGTTCAAGTGTTGGAAACTGTACCTACTCCAGCCTCTTGCTTTCTGTTTTCACTGCCTCCAACTAGACAGTGCTTGGAGTGCTACGTTTATCATACTTCCCAGCAGTAACTGAAAAACATAGTGTTTCTCATCTCCAGGGGTGGATGGTTGACAAATGCAATCTTCCTGGTGTCCATGAAGTGCCGTCCCTCTCAACCAACCATGTTCTGTGGTTTTCTTGAACATCATCTAGAACGAGCTCCAGGTTAAAGACGTCCCATAGTCTTTTTGTCATTTTACTTTATAACTAAAATCAAGGCTCGCAGAAATGACTTACTTCATCTTCTTTCTCCCCTTCAGGCATGTATGCACTTTCTCATACTGGAGATTCATCCAGTGACATCACATTAACCCAGTTTCTATCAACTGAATAAAGCCATGAGTCACAAGCAAGGGCAAATTTTTCTTTGGCCAACATGGCATTCAGAGCCACACAGCAGGCAGTGAAGACAGGCACAGAATCAGATGAGACTTTGTGTCTTGGGAGTCCAAGGATAAAACTGGTTACTCTGAGACTGGAGAGATGGCTCAGCGGCTAAGAGCACTCGTTGCTCTTGCAGAGGACCTGGACTCAATTCTCAGCACCCATGCGGTGGATCACAACCATCTGTTCCAAGGGATCTACTGCCCTCTTCTGACTTCTATGAGCACAACATACGTATGCAGTGCATAGATGTACATGCCGGCAAAACATTTATACATGAAATAAATCTTTTTGAAAAACCCAATAGGTGACTTCAGTGGTTCAACTCTGCCTCCTTTATTCCAAATTAAATAGAAATGGTATTAATTACAAAGTGAGCCAAGAAATATCATACATTGTTCATACAAGACTTTGTCAATGAACACCCCCACCCTAGTATCTCCAATCATTAGGGAAAATAAAAACACCAATAAAATAGTGCTATACACTTACTAGAATATCTGTCCAAACAATTCAAACCCCACCCTAGAAAGCACTGCATAATTCTATTTGTCTTGAACCCTAGTCAAGCAAGACGGTCCACAGTAAAATAGGGCAGACATTTTAGGGTAGAGTTGAGTGGTGAATTCCACAGAATAAGGAAGGAGTACGTAAATTTCCCTGGGAGGTGACATCTACATCCAGTGTCTTGGTGGCTTGGCTATGTATGTACTAATCAAAACATGTTGCATATTACATGCAATTAATATGTTCAATTTATTTTCAATAGGTTTTTTTTAGGCAAAAAGGTGAAGTAGATAAAGGACAGAATAATGTAGTTGGTTCAATCTTAATTCAGAAGCAAGCATGGGCTGCCTACCCACAATGGCTCAGTGGCTAAAAACACCTACTACCAAGCCTGAGGACCTGAGTTCTATACCCAGGACCCACATGATGGAAAATAGAACTGACAGAATGTTTGTTCTCTGGACTCCACATACTGACCATGGCACATGTACACACACACACACACACACACACACACACAGACAGACACGCACGCATGCGTGCACACACACACACACACAGACATGTACACACGCCCACACAGACATGCACGCACGCACACATAGACACACACGCACACACACACAGACATGCACAGACATGCACACACATGCACATTCACACACACACACACACACACACAGGAGCTCATAAGCACACAATACATTTAAAAAGAAAGAGCAGTGAGAGTCCCAGATCCTTCTCTTAGCAAAGTGAGCAGACAAGTGCCCCCTACCGCCATCTTGAAAGTAGATTATGCAAATAGATGGTGAAAGATGGGCTACTGGGACCAAGGGATATCGGAAGTAACTAAGGGAAGTATTATCATCCTGAAAAGAAGGCACCAAGTGAACACCAACAGAGAGGCAAGTCTCACGTTTTCTAGGGAAGAGTCCAAAGTAACATCTCTAAATGTCTAACTCTATCATGAGAAAAACCCAAAGACATTGACTTCAAGCAGGTGCTGGGATCGTTATCTAGATCACCCCAGCAGAGAAGCAAGACTCACCAAACTTCCCCTCCCCCCAGGCACATGATGCCCAATAAGCTTTCTGTATTCTGCTCCGAGGTATGGTCAGTCACAGATCACCAGGGTGCTTCAGAAAAGCCACTATCCCAAACCATTCTGACTTTATTCGAAACGTCTGTCCTGTAATCGACAGGTAAGAGTAGCTCTCACCCAAGGTTAAAGAAGATTCTTATTGCAGCAGACAGGGACCATCGTAGAAACCCACAACTGGTCAAAAGCTGAGGGCAACAGGCTCTTAGGCCAATCACCAATAAATGTATTTACAATACAACCCCTACACCCAAGGCTTAGAGAATATTGCAGAAGAGGAGAGGAAAGATTTTAAGAGCCAGAGGACCAGGACACTATCTACACTATCATCTGTGAGATACTATCAGAGAGAGGGAGAGAGAGAGAGAGAGAGAGAGAGAGAGAGAGAGAGAGAGAGAGAGAGAGAGAGAGAGAGATTAAGTAGTGGGGTAGGGAGAAGGCAGTGGGTCTGGGAGGTGTTGTGGGGAGGAGTCAGGAGTGATTATGATCAACATATGTAGTATGGAACTCTTAAAGAATTAGTGCAAATACTGTGATATTTTTAAAACTATGTAAAGGTCAGAGACAAATTTCTTCAGCTCCACTCTACACGCACATGCTTAGACTAAGTACCCAGACACTTCGGACCCAAGCAGAGAGGGTTTCTAGCCCGGCCTAGACCTCCACCGAGCATGTGGGATCTGAAGCGGATTGACTGTGGCCTCGCTCTCCCATCAGTGCCTTAGTGATTCAACATTCACTTATGCTGTATGCGTCATGTATTAACTAAGCCTGCCTCCTCTCAACACAGCGCCCCCTTCAGCCCACACTAGAAACGTTTGAAAGTAGAGACACCCTTGGTCTTGTGGACCCAAAACGTTGCCTTTGAAATCCTGCTATAGCTTATTGTCTGAAATGAATGATCAGTCCAAACCCAAACCTGTAATGTGTGTGTGTGTGTGTGTGTGTGTCCTCCTCTCTCCCTCCTTGAAAGCTAATAATACACACTCACACGTCTTGTGGCATAAAAGCAGAAGAGATATCTGGGGGAGAGAGAGAAAACCAGTGACAGGTTGGGGGAGAGGATAGTGTAGGGGGGACCTAATTTGTATATGCTAAGTGAAACATTAATATTTTTAATTAAAATAAACTTTTAATTTAAAAAAAAGGTTGTTTTGACTTTGCATAACTCTGTGTAAAGAACTCCGAGGAAGCGCTACCTTCATTTCCCTATTTCCAGAGCAAATGAGATGGCCACTCACTCCACTCTCTAGAAAGTTTCTCAGCTCAAAGCAGGCTTCAGTTAAAAACTCTCTTTCCGACCTCTTTCCTCCTTCTTCCCGGAAAGTCAATGCTTTTGCAAGAAGGCTGCTTGAGCTGAAGTGTATTTACAGTCACTTAACTTGAGGGGGCAGGCTCTGACCAAGAAACTCACGCAGACACTTTGAAAGCTTAATTGTGTCCCCAGCACAAAGGATATGATGCCAGTGGGAAGTGGGGCGGGGCGGGGAGGGGTGGGCGAGCAGGGCAGGAGACGCTCTGGGGTAGTGGGTGCAGGGAGGGGGGGCGTGCAGAAGCCTCTGTTTTGTAGGAAAGATTAGGAAGACATAACAGCTCAACAGAGGGGCAAACAACACCTCTGTTTCCTGGATTTGTGCCCCAGGGCGCTGATAAACTGTGAGGGCTGCTTCTAAGCAAAGCGGGAATCAGCTTGGTTCTGCAAGCGATTTCACCTGCTAGAAACCAGCCTGTGTGGACCGGATACACTTTGGGGACGTCATGAGTGGATACAGGGTTGAGTCAAGGACCTTAGGGCCAGATTGATTGGAATGCCCGTGTGCTTTTCAGATGTAACTGCTAGGAACAAAGTCAGTTTGGAAAATTGTGTAAGGTTTGCGCTTTGCCCCTACCCCTGAAGTGGCTGCGTTGCTCATTTTGCGGGTTTTGGTTTTGTTCTTAAGGCCTAACACCCATCAACAGGTGACTTGCATCCACAGCAGAGACTTAGAGCTCAAATGCTGCCAGGAGAGATCAGAGCTGCTGCGCAATGAAGGCAAGCCTCACTTTGTTTTCTGGCGTTGTGATAAAGACAATGACCAAAAGCAACTTGGGGAAGAGGGGGCTTATTTTCATGCTCATCCCCACCACAGTCTGATACTAAGGGAAACCAAGGCCCGGAGTCAAGCCTGGCAGGAACCTGGAGGGAATAAGCTTACTGCTCTCATGCCTTGTTAGCTTGGTGTGTGTGTGTGTGTGTGTGTGTGTGTGTGTGTGTGTGTGTGTATTCCAGAACTACCTCTACCAGGGGTAGCTCTCGCCCCAGTGGGGTGGCCCCTCCCTGCATCAATTATTTATTAAGAAAACGCCCCAGACACTTGGTCAATCTCACGGGGGCGGGGGCGCATTTTCTCCGTTGAAGTTCCGTCTTCCCAGGTGACCTCAGTTTGTGTCAAGTCAACAGGAAACTACTCAGCACGGTACCTCTGCCCTCTGTCCTGGGGCTCAGACTCGCCCCTGGGACCAGGAAACAGTAAACAGATCTCCCTCCTTATCTCTGCCGTCCCAGATTGAGTTACGCTCTCCCAAGGCCTTCCAGCCCTGTACCCATAGCTAGACCATAGACAGACTCTACTAGAACACACAAACACAACTCCGTGGAAATGTTATAAAATTAGGTCTTTACCTTCACTCCTGGGGAGATCTGCCTACAACTTCCCTGGAGCTCACACGTTCTTGTATATAAATACATTGACGAATAAAGACGATTTCATTGGAATCTCACCTCAGCTCTTTCCCACCAGCCCACATCTATTTCTGTGCTCCATTTAAGGCCTAGCAGGGTCTTCCTCTTCCTCTTTCTACTTGGCTTTGCCTCAGGGAAGCAGCGAAGACCGTGTCATTATATCCATACAGCTCTAGGTTTTTGTTTTTTGATTTTTTTTGGGGGGGGTGGTATTAAAATTGAACTTCTGAGGTTGTCTTTTAAAAAGATTTCATCTCTAAAATGGGTACGGAGACCCATTCCAGTCATTCCTCAGCTCTCTGGAGGCTGAAGTAGGAGGTTCATGAATTTGAGGCAAATCTAAACTACACAGGGAGCCCTTAGCTCAAACGGGAAAAGTACATTATTTCTAACACCAAACCATGGGGCAATTCTCCCCACCCCTGCTCAGATTCTCTGTGAGTGTGTGCGCATGCACTTGTTCACATGCCCACGCACTCTTTTGACTGAACCAGTGGTCTCTCCCATACCATGCTACTACATGGCCATCAAGCTGTAACTCCTCCCCAAAGCATACAGTTTCAGACAGTCTCATTTATCCCAGGTTGCCATGACTCTCCATGTAACTGAAGGTAACTTTTGTTTTGTTGGTTTTTCGAGACAGGGTTTCTCTGAGTAGCCCTGGCTGTCCTAGAATTCACTATGTAGACCAGGCTGGCCTCGAACTCAGAAATTCGTCTGCCTCTGCCTCCCAAGTGCTGGGATTAAAGGCGAGCGCCACCACTGCCTGGCTGAAGGTAACTCTTAATCCTCTTGCCTCTGCCTCCTAAATGCTTGGATCGCCAGGACCACAGGTGTTGTGTTAGAATGGCAGCTCGTATCAGGGCAGATCACACCAGGTCAACACAGTCCCACCAGAAAAGATTTATTGGGCAGAAAAAGGAAGAGAAGGAGAAAAAGAAGGGGCGAAGGGGTTGGGGGTCTCTGCCTTGTATTTGGACCCTGCTGTAATCATGTGCACCATGGCGCACAGGTGAGGAGCATAGGTGAGGTGCACTGGGTGATGGTTACCATGGCAACAGACACAAGGGGATACTTGTTGCCTAGGGATGACATCATCTCTGGATTTGAAAATTGCCTATAAATAGCTTCTGATGCCAACAACAAGCCATGCTGGCTGCTAGGGGTACTGAGACCTGAACTCAGGACCTTATGACACTAGGCAAGCACTCTACCGACTACAACTCATTCTGGAGTCTTCTGAAAACTGGGGCAAGCTGGATGGAGAGCTAGATCAGGAAAAAATATATATATAGGAAGGCTCTGGTGACTCATACCGCTAACTCTATGATAGGTCCACATTTTACCTGGTTTGAACCTAGCTAGATGAGCAGGGATTCCATTCCACAGACTGGCTCCTGTGAGATGAAGGGGTGCATTCTCTCTGGGTCAGAGAAACCCTGGGAGGGCCATGCCCAGCTTGCCTTCTTGTTTCCGTAGTCCATCTGTGAAACTGCAAACCTGCTTTCAAGAGATAACCTCAGAGGTCCCTTCAAGCCCCGGCTTTCTATGGTTTTGTGCCTCTTCACAGTTCACACCCTGGGAGAAGAGAAACTTATCACCAAAACATACCAGCCCGAGTGGGTTTGGCAAGACCTTATCTTGCTGGGTAGGAATCATCGATGCAAACATTGCCAAACAGCTAGCTACCTTATGCCAACTGAATGGGAGGTGACACCCTATTGGAATTCGAGCCGATGCTCTGATCCAGAGCAGAGGATCTCCTTGCTGTGATGTGCTGCCAAGGCTCACAGTGGGTCTGTGGATAAGGCTTCCTGGTCCTTAGATCTCGGCCATATCCCTCACCAGGGCCTGGGGAAGGCAGCTTTTGAATTCCATAACAAACACACTGCCAGGCTCTGCCAAGGATAACTGTGCAGTCTGAGAGAGCCTCACCTGGTGCCGGCGATAATGTGACTCAGTTTTCCTGGAGTCAGCTTGGCCAGGAACTAGCCCCATATACCGTCTGTATCACCAGAGTGAGAGAATGTTAGTGAGCACCCACCCTTGCTTCTGAACTTGAAAGGAATGATAAAGAGGCATAGTCAGAATTTGTTTTGACCATTGTTCAGATATTAGAGTCAGAGAGAGAGAGAGAGAGAGAGAGAGAGAGAGAGAGAGAGAGAGAGAGAGAAGACCTGTTCGAGACCTGCTTTCTCTTAGACTAGAGAATGAGTCTCAAAATCTTGCCCCAACTGGACCAGCAGCATCCATGTTATCAAGTACTTCTTTGACATGCTTTGTTCAGGCAGGGGAGATGGTCCAGTTACTACACTGCTTATCCTGAAAGCCCCGGAACCTGAGCTCGATTCTCCAGAATCCATGTAAACAATTCTGGCCACAGCATTGTGTGCTTGTAATGCCAGCGCTGGGAAGGTAGAGACAAGAGGATCCCTGAAGCTCCGTGGTCCAGGCTGGCTTCCACAGTTAGCTTCAGGTTCTGTGAGGGATCTGGTCTTAAAAACCTAACATGGAGTAGGGCACGGCGTTGCACACCTTCAATGTAAGCACCCAGGAGGCAGAAGCAGGTGGATTGCTCCGCCCCACAGTTACCTGGCAACAGCCAGGTAGGCCTGACCCACTATAAAAGGGGCTGCTTGCCCCCTCCTTGTTCTCCTGCTCCTCTCTTGCTCTCTTACCCTTTCTCTGCTCCCTTCCCCCTTCTCTCCCCATTCCCTCCCCCAGCCTCCATGTGCTCATGGCCGCCCTCTAATCCTCTACTCTTTACTTCTCTACTCTCTGTCTTTCTCTGCCTCTACTACCCTCTTAACTCCCCTCTCCATGACCTGAATAAACCCTAATCTATACTATACCATCATGTGGTTGGTCCGTCAGGGAGAAGGGATGCCTCAGCATGGGCCCCCTGAGGCACCCTTTTTCCTCACACCTCACCACACCTCCATAGAACATATACCCCCCTCTTTATCTTTTTATAAACACATCAGTGAGACCATGTCTCAAAAAAAAAAAAAAAGGAGTGTGGTAGGGTGGAAAGAAACTGAGAAATATGCACCTGTACACCCACACCCACACCCACCCACCCACTCACCCACCCACCCACTCACCCACCCACCCAATACACCAGGGACCTATGTTTCCACACACTCAACTAACTCCTGGGTACTCAAGTTCACAGGCACTCAATTGGACCGAGATTTGATAATTAGGGACTAAAAAAGGCTCTGAAGCCTCTTGTGTATGGGAAGGTCGGGGTGGTAAGAGCCCCTCATTCTGGTTCATTCTCTATGGGTCATCGGCACTTCTCTGAGACTCAACAATCAGGAAAATGTTGGGAAATGGTCTGAATAAAGCTGTTGGATGCGGCTTTCCAAGTGATGTAATATGAACGAAATGGGCGAGATGCCTGGCTCTGTTACTTAACTGTACTGACTTGGTTACCCTGCCAAGCCTTGGACACATTAGCGTAAGGAAATGCCAAGAGATAAAGTCATGGGGTGTGAGTACCTGAGGGAAGCCTCTGGGTACGGTCATCTCTCAGCTCTTTGAGGCAGGAGCAGGAGGTTCATGAATTTGACCCAAGTCAAATTCATGCGGTGGGAGCCTTAGCTTAAATAGCAAAAGTACATCATTTCTAACACCAAACCATAGAGCAACCCTCACTCGATCCCTTGCACAGGTTATATGTAGGTTCAAAATGGACCCTGAGATGGATTATTGGAGGTAAGGAGTTTATCAGATGACTTATCAGTGCCATGGACAGACAGACAGATGGACAGCGGCAAGTTAGGGGCTTTGAGGCAAATTCAATTGCCACACAGACTGCTTAGCCAGCTAAGCCTCTGAAGAGAAGAAAACTTGGTCCTTTTTTTTTTTTTAAACCTTTCTGAAGACTCGGGTTTTTCACAGTGTGACCACCAATACCCACTTTTATACAAACTGGGGTACTTGGGAATCTGCTGGGTAGATAGGCACAGGGGGTGTTTCATGTGGAACCTGACAGTAAAAGTAGCTGTGTGTGTGAGAGAGAGAGAGAGAGACAGAGACAGAGAGAGACAGAGAGACAGAGAGAGACAGAGAGACAGAGACAGATACACGGAGAGGGGGTTCTGCTGCAGGTCTGTATTACATGGGCTGAGCAGTCGCTGAATTCCTACATGTTTAACATTCTTAGGAGACTTCCTGTTATTTGATGAGCACCTGAGAAACAGCAGCTCTTGCTCCTGTCAGCAGTGCTGATGTGAGCAGCACGGTTGCTGGCGTAAGTCAGGGTGCTTGAAGGAAAGGCCTCCTAAGAGAGGACAATACACGCATGCCAACCTCATTTCTATCCTGACGTCTTTGGATGGGCCGTTGTAGCACTAGCTGTGAAATGGGCAAGATGACAACTATCTTGCTGGATCCTTGGTGGAGAAGGAGGGCCAAGCAGCCATTTAGTACTTGAAGTACTAAGGATTTTCAAGCAGCACCTTTCATTTTCACCCTCTTCTTCAGTCGGAGAAGCAAACTCGGATCTTCAACTGTGTAAGGACAATGTGCCATCTCCCAAACCACGCGAGCCGCTCCTGCTGCACCACACTGCGGTAGAATGAGGAATCACGCATTCCTTTTCCCTCTCCATCCTTCCTTTATTTAAACTTGAAGCTGCTGTCAGTATCCCAGAGATGGGTTTGGGGGGGTCTCTGGACACTGGGTCCTGTTAACTGCTTTTCTTCCCCTGTGGCCACATTGAATCAATCTCCCTTCTCTGCTTGACATACATACAAACACACACACACACACACACACACACACACACACACACGTACACTCGTGTGTGAGTGCACACCATGGGGTCTTCTATTCATCTAGATTGGAAAATGTCTACCTAAACTTAAAGGGAGGAATCAGAGTCAGTAGTTCAGAGCACTCACTGCTCTTGCAGAGCACCTGGGTTCAGTTCACTGCACACACACGCGCGTGTGCACACACACAAACACACACACACACACACACACAAGGTCATACTGGCAATTCCAGTTGCAGGAGATCTGACATCCTCTTCTAGCCTCCATGGGCTTCTGTACACATGTGGCACACACACACACACACACACACACACACACACACACACACACAAAATAATAGAATAAAAGCTAGAAGGCGGGGCTGAGAAAGAAACATTGCCTTTTCTATTTCTTGTTTGTTATCCTATAGTAAATGTTAATGGCCCCTTATCAGGTAAAAATGAAAGTATCAAAAGAAGTTCTCTAAGAGAAAGAAAACGGAAGAATTATAAGCCAAAAGAATTTTCTAATTTTTTTTTCCTAATT
>LR750563.1:331774-341057 GCA_902729485.2 Mus minutoides
TTCTTCCAGGGTGTGTGCACCCTGAAGGAGGAAGTGGAAATCAGAACCACAGCTGGTCCCCAACACACATAGCACAAGGCAGGGCATTCCAATTGTGGTCGAATGTGGCAGATCCACCAGGCATGGAAAACCATGGCCTGCAGTTATTGAGTTACTGGGAACATAAATCCGGAACATAAATCTCAAACGTTAAGTTTATATCACCCACTGAGATCCACGAACAGCCTTCTTGGATTTTCTTATGAAAAGATATCTCAACTCCCTGTGTTCTTAGTTGAAACATTTCTTACATTTCCCTTTTTACAGGTCTATCCTTAATCAAGAGACATACATTTTCTCTACACTTAGCTGAAGACCTGTTGATGGTTAGACTACATCAAAATCCATTTTGTACTTGATCAGCTTTTCTGCATGGATTTGGTTCCTAGGCGTCACACAGAAGATGAATAGCTGCCCTGTACACTCTTGGGGCCTTTATTAATGTCACTCTCATAAATGTTACCATCAACAATCAACATTTATACTTCTAGGCTTAGGCATAGAGGAGATAAATCTGAAGGGGGTGTTGATATTCAAGTGCTTCTGAAAGAGAACATTCCTTGAGTTTCGCCAGCATTACTCTAATGACAAAATGGGAGAACAAACCCCTTTTCTAGAATGGTTCTTCTTAGATGTGTATGGACTAGATGCCACATTGAACCTTAAAGATGGCATCAGATGACTGTGCTGTGTAGAGTTATCTGAGAAGAGGGAACCACACTGATTTCATGTCTCCATTAGATTAGCCTGTAGGCAAGCCCATGGAACATTTATTTAATTAGTGATTGATGTGAGAGGGCCCAGCCCACTGTGGGCGGTCTCACTCCTAGGCTGGTGGTCCTGGGCTATACAAGAAAGCAGGCTGAGCAAGCCACAAGGAGCAAGCCAGTAAGTAGTATCGCTCCAGTGGTCTTCAGTTCTTGCATCCATGTTTCTGCCCTCAAGTTTCTATCTTGACATCCTTGAACAATGATGTGGAAATGTAAGCCAAATAAACTCCTTTATCTCCAAGTTTCTTTAGGTCCTGGTGTTTCATAACATCAATAGAAACTCTAAGACAACGACTCACTTACTCATTAATTTTACAAACTTGGTTCGATGCTTCCTGAGTTAAGTACTCCTCTGCCCTGAGGGACACAGTGGTAACAAGACAGAAAAGGTAGAAGAAATCACCACAGTGGGAACTGTCAATCACTAGTCTTATATCCATGTGGTACCAAGGCCAGCACACATTTACAATCATTAATCCCGCCTGATGAGTGTTCTCATGCTTCCTCTTATCTTAACCTCTGTGATCTTGCAAGGTACTATTTCTTCTGTTGTTATTGTTAATTGGCTTGGAGTATGTAGGCTCTGCCAATGGACAGCTCAGGATGTTCGTGCTTTTATGGTTAATTTCAAAAGACAAACTTGCCATTCACTGTCATTCCACTCACCCACAAAATCTTCTACCCATGCAAAGGCTGTCTGTCCTTCAAGGGTCATGTAGCAGATGCCTATCTATATTTGAAGTACAAATGTGCTGTCATAATATTCAACATGAAGTGTGCCTATTCCTTTGAACAATCTGCCTTACAAATGTGGGCTCTTTAACTTTTATTTAATTGTTTGTATTGATTGTGTATGTGTGCGTGTGAGTATGCACTCACCTACGTGCATATAAACATGTACGTGCCAGAGTGCACAGGTGGGGATCAACATATGAAAATAACAATAAATGCCACTAAGGAAAAAAGCTCCTTCTAGCTAAGAGAATATGACCTCCGGCCTGGGTGGCCAGATATTGAAACCCAACATTTCAATTGGGCCAGGTCAATTATTTGGCCAAGATAAGCACCTGTAGTAAAGAAGGCTCCTTCTAAGCCATGCTCAGGAGTTAGGCAGAATAACTACCCTTTTAATGAGATACTGTGCTTTTCCTCTCAGACTGCCCACTCCCATTACAGGCCCTGCAATGCAGCACCTTGAGGGTCAGCTGGGTCTTACCACCTTTCTGGGGCCCAGGACAAGAAAGGCATAACTTTCCCTTTTTATTTTCCCCTGTGTCTTCTTTCCCTAAGCTGGCCAGAAGCTAGGAATGCCTTTTCTGATCCTTTGGACTTCCGTACCTTTTCTCTAAAGCTCCCACTTGATGTCAACGTCACGTGGCTGCTTCTCCCCTATGTGTCTGATCTCCATGCAGCTTCAGACATTTGTTAAGATTTACAGCTTGCCTGCCTTGGAGTTTTCTTTTAAACTCTAATAAAATTGCCCAAGAGTTTCCAGTTTCCACTTGAATCTATCTATCTATCTATCTATCTATCTATCTATCTATCTATCTATCTATCTAAATGAGTCTACCTCTACGTGTATAAAAAAGTACAGCTTACAGGAGTCAGCACTCTCCCCAGTGTAGTACTGGAGTTAACCCGTATGCTTGGTGGCAGGTGCCCTTAACCTCCAAACCTTCTCAACAGCCTAGCAAATGTGTTCTTTCGACAGCATTTTATATGTCCTCTACCAATCGGATGCTAAGGAAGAAAAATATCATACAAAGGAGAAAGTTCCAGAGACTGACATAGTCAAAGTAGCCACAGCAGAAAGACTGGCAGCCCTTAGTCTACACCGTCTTCATTCATTCTAGGGAGCATGCTCAGAAAGGCATGTGTTTTAGGAACCTGAGAGAGGTTGATAATAACCTAGGAAGTCTGATGTGGGATTATGTCTCCAAAAGTGACAGGGAAACCCCACTCGGACACTTCTACAATATGGCTGCCTAAACAAGACCTAAACAATAATACCAACAGATATGCTATTGTGGAAGGTGGGGATGGGGATCTCAGGGGTCCCTAGACAAAGAACTATGGTAGCTAATGACTTGTGAAGGGAGACTCAGTCCTTTTCAGCGCTGAAAACTGCTTATCCAATACCAAACATTCAACCCTAAACACAAGCAGCACTAAATGGTTTCAACGGGCTGTATTTATATATTTATGCATATACATGTGCAGCAATAATAATCAAAGAAAGGGGGCCATGAATTTTAGAGGGTTGGGATACATAGGAAAAATTAGAGGGAGAAAATATCAGAGGGATTGGAGGGAGGAACGAGAAGGGGGGGAAAGATGTAATTATATTTTAATTAAAATGTAAAAGTATTCTTTTTTTTTAAAGGTTACTGGGACCACACACCTCAGTGGTTTCCCTTCTTGCCCCTGAGGCATACCATACCTCCAGGCCCTTCCCTGTCTATCTCCTCCATAATAACCCCCCCATAACTCTATACACGTCTCTGTACAATTCGTGGCAATGGGGCACAGAACCTGGACACTTGGGCATCTTCTTTTTAGATTCACAGCTCTGCTCCTGTGACAACATGGCAGTTTTGTTTCCATATTGCTGCAGCCTGCGTCCTGATGCTGTCACGTGCTTCGCACTTTGTGAACATAGGCGTGTGCATGGTAAATATTAAGTAATATGTATGAATTATTCTTTTAAGTAAACATTCGTGTTTGGAGGAAAACAGATACGACTCTATGTTTTATTGTAGTTTGGCTCTACAACAAGTGATAATTCCAGGATTGGTGCTTGGGAAATCATTGCAATATGACTGAAGGTCAACTATAGGCATATGGGACTCCCTGGGGTGGCCCTGTCATGTGTCCGTTCTATCATTCCAGCATTTTGAGCAGCAAATGGGTGCATCTTTGAACATGAGGGTTGAAAAGTGGCTCTCAATGGTGACGTTCCAAAATAACCGGAAAAAATAAGATAACTGGGATTACAAATCAGTAAGGCGACCCAAGTGTTCCCATCTGTAACTAATCCGACCTTAAGAATTGTCTGTCTTGCCTTTGCTTACCGGAGATGCTCTGCACCATTACCCCTACCCCCGCCCCGCCCCGCCCCTGCATGTCCTGTCTAAGAACATGTTTGTTTACATGGGCTGTGCGGAACAGTCTAACAATAAGATTTACTGCTGAGCTCCAGGCCACGTGCCATCCGTTCTACCTCCCAAGAATGGGAAACCAACTTTATTAGCTCGGAGTGTAAAAGAACTGGAGACCAAAAGTCAGCCACGTGGTCCCTCACTTATGGCTGCATGATTGACCACCAATAAAAACTCTGGGTTCACATGAATCCAGTGGCCCTCTCTGGCTGGCCGTACTCAGTGATTTTCATATGTATTTGCCAGAAAGAAATAGCTATTTCCCCAGTCTATGGGAGGAGGACTAGATTCCAGAGTCTGCCTCATGTGAATGTTTACTTTAATACACACACACACACACACACACACACACACACACACACACACACGGGGGCAGGGGGGGGGATGAACTGGAGATTTTGTTTGATGACTTACTCCTGACTGTGAGCACTTTTCCCCTGCCATTAGGGCACCTTCTTTCAAACTCCTTTAAACAATTGTATACACACTCACATACACACACACATATATGTGTGTGTGTGTGTGTATGTGTATATATATTATATATAATAAAATATATAAAGCATATAATATATGCATGTGTATTTGTTTAAAATTAGGATGTTTCTTTATGGCTTTTTCATACTGGTTTTATTTATTTATTTGTTTGTTTGTTTGTTTGTTTGTTTGTTTCTTTGGTTTTCTGAGACTGGGTTTCTCTGTGTAGCCCTGGCTGTCCTAGAACTCACTCTGTAGACCAGGCTGGCCTCGAACTCAGAAATCCGCCTGCCTCTGCCTCCCGAGTGCTGGGATTAAAGGCGTGCGCCACCACGCCCGGCTGGTTTTATTTTGATTAATCCTTGTCTCTTACTTTTCTGTATTCCCTGTCCTCTCTCCTCCCTTTCCACCCCCAGTAATCTCCTCTCTCTACATTTATATTACCTGCAATCTATTATTTCCCTCCCCAATCCCTTAAGGCATTCCTTTCCCAATGGTCTTTGTTGTTGTTGTTGTTGTTGTTGTTGTTGTTGTTGTTGTTGTTGTTTCCTGGCTTCTACAGTAGTTCCAGCGGAACATAAAATTCAATTTTAGAATTCCCCCATGAGAGAAGACATGCTAATGGGCAACATTTGTGTTTCTGTGCCTATATTACCTTACTCAGTATAACTGATTCCAGTTTTTTTCCTCATTTACCTGAGAAACCCATGATTTCATTTTTCTTTATATCTGAGTAAAAAAAAAATCCCTTGTGAATACGCACCATGTTATCCTTCTCCTCTGAGCAGATGGTGGACATCCAGAGTAATTCTACTTCCTAGCTATTGGGAACAGGGTGACAATGAACTTTCGCAGCATCTTTCTAGTTGTCTCTCCTTTTCGTTCTTGCTTCAGCTACTAGATCAGAGAAGAAAGATCCTGAGCTGATCTTACAAAGTGTGGCACAGATGGGGCAGGGGTGCTCAGAAGAGGCCGGCTGGTCCCCAGTAATAATCAAAATGGTCAAGAATGGAGGACGCCTCAAGGGCGTCTGCTCACTCTGTCCCCTACCCTTTACAGGTGTGTCATCTGGTTGTTTCTGCAAATATTTGGTGTTGTGTCAGAACACTGTGGGACAGTCATGTGTAAATCACACACACTCATAACACACTTTAGACAAGCTAACGTTTTTTATTTACTGTTCAAATTATAAACCCCATAGTTAAAAAGTTTCCCTTCTTTCAAACAAAGAATGTTATGCTTGGAAAAAAAAAAGTAGCTTCCCATTCCCAATGTTTATCAAGTCCTTGCTAATCTCTCTCTCTTCTTTTTATAACTTATACCCGAGGCTGATATGTAAGCAAAACATCAATTTTATGTTGATCCCCATCATATTTCCTGATGGCTTGTGTCAATATTTGCCTTGCTGTTTCAGATGACAAGAGAAGGGAGTTGGAATAAATGGATCATTTTCCTTCAATACGGATTTCCAGGGAAATTTCCCAACCTTTACTTTCTCAAATTAGGATCTTCTCAGTTTCCTTGCCAGTCTAGAGCCTGGCTGGAGCTATCGGGACCTTCAGAGGTTGGGGACACAAGACCTTAAGAGAAAATCCCTATCATGGTGGATAGAGATGATAACCATGAGGAGTAAATTAATTACCTTCTATTAACATTATGTCATATTTATGGCTTTGCAAAAGTAGCTTTAGGGAAAGAGGCTATTCTACTTCTCCCAGGCTCAAGCTTTTCTTTTCTTTTCTTTTCTTTTTTTTTTTTTTCTGCTCCTTCCTGAGGACACAGTGTCTCTCAGTACAGAAACCGGGAGCGGGGGAGCTGACCCTTTAGAATGGTCTCAGTTTAATAAACAGGAATAAACATGCTTAGAGAGTCTCTTGTTCACTCTTGTTACCATTGAAAGTTTTCAAACAGAAGTTTCGAAAACAAGTGTGTTTTGTTTTCTCTCAACTCTATATAGCTGTAGTTACTATGAAAAGGACTTTTGCAGGATTCACAGTTAGGTGTAAATGTCCTTAAAGAGTCTGTCTTCCCAAACTGGAGATTATGGCCTTGGGTATAATTATGTGTGTGAATATGAGTTTCGAGAAGCAGAAAAGTCATTCTAATGTTTGCATTCTTTTCTGAATTGAGCCAGGTGTCTGAAATCATCCAAGCAAACTTTCTGAGGTCCAGTTTTCCTACTTATTAAATAAGAGAGTTGAGCATATTCTGGGGCACAGGCTGTCACTTCAATGCCTGCATGAAAAGCAGGCATAACTGACTCATTGTAAGTGTTCCCACTCAGCCTAGATCAGGAATAAAATTTTCCTCAATTAAATACTTCCAAGCTACGTCTAGTTGCATAGATCTCAGGTATCTCTGATGTAACCACTTATGTCTCCACATAAAATCTAAGGGATTTTTCTATCTGGGAGCTTGTGTGTGTGTGTGTGTGTGTGTGTGTGTGTGCGTGTGTGTGTACGTGTTATCCCACCAAATCTTCGGGACAAAACTAAGTACATTTTATAATTTAATTCAAGAATTAATATCCAAAGTGAGGCAATCAAAACGTGTTCATCCATTGAGTAGATGGGTAGAATTCTCAATTTCCCATTTGCTAATTATCCTCTGAAAATTAGCCAGAGAAATATCTGGCTGAAGTAACCCCCAATTCTATGAGTGTTTTGTAAAGAAACACTTTGAGGGCACCGAAGTGAGACACCAATACCAGGCATGGCTATTTTTTTGCCAATGTGCTCAGGTTGGGGGAAACCAGAGAAGTGTTGACAGGGAAACACTGGATTTAATTTCCTTTTCTTCCTCTTTCTTGTCAAGCCGAATGAAGGACAGAGCCCAGCCACCCCTGCTGTCTGATGCATTTTAACCTGACCACTATTCGTCTTCCCAAGGCTGAAGAGAGTCTGTCTGTACACTCAGAATGTAAATGCGATCACAGTGCAGATCTATAAAGACTGGGAGCCTTCGAGCAATATTTTTGTCTTATGCACTGAATTTTAATTCAGCAAACTCAGTGATACTGCCTTATGCACGGCATATCATGCAACGAATGTAGGGGGATGAAGAACAGAGTCTAAGAGGCTCTCGGTCTTTGTGAGGGGAAAGGCTAATTCATCAGAAGGCAGCTGTGAGAAGAATGTCTTCCCAGGATGACGGTGGGATTAAAGAAGGCATCTTGGAAGAGGAAACCCAAAGCTTGAGTTTGAAGAGCAGACTACTCAAGAGCTAAAGCAAAGCTGTCATGGTAGAGAGTGGGTGTAGACCAGCGAGTCTTTAATCATGCTGGGAAGAAGAGCAGTGCCCCAGTGGGAGGCCCATGCTACACTCTACCCATAGTGTATGGATGGCTCACACTAGAAAAGTCAGGAACGACTCACTGAGCTGCAAACATCTGGACGTGACCACTGGCATCAGTTGCAAGGAGAAAAGGAAATAGTTGAAGCTTGCACTACATGAACAAAGGACAAGAGAAATGTCCATATTAGCAGAATGGTGGACACCAGAGGACATGGCTTCCTTAACACTAGCATTGGCATGGCGGAAAATATAATTCAGAAAGAACTTTCCATGCTGCAAAAAAAACCTACTTCCCCCTGAGAAGGCCTAGAATTTTTGCCTTCGTTTTCCTTAATAATCTGAATGATTTCAGACCATGGCTTTTGGCTTTGAAAAAAAAAATTATCTACAAAGAGAAATGTTGGAGTGGATCGTGAGATACCTAATTAATGATGTGCATGAAAAATGATAACTTTCAAGATTTGCTAAATAAATCAAAGTAAAGAAATAAAACGAAGTTCTTATCTTTGAAAGACATTGGATTTGTAGCCAATGGGTTTGTACATTGTACTTTACAGACAGAGTATACTGGGAATCTGTTTTCCAAGGTCAGTGGTAGGGTGTAAAGATATCTGCTACTGGGAACTCAGGCACTCAAAAAAGAGAACATGGAGGACAAATTAAAAACCTCAAACAGTAACGAATAGAAGTGCAAAATAAAAGTTGGACAAAGGGAAAGCAGTGGGATCTAGCACAGACACAGAGCTTTGGAGTCTAAGTGTCATTTTCAAACGAATACTACTATGTCCACTGTTTACCCAAACACAACGATGTTTTTGCGACAACAGAAGGGCAATATTTATAGAAAATAGTGGAAAATTTACTGGTTAATTAGAAATGCTTTTGAGACTTGATGTTAAAGTGGCCTAAGACATAAGACTGGTTTCAAAAATAGTCATCATACCTAGATGGGGAATGTTTTACAAGGACAGTTAATGATTGCTAATGAAATAAAGAAAGCTACTGTCTAAAAATTAATGCCCAACTAAATTACATCATCCATAAATAGCAGTTATACTGTATGCATACAAAGTAGGAAAAAAAAAACCTTCTAAGTGAAAAAAATTGGACAGCAAAAACTTCCCAATGCTTCCTGGGTTTTAGATCTGCTGTTAAATAGGAAGAGTCTCAAATTTCATGAAAAGTTGGAAATGTATCTTACCATTTTATGCACTGGTTTCAAAGTCTGTTGAGAATTCAGGTCAGAGATTTGCTGAAGGAAAAGAAATATGCTAGAATTTAGCACAGCTTACATTTCTGTAGTACGGGGGATTGGACCTAATGTTGGGTTCAATCCTGGGCAAGCACTCTATCACTGAACTTCCATCCCTGGCCCACACATGCATTGAATTTGTTATCAGGAGATGAATCCTGAAGACTATGTAATATGTCACATGCATTCACCAAAACTTGGATTAATAATAATAATAATAATGGCTGTGATATATATATATATATATATATATATATATATATATATATATATATATATATATATATATATAT
>LR750563.1:341157-401867 GCA_902729485.2 Mus minutoides
AAAGCTCTGTTTAAAGAAAACAGATTTAAAAAAATGAAAGCAATGTCAAATTTGTTCATATAATTACCCAAAGACATAGCATGACAATGATGGCTGAAAGCCATCAGGGAAATTCTATTTGATTCATTTTATAATCAAAGTTGACGTAGGAGCTCACACTATAGCTCAACTTAGGCTAAAACTCACAGTAAATATGCCACAGCCTTCCCCCCTACTTCCAACCAGTGCTGGGATTACAGCTATGAGCCACCATGCCTAGTCTAGATTCAATTTAGACAAGATTTCAGATGTGCATGAGAGTTACCTAAAACTACAAACACTTTCCGGTAACCAGAAGTCCATGGGAATTTGCAGAATATTACAGTATCTTGAGCACGAGCTGCCCGCATCTTACTTAGAATCGGCTGACAGGTGGTTGATTTTGTATGCATTGCTAAAATTATTATATAAAGAAAAGTTTGTGTTTATTATTCTATACATAAAGGATTCTAGCTTTTTTTTTAAAAAAATGTTTTTAGACATGGTCCCACAGAACCCAAGCTGACTTCAAACTCACTGTGTAGATAAGGATGTTCTATGCTCCATTTGCCTCTACTTCTTTTTTTTTTTTTTTTTTTTTTTTTTATTATATGCAAGTACACTGTAGCTGTCTTCAGACACTCCAGAAGAGGGAGCCAGATCTTGTTACGGATGGTTGTGAGCCACCATGTGGTTGCTGGGATTTGAACTTATCACCTTCGGAAGAGCAGTCAGGTGCTCTTACCCGCTGAGCCATCTCACCAGCCCCCTTGCCTCTACTTCTTAAGTCATGCACCATCATGCCTAGCTTTTTTCTTTTTAATTTTCAAAGAAAAAATTACCACATAAGACTAAATAAAACAAAAAAATGGCATTCCAATAAAAAATAAAAAAGATTTGTGCGTAAATAATCCTGAAAGAAATTTTTATCAGGAATATCTGGTCAGGAAAGATTAGAGTGTGGCGTCCATTGCTAATTAGAGTCCATTGCTAAGCAATCTGTAGAACTATACTGATAGAGTTCTATCTCTGGTCCTCATCAATTGCAGCTTTGAGACATTTAAGTGGAGGGTTGGAAATATTATGTGAAACCAGCTTTACAAATTCATTTCCCTCAAGCTCCTGCCACTCGCAATCAGACATGTTTGTCTCTTCTCTAGAAGACAGCCAAAAGGCAGCTATGCAGTCAGCACGGAGCTGTCCCATCTAAAGGAGGCAAATCCAGGTTTCTGGTGAATTAGGGCAAATTCAGTGAGCTGTGTTCACCCCCAAAACTGCTCAGCTCTCACCTCTGTGCATACTGGGATCTTCTAGACATTAGACTTCAACCAAATGATCTACTTCTCTGAGTTTATTGAATTTCGAGTTTTAAACTGTTACTAAGATTATTACTTTTCTAGGTTGATTTCTGTTGCCTAGGGACACTTAAAAGGACTTATAGATTGCTTCAGGAACTCTCTCCTTTATTTTTACTTCATATTCCCCATCTTTGCTAACTCAAGGGAGAGCCAAAACTCATTGTACAGGATCCCAAAGCACAGCTAGAGCCAGAGACGTCATCTCCGATTGCAACTCCCTTCAAAGGTGGAGAACCTCGCCTATTGGTTGTTCTCAGGACTGCGTGATGTCACATCAGCCACTCTAAGAAAGTGTCTTCCACACAATACACAAACAGTGGTATTGATAATTCCTCAAGAAGTGAATCTAGTTTTGATTTTTACACATGTGCACATGCGGTAGACAAGCTCTGGGAGTCGGTTCTCTCCTTTACCTTGTGGCTTCCCAGGATTGAACTCAGGTGATCAAACTTATTGGCAAGCATCTCTATATGCTATTCCACTTTCTTGGTCCATGACTAAAATAAAAACAAAAAAACAACATAAAACAAAAACAACAAAAACACCACCCACCACCAACAAAACAAACCTGTGACTGATCAATTGTCTCATTCCTGTCCTCAATCCCTTCTTTGTTTTCTTTATATTTCCTTTCCTTTCTTTACATTATCTTTTCATCTTTAGTTCTGGAGATCAAAACTAGGGGCCTCAGGGTCTCAATATGTTACACGACTGTTCTGCCTTTGAGCTACATCCATAGCCTCTCAATTTCTGTCAGATATGGAAATAAAGAGTAATTCTTTCCAAATGATAAAAAAAATCAACTTATATGAAAAATCTCAATAAGTTCAACATGCCATAGTTACAGTGTTTCTAAATCTGTATAGTTATGAATGATTTACATGTTTAGACCATGAACTCCCTTAGTTCAGACTGTACCCTGTTTGTTTCTACTGGTGCTATGAGACCCAGCATAGAGTTGGGATAGGACTGGTGCTGTTCACAGAGTAAGACACATTAAAGGAGAGGAGTCTTTGGACTTCTGAGATGATGGCCTAGTTTAATTTCTGTCACTGTGATAAAATATCCTAACAAAAAGCTACATAGGAGGTGAAAGATCTTATGGTGCTTATAATTCCAGGTTAGAGTATTAATGGAGGAAATGGATGGCAGGACCTCAGGCAGGAAGTCACGTCACATTCAACCAAGATCAGGAGCAGATCAAAACCAATGTACTCACGCTGCCCACTACTGCTTCTAGCTCCCATATACCTTGCTCATGTTTCATAGCAATGAATCCCATCCTAGGGAATGGTGCTGCCCACAATTGGCTGTGCCTTGTTACATTAACTAACAATCAAGACCATCACTCATAGACAGACAGCCCCACATGCAAAACAGATCTAAAGGATTCCTTGGTTGAGAGTCTCTTCTTAGGTGAATCTATGTTGTGGCGAGTTGGCATTTCAAACCCATCGGCACAGATAGGAATAAAGAACATGGAATGAGTTTCTGTTGACTCCAAAGAGTGAAGGGCTGAGAAAGAACTGTTTCCGTGAGAAGAAATGATAGTCCGTTGAGGCCAAGCATGCAGGAGTCATTATTCCCTGTGAAGGAAATGAAACATCAATGTGAGTTCGACAATGGTCAATCACAGGAAGTGGTTTCCATCTGAGGACAACCCACACCCTGGTGAGAGTGCTCAGCTCACAGAGACCCAGGGGCAGCACATTCCAGAACACTGCCCATTCCAGAATAAAAAGAATCGGAAGAAATGTGTGCCCTAAGATGTTTTTGGTATTTATAGAATAACAATTAGGAACCAAAACCCAAACAAAGAAACACAACATTCTGGAAAGTGTATAGAACTTTAAGACCTTGTCAATGTTACTTGCATGCACTTTTCTATCTACCAGCTTTGTGGGTCACCAGTGACTCTGCAGACAAACCCTTCTAGATTTTGCAGTCAGAAATAAATAGTCTCCTAGTCCTTGTCTATCCTATCTACCTGCTGACCTGATGCCAGTTATTACACAGCAGCAGCATCAATAAATGTATTCAACAGTGTATGGGAGAATGAGGGATACAAGGTTGATTAAGACACAGCAAAGATGCTTAAAATGTAGATTAGACATACACACACCAGGATGCTAAGATGCCCAAGGTACAGATGGATGCTCATTTTAGAAGATACCCTAATTGGGTTGGGTAGAGGTCAAAACTGGTACCCTCTGAACCCTTGAATGATGGATGAAAAGAACAAGGCTGAACTGTTGTGAATTATGAGAACTTAGCACTTTGTAATAATAGTGACAGATTGAACTAGACAGGGAGAAATAAAAAATGCGAGGATACCCCAGAAGGGAAGAGAAACCCAGATATAGAACTTAGATAAAATTTTGAGGAGAGTACCAACCATAACAGATCACCATGGAGCAAAAGTCAAGGGGACTTTAAGGCAGGGGTGACCAGTGAGTACTTAAGAGGTTTTCTGAGGTCTTAAGTATACTTTTCTCTTTTCTCTAACATCTAATAGAAGTCTGTTCCATGCTAACTGGCCTTTGGGAAGTGGGAGAGTGTGGGAGTTTGGTGGCAGAAACGAAGCTCAGAGGTGAATTATTCATTGGGGTACTAGTGAGAATGGCACTGAAGGGCTGTAGAGATGGTCAGTGGTTAAGAACACTGCCTGTTCTTCCAGAGGTTGTGAGTTCAAATCCAAGCAACCACAGGGTGGTTCACAACCATTTCTAATGGGATCTGATGCCCTCTTATGGTGTGTCTGAAGACAGTTACAGTGTATTCATATAAACAAAATGAAAATAGATTTAAAAAACATGCCTTTGAAAGAGAGAGATTGAAAGAGAGAGAGGGAATGGCACTGAAGAATACACTCCCACCATGCTTTCTCTTGGAGAATCTCAGAGGATCAAGAGAAATGGGATCTGGCAGAGTTTCCATAACACAAGAGATTAGAACTGTAAGCAGTCATTTTATTCTATATTAAAGAAGAGTTATCTGTATGCCGAAGAACAAACGTATGTCACTTGCAGGAAAAATATATGGGATTGGAGGTCACATTAAGTAAGAGAAACCAGACCCAGAAAAACAAGTACATATTTCTCCTATGTGTAATCTGGGCGTGGGTTAGGGGTTTGTTCCTGAAGGCAGATCTACTAAGGAAAAGTAGGTAGCAGAATAAATGCAGATAATAAGGGTAGCTATGACCAAAGGACATTATATACATGTAATGACAATGACGTGATGAACCCTATGTGTTGTTTTGTACAATAAATATGGGCCATTAATGAAAAAAAGAGCTGTAAGCATCCATGAGCTTTGCATTTAGGGAGAAAAGCAAAGTAAGGAATTGGAGGCAAAGAACCAGAGGGGTTGGGAATGGTGTAAGCTTTTGAAACTGCAAAAGCTCACCCCCAGTGGTGCACGTCCTCCAGCAAGGCTATACCTCAGAATCCTTCCCAAACAGTTCCAACAGTTAGGGATGAAGCATTGCCGTATGTGAGCCTATGGTGGCATTCTTATTCAAACCACCACACCTTTGAGGAGAAATTTTCTCAACTTACATATGTGTAAAACAAAACATGTAAAACTTTTCTTATTTTGGTTTATGACACTTAACATAAATATCTCTAGCTCCATCTATTTTACTGAAAATGTGCCAGTTTCAGTAGTGTGTGTGTGTGTGTGTGTGTGTGTGTGTGTGTGTGTGTGTGTATGTCATAGTCTGGTTTTCCTTATCCATTCTCCTGTTTCTGGGCACCTAGCCTGATTCCGTATCCTACTTGTTGTGATGTGTGCTGCAATAAACAAGGACACACAAGTGTCTGCCTTGCTGATTTGCTTGTCTCTGTGTGCGTGACCTGAGGTGAGCTAGCTGAATTCCGTGCGGAATCTTCTTTGAGTTTTCCAAGAAATCAAACATTTTCCACAGCTGTATCAATTTCTATTTCACTGACAGCATAAAGAGTTCTGTTGGTTCTACATGCTTACCAGTCTCTTTTTCTTTTTCTTTCTTTCCTTCCTTACTCCCCTCCCTCTCCTTCCTTCTTCCTCTTTCTCTCTCCTTCCTCCCCTTCTCCTCCCTCCCTCCCTCCCTCCCTCCTTCCCTCCTTTCTTTCTTTCTTTCTTTCTTTCTTTCTTTCTTTCTTTCTTTCTTTCTTTCTTTCTTTCTTTCCTATTTTTTCCCCTTTTGATAATAGTCGGTCTCACTGGGGTGAGATGTTATCCCGTCAGAGTTTTGATTGGCATCTTCTTGACGGTTAATGCTATATATTATTTTTCACACATTGCTGGCTTTTGAGTTGACTTTCACACCCTGTTTCTTCTTTTGAGTACTGTCGGTTTATGTTCTCTGCCCATTTTAAATGTAGGTTTTTGTTTTGTGTTGTCAAGTTTTGAAATTTTACCATTCTCAGAAGGCAGGTGCATTCTCCTGTTCTCCAGGTTGTTTCTTCAGGCATTGGTTCCTTTGCTGTGAAAACTCTCTCTCTCTCTCTCTCTCTCTCTCTCTCTCTCTCTCTCTGCAGTCCCATTTGTTATATTTTTTCCTAGTTGTATGGTTTTAATTTTACTCTCTTGCCTAATTGCTCTAGCTAAATCATATATTGAATAAAGGTGTTAGCATTAGAAACCCCTCTATCATTGCTGATCCTGTAATAAATGTTATCTTTTTCCTCTTATGATGTTGGCTATGGATTCATCATCTATAGCTTTGAATCCCTCCAGTCTCTCTCTCTCTCTCTCTCTCTCTCTCTCTCTCTCTCTCTCTCTCCCCAAAATAAATCCTATGGATCTAGAGTGATGGTTCTGCAGTTAAAAAGCACTGGATGCTCTTGCAGAGGACCTTGGTTCAATTCCTAGCACCCACATGGCAGCTTACAAACATCTGTGACTCTTATCCCAGGGGATCCAATATCCTCTTCTGGTCTCTGCAGGCAAAGACATACATTCAGTCATAACACTCATGCACATAAAATAAAACAGGGGGGAAAAGATCAGTCCTTGTCACAACACCCTAAGGTGTCGCTAAGAGACGACAAGATTGGACCCTCTGCAGATTTAGGCTATGTATCTAGTGGGTTGTAAGCCTTAGGACTAGGAGAGGGCTTGTGATACTTTCTAGCATCTAGCATTGCTAATATCTGGCCTAGTGGAGTTTGCTGGAATCCTCTGCATGCCTGAACAAGAGAGACACCTGAGCCAGAGCTGTGGACATTGATTGGGTCATTCTCTTCTTTCACTGCTGCTATCTTAGCTCTCTGCATCAGACAAGGTTCCAGTCTATCTCTCTCGCTGATCTCCAGGCCTTGCCCACAGTTGCTGACCTCAAGATGTCCCTGGACACTCGCTGCTTTGGTTGTTCTCTGAGCCAATACGGGTGAGTGCTAGAGGTTCTAATTCGGCCACTTGTCCTCCTGTCACTCCACTTGGACCATCGCTATGCTTTGTCCATTCCCTGCTTTCATTTCATATACCCAGGTGCCGTTGAAAACTAGTCAGACTAAGGAAATGCCTGCCATTGCAAATTGTTAGAACAGCAAGCTGTTAGCACTGTCAACATTTGCCTTCTGTCCAAAGATCATTTTCAAGTTGGCAAAAATCATAATTCTTACCTTATTATGAAATAAATACACAACAGAGGTTACCTCTTTCTCATGAATGAAGGTGGACGTTAGGTGCTAACGTCTGTCCCAAGAGAAATCTGAGGATCAGATACACTTAGATGTAGGTGATCAGAAAGGCTGGACTGCATTTGCTAACATATGCACAAGTGGATAATACCCTATAACAACCCAAGATACAATGCTTGAGACACATGTTTGTGCAGTGAGCACATCAATTGCACTCCACCAAATAAAGTGATTTCTATTTCTAAAATGAGAACCCTTTACTGTACCACTAGCTTCTATAAGAATAACTATGCAATGACCAACAATAATAAAAAAGATAGGCTCTTATAGAGTCACACAGACTCCACTAGAAGATCTTCTAGAATCCATTCAACATTCTGTTGACAGGATGATCCTGTTTTTGGTTTCTATTTCAAAGTCTTCCATTGCTTTTCCTGATGCTTCCATTTCTGATGGGAATGGTACCCACTAACTAGGAGCCAAGCTGAAAGTTATTAGTACAAATAATTCATTTAATTATATATATGCACATTTATGGGGCTAGAGAGATGGCTTAGCATTCAAAGGACTTGCTACTCCTCTAGAGAACCCAAGATTAGGTCTTAGCATTCACACTGGCTGGCTCACAACAGCTTATAATTCCAGCTCCCGGGGATCTGACCCTTGACCGACCCCTCTTCTGGCTTCTGCACCAAGGTCGCCAACATATGCACACACACACACACACACACACAGAGAGAGAGAGAGAGAGAGAGAGAGAGAGAGAGAGAGAGAGACCTTTAAAACAGTCCAATTCTGAGCATAAAACCGGCTACTCAGAGAGCACGCGAGTTGATTGTCTCTGCACAGGCCTGTACAGCTTGTACTTTAATCAGGCAGCCTCCTGTGGAGCTTCTCAGCCCAGAACACCCTTTGTAAACAGACAATGTGAGTGCTTGATTCTGGAGAGCCATAGGAAGGAACCCAAATACATACTTAGAAATTCCAATGGGGACTGTCATGATGTGTTCTAAACCATAAAATGACAAATGATTGTGTGGCTTTAATAATGCCCCCAAGTCCAAGAAAAAAATGCAGGGACTAATTCTTTGCTGCAATGGCAGCCACGGTGGCATGTTCCAGCACCTCCCTCTGCCTGCTAGAGAGAGGAAAGATGAAGGTGTCCAGCTGGAAGCGGAAGCACAAAGAGCCTGCCCTGACTCTGCCCCTGGGAAATACTGGCCTGTGACAGTCCCTGACTTCCTGTCTCCTGTCTTGACTTTTTTTTCTAAGCTATTCTCACCCCACACTTCTTCATACTGTCGCCATCTCCATCCTGCTGCCCTTCCTTTCCCTATTCGTCCCTCCAGTAGCCCCCCAACTCTCCCGTTTGCCATCTCCCCCCCTTATCTCTTGATGCTTTCCTTTACCCTTACTAACTTTAATCCTTTCCTTCCAAGCACATAGAGACAGGCTTCCTGGCTTTGTGAGGGAGATAATCATAGTTCTCTAGGGAACAATACCAGTGCCCAAGGTATCAGAGTCTGCTCTGGGAGCTGTGAGAGGTGAAGGACTCTTTGAGAGGGAGATCCACATTCTGCATAGAGTAATTCTCATAAGGAAAGAGAGGTGGGGAAGGAGGGGAGAGAGGGAGGATTAAACAGGGCATAAGGAAAGGAGACCTGGAGTAAAGTCGGGGAACACTGGTCTACACCATGATGAAGTGTTTGGCTGCTCTTCTTAAGGTAGTACAAAATTTTAATAAACATTAATGGAGACCATTTCCTCAGTCTCTCCGGAGAACCTTGGGTTCTCTGGAGGAGCCCCAACACTTTGAATTGTGGAGCCATCTCTCTAGCCCCCACATGCATAGATCTCAAGCAAAGCAGAGGTATTAATTAAACCAATTATTTACATAACAACATGGAGAGTGATTTCCCTGGTAGCCTTGAGGAGACTGGGCTAGAGGAAGCCAAGGCATTAGCAAGGAGTGGACTGGTGTGACTTTAACTGCCATTCTATATCTCTTCCCACTCAGGGTTCAGCATTTCTGTCCAGGTACCTACCACTTCACATCACCAAGCAAACGAGGGGGGAGTCTCAGCCTCTTGATGCCTGTTGAGGTCAACTCACTTAGAATTGCCTCCATCTTTCTATAACTGGGACCAGCCTCATGGGTGACTCTGCAGTTATACTAAGCCCTGGGCTGACAAAGGCTGCCCTCTCTGTCCATGGCTGAGTGCCCAAGGGCAGCCACCTTGAAATTTTTACACTTTTGAGTGGGTGTCTTTCCTTTTCAGCTTACAGTGAGCTTTATAGGTCATATAGGGCAATGGTTCTCAACCTCTCTAATGCTATGACCCTCATGTTGTGGTGACCCCTCTCATATATTCATATATAAATAAATATATATATATATATATATATATATATATATATATATATATATATGTGTGTGTGTGTGTGTGTGTGTATATGTGTGTATATATGTGTGTATATATGTATATATATATATATATATATGTGTGTGTGTATATATGTATATATATAATTTATAACCATAATATTTTCATTGTTATTTCATAACTGAAATTTTGCTACTGTTATGAATTTCAATGTAAAAATCTGATATACAGAACATATATAGACACCTGTGAAAAAGTTGTTTGACTCCCAAAGGATTCCAAACCCAGGCAGAGGTTTGAGAACCACTAATGTAGAGGATCCTGCTTGCAGCAATCTATGGATCATAGATCATCAATAATTCTTCAAGCCTTGTAACAAAATCTATTAATAAATAGTAGGAGATTTTTTCCCCCAAGATTAATAACCAATATCATGAACCTTTCCAAAAACGCAGCAGCTTGGGTCTCTCCTGAAGGAAGGGAAGGGAAATACTCTTCCTGAGCCTGTTCTGACCTGTCTCTCACTGGCTGCTTTGTTGCCTGATGTCTGGGCCAGGGCCAGAAGCTAAGGGGAAGAGGACGAAGGCACCCTTGACTTTTGCAGAGTTAAACACTTGGAGAAATTTCAGGAAGAAAGTATTTTGTTAAAGATAAAGGTAGCAGCTGTGAGTTCTCTGCCCTTTACTAGTCTCTCCTTATTTTCATGGTTCTTAGCATGTTTATCCTCTCCTCTTCCAGTGGCCAAAGGACAAGTTTAAATTTCTGATTCCCTCTGGAAAGCCTGCGAGAGGCAAGAGGCACCAAATACAGGAAATCGTGTGGAGAGGTTTTCTCATTTATTACAGTCCCCACATTACTTCCCTTCCCCAGCCTCCGCCTCCACCTCCAGCCACATGGTGCCTCCCAGTTTCTTCCTGCACTGAGGAACAGCCCACAGTTCACCTCTGGCCCGAGGTCTGGGAGCCCAGTGTGAGGCAGCCCGGGAGTATCTAAAGTCAGATCTACCGAAACTCTACCCTCCTCCGCTTGCCTGAATGAATGGGACACCCTTAAGTTTCGCCTCACCTCAGAGGTCTGCGGGGAGATCGTCCACATAGAAGTAAATCTGAGGCTGCCCATTGCTGACGAGAAAGGTAGGTGCTCTTGTGGTCTTTTGTCTCCTTGGAAGTAAGCCAAACTCCTCTAAGGCAGAGGGATGGGTGTCGGTCTATGCAGCTCTAACCCAAGGCTGCCTCTATTCAACTTCTGTGCCTTGTAGAGATCAGCTGATTTACAAGATTGCAAGGGCAAATAGTGGCAGACAGAGGGTATTATTGATTGTTCTGAGTTTGTTTGCCTTTGGCTAGAGAATAGCAACCCGCATAAGTACATGAAACACAAAGTCTGATTCTTGTTTTCTTTGGAGGAACATCTCATTAGAGGTTATAGGTTTTGGCTTCTGTGTGATGAAGGGGGAAATATTTGTGAGCTGACTTGCCTTTTCCCTACTGTGCAAACCTCGACCATGATTGTTTGAATTCACTTTCAAGTTTTTGAGTTAGAAATATACCAAGGTAGATAGAGAATATGGTAGCAGCAATACAGGTTTTTTTTTTCTTATTTACATACCTGTGCATTATAAATGAAAACCAACCCCCCAAACAGAAATGGTGTTCAGGAATCTGCTGGACATCTGCGTTGTTTTCTAGAACCTCCCTGCTCTTTCTGAGATTTCCTGAAATGCACATCCAACGATAGCAAGAAAGCCTGGCTTTACCCAGTTTGTATGGAGATCCTCTGCAGGCATGACAAGGCTCCTTTACCTGGACACTTTTGCTGGATGTTAGTGGGCTTCAAGATGATGCAGCTGAGACCCAGAGAAAGTCCAGGCAGATTCAGTTCATAAAGTTCTGATTGGGTGGAGTGTGCTCAAGCTTTACTGTTTCGTGTTGCCCTTATAACCAGCCTTACTCTGAAGAGAAGCATTTGGACTGACTTCAAAGACTCCAAGCCAACTTACTGAACTTTTTCCCTAGCTTCTCTTATTCATTGATTGGCTGGCTGATGGATGGGTCATAGTGAACTTAGCTTTGATATTGTCTTTCTCCATTCATTCCCCGTATTCTGCTACAGAGCCTTGGGAAAAGGCCATTGCGATTTAGTAGTTCTCCTGAATTTTATGTCAAATGTATAAACCCTGCTGCTTGTATTGTTGCTACCTAAGGGGCACCAGGGACCATTTGTATTGGGCATCACTTAAGGGCTCCTTAGAAATGCAGACTGCCTCCAACCCCAATCTCTTTGCCAGACTTACTGAATCTGTATATCATCCAGCTTGTGATAAGTTCTTGCAGGTTCCTGCTTTGGGGAGGGCAGATGACCCCAGTTCTACTTCATAATATTCTGCCAGCCTCACCACTCACGACCTGGCTTTCCACTGAACTTCATGCCATTTCCCTTATCACATGATCTCTCTGCTGCCCACTTATATCTGGCTGTGCTACTCTCTCTGCCTGGATACTCCCATTCAGCTTCTCCCCAGTTACCTATTACAGCCTTAGTTTTACTCTTATGCCCCCACATTCTGTCTACCCCTCATTAATCATCCTGGGCCTCTGATTTTATGCTATATGAAATACCTGTTGCTATGGGATTTTTCTCATCTGTGACTAGATGCTGGTGTTTTATTTCTGAATTCATAGCATTCGGCATGTCTGGCATATTGCTTGTATTCAATCAGTATTATCGAACTGAAGGAAGGAAGGAAGGAACAAATGAATGTGTGTACTAGCCAAATAATTTGAATTAATGACTAGAATGAGATGCATAGTTAAAGTTTTCCGGGAAGATTTCTTTTTCCCTACTCTTTTGATCGGAGTCTTTATGGATTCAGCTATTTACGGAGCATTTTGAGGATGTTCTACTGTGTGTTTTTTAAAGTCTTCATATGTCTCTGGATACATAGCCTCTCTCATCATGTACTTTCTAATCCCTGCTCTCTATTCTTTGCCACACAAAGTGTGGCTTTTCCAGCAGTATGTACTGAACACCTTCCCCCTATCAGGCAGCTGGCTGTGTGCTAGGAACTCAGTGACAGACATAACAATGGGAGCTTCGACAGAGGACCTTTCTCCTCTCTCCTACACTTCCCGAAAAGGGGGCACGGGTGAGGTTGACAAAGAAATCTGATGGCTAACAAATATTAACACATACAAATGAGGGCATCGGGAGCTTTGGTACAATGCGCTCGGGCAGAAAAACTTGCACCAAATTTTGGGGTCTCTGGTTATAACACCTGCACCTTTGGCTGTCTCCCTGGGGAACTTTGGGTCTATAACCTTTCACGAAGCCTTGATTTTATGCAGTGGTGAAGAGGGAAGCCTTAGTTTCACTCAGTGGACAGAGGTCTTGGAGCCTCTGTTCTAACATTGTCCCATGATTGTTTTGAGAGGGTTGTATGTATCCCAGGCTAGCTTTGAACTATGTTCTCAAGAGCTGGGACCTTGAACGTTTGGTACCTCTGCTTTCACCTCCAAGCCTTGGGCTTACAGGCCTGCCCTTATCACGCCCAGTTTATGCTGTACCAGGGATGGAACCCAGGGCTCATGCATGCTAAGGAGGCAAGACAGCTACCCATTGAGCTGTATCCCTCACCTCTGTTGATAATTTGAAGGGCAAGGAGCTGCAGTTTTCTAAGGCAAAGTCACCAAAACATCATAAGGGAATCTGCCTTTAACTCCAGCCATAGACTTGCATATTGTCCTTTGTACCTTACTTAGGGCATTGTGCATAGCAACAGCTCCGACCTGAGCTGCAAGGAAAACAATCCTTTCTACATGCGCCCAGATCAACCACTAGGCTCAGGAGGGCACAAGCTGCTCAGGCCTTCTCAAGTCATTTCTGACCCCTGTCTTTTAACCCTTTTCTTCTTGTTCCTCTAACACGTGAAATTTCCAAATACATACTTCCTGGACATCCAGATTTTCCTCTTCTTTCCTGACGCACATGCTTCTTCATGTCTCACTTACTGTCCCTTTCCACAGCGGACCCTCAGCTCATCTCCTGACCACTCAGATTTGCACTCAGGTCTATTAGTAATAAACAACAGTGGTAGCCAGCAAAAGGATGTTAACCTGCATGGGAGGGTTCTGATGGATAGCCATACATAGATTATGGCTGAAACCTCAGTTTATATGATATACAATTCCCTCATACCCTTTCTTTCCCTCCATCTCCCTCCCCCCCCCTGCCTTCTTCTCATATTCTCCTACCACCCTTTTAGGAGACAGGGGTGCTTGCTACTCAGGCTGGCTTCCATCTTACTCTTTAGATGAGGAGGGAGTAACCCTGAACTCTTTGTCTTCCTCCTGCCTCTCTCTAAGGGCTGGGACTCCTGGCGAGCAGCACCTCACCCACCTCAACATTTCCCTTTGAATCAGAGCCTGCTGTGTGTGGGGTGGGGGGCGGTGGGGAGGGATAAAAAGAGGCCAAGGCAGTTTTAAATTCCCTGTTCGTTTCATCTATCAATAGGTAACTGTCCGTACCTTGCTTAATCTTGATTTCGTTTCTGAAAATATGTTCTAACACACAAGGTGAAAAGATTACGTAGCTAACAAGTAACAAGTTGCTTGACTGACCTATGCCAGCAGAGCTGGGGAGATGGGTAAAATGCTTGCCGCTTGCAGCACAAACTGGAGAGCCTGTGTTTGCATCTCTATCGCCTACATAAAAGGAAGTTGTGGCAGGAATCTTGGTCCTGGGGGAGTGGGGATGGTGGCTTCAGCACAGAGATAAGAGGATGTTTAGAGCTTGCTGTCTTCATAATCTAACCTAGTCAGTGAGCTCCAGATTCAGTGAAGAGACCTTGTGTCAAAAAATAACACTGAGCCGGGCAGTGGTGGTGCATGTCTCTAATCCCAGCATTAAGGAGGTAGAGGCAGTCAGATCTCTGAGTTCGAGGCCAGCCTGGTCTACAGAGTGAGTTCCAGGACAGCGAGGGCTACACAGAGAAACCCTGTCTCGAAAAATACATAAACAAACAAACAAACAAACAAACAAACAAACAAACTGAAAGCAGTGGAGGCAGCACCCTGATGCTACTTCCTGGCACATGAGCATGTAAATACACCCAGTCACACGAAGGAAAAGCTTCATCCCAGATCTCAAAAGAGACTAAGATGATGAAACTGAGAAGAGGCTCATCCATAGAAGAGTGGAAAGACATGTGGGTATCTGAAGGAAGAGCTATATGTCGTAGCATGCAAAGGTTGCCTTTAATTACTCAAAAGGTCACTCCTGTGGAAAAGAGAAGGCCACCAGATCATGGAATAGAAGTTAAGGGTAAAAGATTGCAACTTGATTGGACAGGGAAGAGGGAGGTGGAGCTAAGAGTTTCAGAGACAGAGAGAAGGAAGGAAGCGGGAGGAAGAGGAAGACGATCCAGATCCCCCAGATTCCGAGTGGCTTTAAATAGCCACAGGTGGCTGTGAATATCATAAAAGGATAGGATAATTGGGATAACTTGTCTAATCTAGGTGGGCAGCTTGTATCATTATCAGTTGGCTCTGAAATTATTGTGTGGGCATCTTGCGAATTGAGAATCTATTGATATGTAAATCTGACTAATTATAAGCTCCTGGAGTTTTGATTTACCAGGTTAAGGGGATTTGTGATCACTAGCAGCAGGGGGCTGAGAAAGTTCAGGTGGTGCTGTGGCAGACTGAGCTGGGAAGACCGCTGACTGGGGCTAGCCAAGAGGCGGCGAGACCACCAGGGCACAATAGCAGGGTATAGCGCGAGATGGTGCCATTTTTTAAAAAAATATTTCCCACAACAGCAACTCAATATGCGGAAGGATTTACCCACCATCAGACTTGTCTAAAAATGGGTGAGTTGTCTTGTGGGGGTGGGGGACAGCCTGTCCTGGGCAGCATTCCAGCACCCTAGGAGATCAGCGGTCAGGGTGTTCCCAAAGGGAATGACTGAATGGGTGGGGTCTGAGCGATGACCTCCAAGGTCCCTTCCCACTCTTGAAAGTCTCATGATGTCAGTGCCCTAATCCAAGCCACCAGATAAAAAACTGAAAAAAAAAATCACTAGCCTGGAATGACGTGAGCTGACTTTTCACTCTCTAGCCTTATTTTTTGACAGCCATAATTTAAAAATAGTATCTTTGCAACAATAGATTAAGTCGGACTTCCAGGAAAAAGTGCAAAAGTCGAAACAAGAACAAAGAAGAGGGGAAAAGTTCACCCCAACCGCTCTTGGGCCACTCTACAAGTTGATCATGGCTTGGTCCTTGGGTTATTACAAATACATTCTTATTTGATGGGAAATTGCCGAGTTTGGAGACATTTTTAGTCAACACAAAAAGTGCAAATATCACAAGCCTCTTTTCTAGCTCTGAAACCAAAGGATTCCTATGTGGATATGTGTTCTTAGCCACTCAGAAATCTAAGTGACACATGCTGAAGCTTAATAGCTCCATGTTCCTCTGATGCTCCTAATTGCGTGCCTGACCTCTAGGGAGAGGGGAGAGCAATCTGGAGCTGGCTGCCTGCTCCAATGTCAACGTTCTCCAGCCTTCCACCTGCCTTTTCTTCTTACAAAAAGAACCATATTGGTCACAGCCTCTGCCAGCTGGCAATGTAGGAGATTTCTAGAAATATAAGGATCAGTTTAAGTGGTCTCAGGCTACCTAAAAATTCTAGGCTAATACTGGATCCTTCATCGGCTCAGAAGAAGTGGCTATTCTTGCCATCTGCTTAGGACCCTTCACATTCTTCTAGAGATGCCGGGCTGTACTGCAGCAGGCCTTTGCTTCCTCCAGCCTCACAGTGAGATCCCAGAAGAAGGACAAAAACTGGTAATTGTCCTTTCTATAGAAGAATACCAACAATGCAAGAGTGTGTCATGCAGAAACAGAGGCACAACATATTTTATTCTGCAGGTTTACGTAGCCTTGCTTTCTTAAAAATAACGGTCTTTTAAAAATCCCTTTGAAATATAATCAACAGTGAAGGGCCACATTATAGAACCTTCGAAGACCTATGTGCTTATTTTTAGATGCACTTTGGCTACATAGCATAGCAAAGCAACTGTCTAATGTCCAAAGCACGGCCCTGGGAATTTCCTCTAACAAGACTGTGTTTCCGTCCATTGTTGCAGTACAAAGGGCAGAGGGAGGCTTCAGCAGAGACTCTTGCTAACCCCACCTAGAGGGAATCATGGAAGCTGCCGTTCCCCCTCAGTCAACTCTATGTGATCAGGAGTGCAGAGGGTCAAGACAGAGGTCGTCCTCCACTCTGGGAAAATGCAAATGAGATGATAGGTCTGATTTTTTTTTTTTAATCTAAAAATATCTCAGACACAGTTGATGGCAATTTAAAAATAAAATGTCTGCTTTCTATTTGCAGCCAAGGCTATATACCCCCTCACCAGTGCTGGGTACTGGATTCGAATGGAGTTTTGAGGCGGGGATGGTGTTTGAGGATATAGGTTGCCTGTGTAACAAAGGGGTTTTTAAGCCTAATACAGGAAAATGAATATCATAAGAGCACACACACCACTCTAAGAGCACACACACCACCCCAACATGCATGCATTGGGGTACTTACCATTGCAAAAACCAGCTAGTGAACCACTCCGAATTTTGTTGTTATTGTAGGCTTTGATGTAGTCATCTTCAAGATACATATAAAAGTTCTCATGTCTTATTAGTTTGGAGATAAATAAACTTGTATATTATAAACTAGACTTTGCTTAAGGTTTTACAATTTGATTTCACATTGCTAAATATCCCTTTTAAGTAGTTCCTATGAAAGTATTTAATATACTGATTCCAATACTTTTTTTTTTACAACTATAAACAAAGAGGTGCAAAAATGCCACTTTGCCTAGGTGTGATGTCACATGCTTCTAATCTCCCACCCCCAACAGTTAGGGCTTCTCTGTGTAGCTTGAGCTGTCCTGAAACTCAATCTATAGACCAAGTTGTTCTTGAACTCAGAGATCCACCTGCCTCTGGCTCCCTAGTGTTGGGAATAAAAGTGTGCCGCACCATGCTTTTAATCATAACACCAGAGAGGTCGAGGCAGAAGTGTTTCTCCGAGTTCAAAGTTAGCCTTGGCTACACACAGAGTTCCAGGCTACCCCAAGCTACATGGTGAAATCTTCTCACAGAACCTCCTGAAACCTGGCCTGTACTGATAATTCAAGAAGTAGTATGCTTGCCTTACAAGCTTGAGAACACCAGTTCAGTCCCTGGGACCTCCATAAAAAGATGGGTGTGGTGGAATCTTTATGGCCCCAGGGCTAGGAAAGCAAAGACAAGTTCATCTTTGAGGTTGTGCTGACTAGTTAGCCTTGCCTACTTGGTGGACTCCAGGGAAATGAAAGACTCAAAAAACCAAGATGGATAGCCTCTGAGGGATGACAGGCAAACTTGCCCTCTGGCCACCACAAGCATGTTTATGCACACACATGCGCACATCCACATACCTACACATTCAAACTCCAGAAAACAAACAAACCTCTTTTCACTTCACTGACTCTTATATTTTAATCCTTCCCTCTACACTTCCGAGGAAGGTCTGTACAACGCTGTTTTAAGCTTCGGTGCCCTGGCCTGTGTGGGGGTCTCATGGGAGAGGAAAAGGTGGGTCTGTCTCGGGTCCACATGCAGCATTCCATGCCTGCCCTGCCCTGACTCCATCTGGGATCTTAATTCCAGTGGCTCAAGACCCAGCCTCAGTGCCAGCACAATCAAAGGTTCAGGGAGCAGAGGGGACCTGGATGGACAAACAGAAGCTCAGCACAGGACTAGGATATCTAGGCCTTGTCAGCAGGTGTCTATCCAGGCCCTTCCAGGTCGCCAAGATGCAGAAAAATATTTTCTGGTCCTGTGGTGAGAATTCAGGAATGCTTGTAAAAATGCCTTTCGGGGTTGTTTTGTTGGCCAAGTGTTTATTATCAGACACCCCTCAGGGGTTCACAGGGCAGGTTGCGAATGTCTATGTGCGGCCTGGGAATTTCCTTCCATAGAGGCTATGCTTCCTCTCTTTGTTGTTCCTCAAAGAACAAGTGGAGACATTACCAGAGATTCCTACTTAACCCTCTCCTGCTGGTGCCCCGAGGCTCTTCCTAGCTTGGAAAAAAAAACTACACTGGGAAGCAAAAGAAAAAAAAAATCATGCATTTCAGCTCTAAGTGTGCAGCTGCTACATGCCAGTATATGTGCACGCATGCCTATGTGAGTGTGTGTGCATGCACATGTGATTGTATGTGCATGCACATGGGTCGATGGAGAAGAAATATGTAATAATACATTGCAGAAAACAAATATTCATTCACAGTTATATCCACTCACCATATCATTGTTTAGGCCTGATAAGACTACTACCTTCTTTATCATAATATGCATTTCTATGAAAACTGCTAATTCAATTTCAGTTCCTTCATTGACCCCCCCCCCCATCACCACCACCACACACACAGAGTGTGCTGGTTGTCTAAAGCAAAGGCATGGCAAACTGAAAAATCTTTTAGTTGGATAAGAATGATTTACTAAACATACTTCTGCAACATCACCAAGCACAAAAGAGATGCAGAAGTTCTAGAAAATTCTAGAGCATATGATATAAATATGTTCAGGCACACACTTTCATGCATGATGAGGGTGCAAAGAAATCACACAGTTGTCTGAACTAAGGACGGAAAGGACTAGGAGAAGGTTGTGAGTCCTAATCTTTGTTGAGACTCTTCTGTGCTCTCCAGAAACACTGACTGGAATTCTCTAAGTATCAGGACAAGTGAGCAAACCACGTGCTCCCCACCCCCCCATTTCCACACATGCTCACAAGCATACTTTTCCCTCCAGAGGAAGGTTTGAAGCATCCCCCTGACCCCCAGCTCTAACCACAATCACAATTCTGACCATTTTTTCTCTGAGTTTCCATCTTGTTCATAAAGTAGACTGGACCGACCGACCGTGTGGCTGTCTACCATGTTTTAATTTTCGCTCAGGGAGCATTTGAAGTGTGCATCCTGCCCCTTGTTTGTTCTTCGTTCAAAGCCCCATGAGTGGTTTGCAGCACCATCTGAGGGAGAAGCATGGTGATTATGGCGACAGCATTGAAACCTTGTGTCAGTGGAGCACCTGACCAATCGTCTTTCTCCTAGGAAGAGGAAGAATGGACACAGAATGGACAAGTTTGGGTGGTGGATGGGATCCCACAGCCTCTGTTGGGCTGTCAGCAGAAAGGATGTGCATTGCTGTTTGTTTTAATCTCCTTACAGTATTTGCGTGTGTGTGTATGTGTTCATGTGAGTAGGTGCACGTGTGTGCATGCATGTGTGTGTAGGCACATATATGTGTAGTTGCATGTGTGATATAGGTGTGTGAGTGTGTAGGTACATGTTTGTGTAGGTGCACGTGTATGTATGCATGTGTGTAGGTGCATGTGTGTGTAGGTGCATGTATGTATAGGTGTAAGAATGTGTAGATACACATAGGTGTAGGTGCACATGTGTGGATGCATGTATGTGTAGATGGACATGTGTGTAGCTGCAAGTGTGTTTATGTACACTCACGTGAATGCATGTGGAGGCTATAGCTTGATATTGAATTTCTCCCTCCATCTCTTTCTACCTTTCTTTCTGGAAATATCTATAGTAGATTCTGCCACTGAACCTTGACCTCACTGGTCTAACCAGCCAGATCTAATGGATTACCCTGTGTCAGTCTCCCAGCACTGGGTTTATAGGTGTGCACTGCAACACCAGATTCTTACATAGTGTCTAAGGATATGAACTTGACTCTCATATTTATGTAGTTATGCCATACCAACTGCCATACCATCCATACCAATCAACCATACCATTTTCCCAGCCATAGTCTCCATTTTTGCAATATAGCAGTTCAAGAAAACTGTAAATAACAAAGGACCAGAGATGCCAAGCATGGTGAATACAAGTATGATAGGTGTGGGTGGAGTGATAGAAAAATGCAGGCTCCCAGGCTTCCTGAGCCTTTGAAATCAGACCCTGAATGAAGGAGGGGAGGGGTCAGGGTAGGAGAGGTCACATTTTTTTCCAAGCAGCATTTTCTTGGACCTCAGAGTTGGTTGAATACTTCTTCATGTATAAGAATCATTTTCTAGAAAATACCCCACAACCTTGGTTTAGAAGACTGTTCACAATGGTGACATAATGCATTCTTCAGGGCAGATGTGATGTTAGCTTGTGAATTTGACATGACCTAGAGTCACCTGGGAAGAGAGACATGATAAAAGATCACCTATGAGCACGGGTGTGGAAAAGTGCTTTTGTTACATTAATGTGGAAGGACTTGCCTCATTGTGGGTAGCACCATCCCCTAGGCAAGGGATGCTGACTGTGTAGGAGTGGAGAAATCAAGCCGAACACATTGCAGCTATGTAAACAAACACACAAGCATTTATTCCTCTCTGTTATCGACTGTAGGTATGGTGTAACCAGCTGTAGACTGTAACCCAGAAGTGTAAACTAAAACGAAATCTGTAACTCAGGAGTATAAATCATTTCTTGCCTAAGTTCCCCATCCCTGCCATGAATTTTTTATCCCATCGACAGAAATGAATCTTGCCAGGTGTGGTGGCGCACGCCTTTAATCCCAGCACTCGGGAGGCAGAGGCAGGCGGATTTCTGAGTTTGAGGCCAGCCTGGTCTACAGAGTGAGTTTCAGGACAGCCAAGACTACACAGAGAAACCCTGTCTTACCCCCCCCCCCCAAAAAAAGAAATGAATCTTGACCAGTAGGTTCATGATTTGCACTCTAGGCTCACCGTTTGCATCTCAGCACTTTTCTCTCTTGGAACACAATATAATGTAGTGGCAAGAGCTAGGTTTGGGGTTCAGGCTCTGCCTGAACTTTCTCAATATGTTTGATTCTTTTTCATCTGTGTATTTTTGTTTGTTTGTTTGTTTTGTTTTAAGCTTAGAAAAGTTTTGTTTTGTTTTGTTTAGCCAGTCTTTCTATTTGAAGTAGAAATGGTCACCTAATTTATACAATACTAAATGACATATTATGTTAAAAGGTTCATCAAAAGTGCTCAGTATTCTCTTAAGATGAGAAGTGTTCTCAGGAAGAGACAGGACTGGGCAGTAATGGCACACACTTTTAATCTCACCAGGAGGCAGAGGCAAATGGACTTCTGTATGTTCCAGGCCAGTCAGTATAGTCTACAAGGAGAGTTCCAAGAAAGCTAGAGATACATACAGAGAGACCTTGTCTCAGAAAATTTAAGGGAGAAGGAGAAAGAGGAGGAAGAGGAGAAAGAGGAGGAAGAGGAGGAAGAGGAGGAAGAGGAGGAGACAGGAACCACCAATAACAACAAAAGCATCAACCGCTCCTCCAACAGGAAATTCTATGACCTTAGGTTCTCTCTTAACGCATTAAGACAATATTCTGGGCCGGAGTTGCTATACCTTGGTGGTGGAATAAGTGTGCAGCTTGTGAAAAGCTCTAGGTTTGATGCCTAATATGCAAGAAAAATTGAAGAACAAACGAAAGGAAAGAGAAACAGGAAAAAAGAAAGGAAACACTCCATACTCCATACAAAGTAGGTTCTCAAGTCTGTTTAGCCAGTGAATAAATGCTTCTCACCTCACTGATGTGAATTCACATACTCAGAAAAGGGTAGGATTAAAAAAAACATTAGTAAATGTTTAACTAAAGTCACATATGGTCGTGCAGGTTTGTGGTCTGAGCACTGGGTGAGGACAAAGCTGAAGGGCTACTGAAAGTTGGGGGCCAACCTGGGCTACATACTGAGTTAGAGACTAGCTAGAATATAGGAGGCTAGAGATGGCTCAGCAGTTTAGAGGAAATATTTCTTATTCTTACTTATTGTGATAGATTGGTCTTCAAAATTAAGACACACCCTCATTAAGGATTTGGATAATATTCCCAGTTGACTAAGATTGATTGGTTCAATTTTAGCCTCTAAAACTTGAACATCCGTACATGTAAATTCATGGAGATACGATAGTGATTCAAGGTGGTTATGTATGTGGGATCTTAGCTATGGACTTATACCACATTTAGAAAGAAACAGAGATAGAGAAAACCAATTAATAACCTAGAAAGAACTAAGCGATCTGGAGAGCTAGGGGGAAGGGAGAGAGAGGAGAGAGAAAGAATAGGAATTTGAATGTGTACATGGAGGTGTCTAAGCAGAGAAGCATCTTAGGTCCTTTTGGCTCTTTTCTTGCTAGCATTGAGGCCTTAACAATAACCAGACTCAGCTCCGAGCACTCACTGTGAATAACGTCATTTAATGACACAATTATACTACAGCCTCCATTTCACAAGTGAGAAAACTGAAGGAAAGGAGAGGTTAAATAACTTGCTACACTTCCTGAGCTAAGTGGTAGAGCTTTTACCCCACGAAGTATGGCATCATAGCCCAAGTTCTTACTTCTTCCAGAACTCTAATAATATGCTGGCTCAAGGATCATTCACACACATGAATGAACACCTGCTTCTCTGGATCACATAATTGGAGGTGCTCACTTGAAAAGTGGGCAAATACTGACAGCACCAGAATACTACAGGAAGCCAGGGAGCCTAAGAATAGATCTTTGCAAGGCAGTCTAGCTCCTCAGACAGAAGGAAGAAGGGGCGTGCACAAGGCTGGGGAGGGTTCCTGCAGTAATGACCTTGAACTGGCCCATGAAGGACAAGGGAAGGCAGCAGCACAACAGAGATGGTTTTCAGGCATTTGTGTATAAAACACAAGGCATTCACGTATAACATCATCATTTCATGCATGCACCATAAATAACTTTAATTCTTGTCAATTGTGTCTCAGTAAGACTGGGTGGGATGCGTAAGGCATAGGAAAAGGCAAAGCTGGATGTGGGAACAGATGTTGTAATGACTAAGGGGATTCACCAGAGATAAGAGAGTGTGTGTGTGTGTGTGTGTGTGTGTGTGTGTGTGCGCGCGCGCACGCGCGCGTGAGCGTGCATGTATGTGCATTCCTGTGTATGTGTGTGTTTATGTGCGTGTGCTTGCACATGTGTGTGTACATGTGTGTGTGCTCGAGTGCATGCACATTCGTGCGTGTGTGTATGTGTGTGTGCGTGCATGTATATGTGTGTATGTGTGTGTTTGTGTGTGTGTGCATGCACATGTGTGTGTGTGTGTGTGTGTGTGTGTGTGTGTGTGTATGTGTGAGTGTGTTGAGGAAAAGGAGAGATACTCCATGGATTGACCCAAGAGCTCATCTCACTGCCAGCGTTTCTTCTAAGGGCATCGGGAGACTCCAGTTATCTCACCTAAGGCTAGAAACCAAGCATCCTTAAAACCTTTTCTGCATGAGAAACAATTGAATACGGCAATCCTCTGTCCCTCCATAACTATTAAATTTCCATTTAGAACCAACAGGGAGTTTAACAGAATGCTAGTTTCCAAGCCCCACTTCTGGTTTTAGATTCTAGAGTCTGGAGTAGGTCTTAGGATTTTGTAACCAGACCCCTCCCCCCTGCCCCCCACACCCTGATAGAATCCTCTCTCTCTCTCTCTCTCTCTCTCTCTCTCTCTCTCTCTCTCTCTCTCTCTCACACACACACACACACACACACACACACACACATGTAAGAACCACTAGTGTGCACATCAAGCTCAATGTCTTAAGTGTGAAGGCCAGGAATTCACCAAAATCACTTGGATCATTCTTAGGTCACACTAAAATTAGAAATGTCCTCCGAGAAAAATCTCTAACTCTCTTCTATAAACGCTTCTTTTATTTTTTAAACATTTCTGTAATTTCATAAAACCCCAATCCAAATATGTCTGATAATCTGGTCCATTTTGGTCTGGAAGTGGTCAAAATATGGTCACTTATAGGGTTCTTTGGAATTTTAAGAATCGGTCCTTTGAAACCTCTGTTTGCAAAGCAGGAAGCCAATTGTTGCCCAGAATAAACACTTGAATCGAGCAATCTGTTCCTTTGGAGGGCTTTCGTGCTGCCCCATTTAAGCAACCACCCATAATCTAGGAGAGTTTGCAGCTGGATCTTTATGGAATGGCCGGTGAGTGCGAAGACAGGTCTGTGAGTCTGAGTGTGGTCTGCTAGCAAAGAGAAAATACATCCTGCCTGCTGTTATTTCCTCCTGAGGAGATAAGGCAGGAAGAGGCTAGGAAACCAAGCTCACTGACAAGAAAGGGTTGGAAGGATGGATGGGAAGGAATTTGTATGTTCCTTACCTCCCCATCCCCCTTCCCTGTTCCTTTGTTTACAGGGTTGGGGGTAAAGGTGGAGCTAGAACCCTCTGACAACTCTGAGCTGCAGGCTAGGAGCTTGGCCAGAAGAACTACTAAAATCGTTGATACTTAAGGTTCAAAAGGGAATTTAGGGCTTGTCAAGGCAGCTCAGTGGGTAAAGATACTTGCTACCAAAACTGTCTTAGCACAGTGGAATTAGAGAAACAAGTCCCCAAATGTTAGCCTCTGACCAAAACGCCCAAGGGGGTGCCACTTTCAAAGCCACCATAACAATGTCCTTTGGCTAAGGAACTGGTGGTGGACATGTGGCGAATGCTGGAACTGATCTTGTGTGCTTGCAGGGCTTAAGAATGTCCGTCTTTCCCAAACATACGAGTTAAACTGAAAACCATGTTTTCCCAAAGCAACCCTTGATAGGAAGCATTTCTGGTTCTCAAGATGCTTAATATTAGCTTGGAAAGAGAGCAAGCAACCCTGGAGGACCCTTTGCTAAGAGGCTCCAAGACACACTCTGGGAGGCCGAGGCTTTGAGGAATGAAACTGCTTACTGTAGTTAAGGAAACTCTAGCAGCACCGGCCATGGGAGCTTCATGCCTGAAATCTTCGCCCTTAGGAGGTAGAAAAATGGAGGACTAGAAATTCAAGGTCATCCTTGGCTACTTAGCAAGTTTAATGCTAGCCTGGGCTACAGGAGACCCTGGCTTAGAGACAATTCACAAGAATAAAACACAGAGACCAGAGTCAGTGGGGCTGGCTACGTAGGCATAAGGGGTAAGAGGAAGGATGCTGCTACCAGGACTACTCATATGCATACACATAATCCTCTAATGTCTTCCCCTTATTTTTTGCTCAACAATTTACAGAAGTTACCTGTTTACTTGTCTGCATTGCTCTTCCAGTAAGGATCTCATAGGGGGAAAGTGCCACTATGACAAGATAATGGAAGAGGTGTAGCAGCTACATTGATAGGCGACTTGAAACATGGAAAAACTGCTCACCCAGTGCCTTTGGGCGAAAAGTGGCCCGAAGGTAGGAGGGCGAGGAGAGGTAGCCTATGAACTTGGCAAGATCCACAGCTGTGGGCAGAGGGCTCCCTCTGGCTCAGAAGCTGAGGAGAGCGATTTCCTGCAGTGTAGCTTGGCCAACGAGAAGAGGAGTGAATTCTGCAGTATCCCCCTTCTGCCATGCTCCCTCACGCTTCCCGGGGTCAGCAGGGAGGAGGAGGAGGACCTGCCTCTGAGAGCTGCTTCATCACTGCTATGAGCAAGGCCTTACTGAAGGTGTGATGATGTAGAGTACAGCACTGACTGAGCATGGCCCCCAAAGACGGAGATGGACCTGGAGGGGAAGCTGAGGATGACCTGTACTATAGTTAACTATAGTTACTACTGGCCCACTGTCTCATGGATAGACCTCTATCTACTGGGGCTAGTACTTTAGGCAGATGTGGTAGGAAGGAAGGAGAGATGGACTGGCATCTAGATGACCCAGTGCCTGTACTATCTCTCAGACCTTGTTTTCTTTTTAGTCACGTTGTACTTTGCTAACTCCAAACAATGCCCTATTCCCTACCCCATGTGCAGAAAGCAGCAGTGTACTTGAAGGATACAAAGGGTTGGTGTTCTGGTATCTGCAGGTGCTAGACACCTGAGAGAATTTAGCCATAGCTGCCTCCACCTGCTTGGACAGCAGGCAGCTCAGGGGTCTACCCTTACCACTTGGTTGCTGAGTCTGGGTTTTATAATCTATAAAATGATGATGTACACGGTCCTTTTTCAGGACCCAAGGGGATATGGAGACCTGACTCTGTGATTGGCGCAGTACATAAGGGCAGTAGCAGCCAGCAAGGCTGTTTCTTCCTCTTTATAAGTATAATATTTTTATTAATTTTTTTGAGAAATTCATATATGTATGCATTGCATTTTGGTCATATTGAACCCCATTCCTTTCCCCTAACTTCTCCCACACCTACCCCAATCCTCCTATGTATCCCAGCTTTGAATCCTCTTTCTGTTGTCTTTTGAGTTCAGTTTGTGCTGCCTTTATACTCACGTGTGGAGCCACGAGCTGGAGCATGGTCCAGCTACCAGGGACCACACCCTTAAAGAAAACTGTCCCTTTCTCAGAAGCTGTCAACTGGCTAGAGACTGAGGGCTGGAAGCTCCTCTCTCCTCCATGCCAGGATGCTTCCTGGCTTGATCTCCTGCAGGTCTTATACAGGCAACTGCAGCTCCTGGTGAGCTGTCTGTTTCTTTCAGAACATAAGTTCCCAGAATTTGACAGAGGTATGCAAATGTTGCCCTAGGCTCTGCCTCCTGCACTGGGGCAGTCTGTTTCACAATCATGATTAGAGAGAGGGTCAGGAGGTAGGAAGACAGCCTGTCCCAGTAGGCTGCTTCACCACCACCCCTTCCCCAGCAAGACTTCCTGTTTCCTTCCTCCAGAGTCAGGGAGAGTCAAAGCTTGTTTGCCTCCAGACATTGCATACCATACTTTTTTTTTTTTTAAGTGGTCCAGAGGGCTTAGAACTGAGAATTTTGATGCTTTCCTTCCTCTTAGAGAGATGTTTGCAGACAGAGCTAGTCAGAGGGAAGTGGGAGGCTTAGGGAAAGGCAAGATTAGCTCCTTCTGGAGAAGAGAGAAGACCTTGGTGAGTCTTAGGATTCCCATGGCCTTCCTGTTCTGTGACGTTTCAGCCCGTTATTGCTAGGCTTGAATACCTACCTTTGAATATTTGTCCTGAAAGGATTGCTCCAAGTTCACAATGAGAATACTAATGAAGACAGAGCTAGTGACCTTTAAAGTTGCTCCTGCTGCCTGTGTGAAGAGTTTATTACATAGTCTGGGGGCACTAGAAGGCGACCCTGTGTGCGACACAGGTGAAATGCTTACAGAGCATTTAAAATAAGTGAAAGATGAACCAAAGTCCAACAAAGGTCATTAACACACAATGCCAATTCTCAACAACATTCCAAACAAACTCTTTGTTGCTCTACATTTAAAGAATTGCTTACATCAGTGAGTTCTGAAATATTATCCACATTCCTCATTATTGTATGTGTGTGTGTTTTTTTTTAACTGTACATTCTAGTCAACGGCGGTGGTAGTATATATCTTTAATCCTAATACCCAAGAAGATGAGTCAGGAGTAGGAGAGTTTCTGTTGTGTTTGAGGCTAGTGTGGTCTACATAGCAAGTTGCAGTGCTCCATGGTAAGGCCTTGTCTTAAGGAATGAAAAAGGCATATTCAACATTGGAGTTAGTTCAGACAATTTTCATTTATATGATGACCCCTGACACAGAAAGACTCACTTATTCTGTTGCTTTCAATCCTGAGGACTTGGGTCCATACCAGGAAGCTCACAAAGGCCTTTAACTCCAAATTCAGGAAATCTGAAACGCCTCTTCTGTAGTTAACTATACCATATGGTATACACACACACACACACACACACACACACACACACACACAGAGAGAGAGAGAGAGAGAGAGAGAGAGAGAGAGAGAGAGAGAGAGAGAGGCACTCATAAATAAATACAAATACTAAGATTCAACAAGAAAAGAGTAGGCTCAACTACTTTTGGAGCTTGCCTCAAGTGTCTCTAGCTCCTACAGGTCGACATAGATCCTCATGTGAAATATAGATTTAGAAAGTAACCTGTGGAACTAGAGACATGGCTTAGCGTGCAGAGTGTTTTCCTAACATGAACAAGGTGCTCAGTTCCATCCCAGCACCAAAAAAACCATGCATGGTGTCCCCCATCCCAGCACTTAGGAGGCAGAGAAAGCAGAAGTTAAGGTCATCTCTGGCTGCATAGTGTGTTCAAGGCCAGCACAGGCCACATGTGGCTCTTTTGGAAAACAGTGGCTAGCCATATTAGAGTAGCGTTAGGAAAGGCCAAAACAAACAAACAAACAAAAAAACAAAAAAACTGGGCAGGAATCACTTCATTTCCATAACTATGTGACCCTAAGAATTTTTGTTTGTGTTTGAACATCAAAAAGTACAAAGTTCATACTTAAAATTTTCACTTGCTTAATATTTTAAAGAGAAACATTTGCCTTTTTAGTTAATAATTTTTGATTTAAATAACTAGTCAAGAAAATTAAATTTTTCAAATAAAATTGGGAGAGTACCCCAGAGGATGTAATTGTGCTAAAGCATTTTCCTAATGACTGTGTGGCTCTGGGTTCAATCGTTAGCATTTCAGGAGGCGGGGTAGAGTCGGGGGAGGAGAAGGCCAACTCAATGAAAAGAGGGGAATTTAAGAAATGATCTGGTCTAGCTGTTAAATGTGCCAAAATCTTTCATGATCCATAATTATGTGTGTATCTGCTACTTCCTTCCCTCTAATTACAATGTGAAGTTTGAGTGTATATGAGGTTGGGATGTACATATACATGTACACACACACACACACACACACACACACACACACACACACACATCTATTGCTATACCTTCATGTATGTATTTGTGTGGAAAGAATAGAAATATACATGGCTTTTCCATCTCAGCATCCCAGGTCAGATGAGGCAGGCTGGAGGGGTGTGGCCTGGAATAGTCCTGTAATTGTCCTGTAATTGTTGGTCTGTAGCAGTGTTTTGTGTACTAACTTCCAATTCCAGAAATAGCTTCACGGTCCCGAGAGACGAACACTGATAAATCAACGGCAGTGTAATTAGGAAAAGTCTTGAACTTGGAAACCCAGCCTCTTCCTTGTGCTGGGGTAGCTTATCAGAGCTGTGGCAGGATGGACAATCTCCACAGGGCAAGACATCAGTGCTGGGTCATTCCTAAGAGAGGTATAAGCCACCACAAACACCCTTCCCTCTAATGTCTTACCCTGCCTCAAAAAACTAGGGCTAGGCTAGAACCCAAAACAATTCATCTCTGTGTTCACCAGCTTGATTAAAAGGAGAGTAGCAAGGTCAGTTCATATCTCAGACCTCACCTTAATGATGAACATGAAATAAGCACCATACCTGTGTGGTATGTCCATGTAAGCCAGGCATGTAATGGCCACATAAGCATGACTTCGGTCTGGGGAGGCAGAGAATACAGTTGATTTATAGGCAAGTCACTAGAGACTAATGCTATTCCCCTGGTATGAAAACATACTGAATGCAAGTTATTTGCCATTACATTCTCATTTAAATAATTCACAGGAGGCAACAACAACAGTAACAAGGAAAAGGTGTCCTTTTTCTACCAAGACCTTCTTAACTAATTTTCCCAAGGCATACTCACAGACTTTCACTTTTGCAGCCTTTCTGATCTCTAGGCTTTTAAAAGGCACAAGGAGTCAGACTTCAGAAAATTTGTTTCTCAATTGTGCTTTATTTTCTGTTTTTGCCACCACTACCTCCAACCTTGACTTGGGGATTCTTCTCAACCAGTCTGTTTTTGGCTGCTTCCATGACTGAATTTCATAACCATTGTTTTTCACAGACATGAGGGGTCACTGGCCAATCCTTCTCATATTTCTGTCTCAAACAGACATCTTCATCGTGCCTGGCATGTGATATATTTTTGAAGCATCTTTTTTTAAAAAAGAATATAGCATTGCCCCAAGAAATAGAACACGAAGGCAAAGGCCCTAGAGCCAAGACTTGGGTAGGCAGATGGGTGGCAGTTGTTACTACTGAGAAACCCTTTTGTGGTTGACCAGAAGGCTGTGCTGACTCCTTATTGCACACTTGAATTTTACATTTTGGTAATCTTGCAGTTTCAGCTTTCCCCCAGAAACAATTTTACTTCACCCAAGATGGCACTGTCCTTCTTTGTTGATGTAGGGCTGGCCATACATGTAGTTGTAGGCATTTCATTGAGGTTTCCTTGTCATAGAAAAAGCTCATGTGGCTATGCCTTGATAGTTAATCTCAATTATCTATTTGATGAAATCTACAATCACCCGAGAGATGGGCTTCTCATCATGCTTATGAGCAGTTATGTCAATTAGGTTGATTGAAGAGAGAAAACTGCCTACTGTGGGTATCACCATTCCTTTAGCTAGGATTCTGGACTGTGTATAAAGGGGAAAGCAAGCTGAGCATAAGAAACCATTGTTCTTTTCTTCCTAATTGAGGGAGACACAGTTTGACAAGCTGCTTTAAAGTGCTGCTTTGACTTCACTACCATGATGGACTGTTCTTCACACTAATACATTAGGCAATAGCTATACCAACTGAGCTAGCTCCCCAGTCCTTACTTTGTCTTTTTTTGCAACAATAAAGCCAGAGAAGAGGTAGGGCAAAGATCTACTTAATGGACTCTGCTTAGGTTTGTATAGACAGTAGCAAATGAGTGTTGGATTGAGTTGGGGAGAACAGGCTCCCAAGGAAGAGTGCTAAGAGCCATTCTGGCACACACTGATGGGACTGCCTCTAGTGTCTAGAGAGAATTAAGAAATGGGACCCAGAGCCATGGAGGAGGAAGAAGGTTGTCAGGAGAAACAGGGAATGATTTTGTCCTAAACCAAAGAAAGGAAAATCCAGAGACATGTGGAACAACAGGATACTTTTCTCATTAAATTGATTTTTTCCCAAGTAGGTTATTAAGAAGGAAGAGATTAGAAGTTAGTAGTGGCTAGTTGAAAAAATTAGTATCAGCTATAGAATGGCCAGCAGACGTGACTTTAGAGCTCTCACAGAGAGGTAGCAGGAAGGAGATGAATTTCTGTGCAAACGGCATCGCAGCCCTCAGGCACCTTTAGAAATCTCTTTTGAAATCCTACCTCCTGACCTACATCCTTTTCTCTAACTTCCATCCCCTATTGCTCTTTCATATCGAACCTTCAACTCCAGACCTACATTAATTCATACAAATATGTAACCCTGCTGGGAATAAAAATGGAGAGCATGTCAGCCCGTCAGAACTATGGAGTCAGAGGACAAGCTGTTCTATCATTGAAATCCACTTGTTTGTCAAAGTATAGTTTCAGAAATAAAGAGGTGGTGGACATAGGTTTCTTTGTTTGCTTCCAATTCTGCCACAGAGACGCTAGGAAAATGGCTCAGTGGGTGAATTGATTTTTGATCTACATACAACACACACACACACACACACACACACACACACACACACACACACACACACGTATGTATAAAAGCCAGGCACCTTCATAGGCATCTTTAACCCCTGCCCTGGGGGTGGGGTTGAGGTTGTGGGTGGGGACTGGGTGGGAAAAGGGAGATCCCAATGGCTCACTGGCCAGACAGTTTAGCTGAATCAGTGAACTCCAGGTTGAGGGAGAGATGCAGCCTCAAAAAATAAGGTAAGAAGGGACTGAGGATGATGCTTGTTGTCCTCTTTATGCACACATGTGAGCACACACTCATACATACACTCATCCCTGCCCCCTGCCCCCCCCCCCGCGGGCCCCCCCTACAGAAGTGGCCATTTCTGTTCTGGTGTCACATGGCATCGTGTGGTTCAGATCACTACTGTACTAGTCACTACACTTTCAGGTCAGTGATATTGCAACATGCTAACACCACTCAATATCCTCCCATGGAAGGATATAGGGAGAGGAACTTACTATCAACTTATTTAAGATGTTATTTATTCATTTATTTGGCTCTAATTAGATCAGGAAACATTGTATCCTAGCAGCCAGGAGGGTGAGACATATAATTGCCAAGTGATTAGGACCAGCCTGAGCTATGTGTCTTCTGAATGATAGATGAAAGAAAGAAAGAAAGAAAGAAAGAAAGAAAGAAAGAAAGAAAGAAAGAAAGAAAGAAAGAAAGAAAGGAAAGATCATAATGAAAAGACCACAGGGCTAATCTAAGCTGTATTCAAAAACGGCCCCTCCATTTCAGATATCACATATGCATGACCTTTCTTCCTGCATTTCTGTGGAAATGTTGAAACTCAAAACTCAAGAAATAAAGTGATTTTTGAGAGAGAAGCAGAGTAAGAGATCCCAGAGGCAACTGTGAAGAGTGTGGAGATTTTTATTAGTGGGATGGAGAGTGGAATATTATGTTGTCTCAAAGAGTGAAGAGTTGATCAGAGGGCCAGTGTTTGGGAAAGAAGAGGAGAAAAGTCCACTAGTTCCAGTGTGGGAAACTGCAGAGGCATACATTGGACAGTTGATGGAAGCCCCTAGCAGAATAGTGTCACTCCAGGCATGTTTTGTAAATATACCTTTGACCACTCCCTGACCCCTAACTGTTCATGCTCACATTTCCTGTGTGTGTTCCAAGGAGTTCACAAAGTCTAATTTTTTGTTGTTGTTGTTGTTGTTTTATTTACTTTCATTTTTTTTTGCCCCAACTGAAGGCCACACAGACACAGCCCCTATGGAAAGTAGGGGAAAGTTTAGGCTAAGGAACCCAGGACAATACCCGTGCCATTCAGAGTGCACAGGTGTCAGAGGATGGCTCCTGACGGTCGGGTTCTCCATGGTTCTAGAATCTTCTGTGGGCGAGTTTTCTACTTCACAAGCTCCTATAATGGTGGTCCCTTATTCTCCAGCATCTTGCTCATGAGAACCCACTGACAGTCTAATGGAAGCATTGTAACCACTATAGGCTAGGATTCTATCTGGGGAGGACCAAGCAATGACAGGACATTGTGTGTCCTTCATCTAAGCTTGGCTATATGGAGTTCTTTCTGGCACAAAGCTGGCTGGTCGATGTGTTAACGGGGAAGGTTTAGTTATGGACGTTGTCTGAGAAAGGATTTTCTGTCTATATCGTCTGTGGTGCTGATGCTCTTTAGACTTTAGAGGAGCTGGCGCCTGGACAGTGTGCGTGGTTGAGAGTTGTTGAAGAAGGAGAGAATGAAATTATGTTGTTCAGGGAACTGTGCTTTTGAACATGTATGTAAAGTGTCATCACCTATATTAATAAATAGATAAGGGGTACATGTTGGCAGGTACTTGATTCCTCTCTCTAGGACAGAGGTGTCATGTGATTTTACCTTTGTGATCCACTACTCTGCTTTAACTGTTTCTTTTTGGAGGGAAATTAAAGATGAGGGACTATGTCTAGGGGAAATGGGGGGGGGGGCTTGGATATAAAATTAAGAGAACTGAATGGAAAGACAGAAGAGCTAATTCTACTCTGGTTCTGACACTAACAGACGGTCAAGGTGACTGTCACCTTGGTTGAGCCTTTTAGCTTCCCCAACACAGATAGTTAGAACAAACAGTCACCTGGTATAACGTTTAGTTTCAATTTGACAAGATCCAGTCACCTGAAAAAAAAAAGAGCCTTTTTTAAAATTAATCATTTTATTTGTTTACATTTCAAATGATATCCCCCTTCCCAGTTTTCCTTCCACAACCTCCACATCCCATCCATCCTCCCCTTTGCCTCTATGAGGGTGCTCCTCCACCCACTCACCCACAAGCACCTCATCACTCTAGCATCCCCCTACGCTGGGGCATCAAGCCTCCACAGGACCAAAAGCTTCCCCTCCCATTGATGCCAGATAAGACCATCCTCTGCTACAGATGTAGCTGGGGCCAGGGATTCCTCCATGTATACCCTTTAGTTGGTGGTTTAGTCCCTGGGAGCTCTGGATGGTCTAAAAATAAAAGATTCTTAGTTTGTTTGTTTGTTTGTTTGTTTTTTGAGACAGGGTTTCTCTGTGTAGCCCTGGCTGAACTGGAATTCACTCTGTAGACCAGGCTGGCCTCAAACTCAAAAATCCGCCTGCCTCTGCCTCCCAAGTGCTGGGATGAAAGAAAAATAAAGATTCTTTTTTTACCCCAATTTTTATTAGATATTTTCTTCATTTACATTTCAAATGCTATCCCGAAAGTCCCCTATACCCTCCCCCATCCCCCACCCTGTTCTCCTACCCACCCACTCCCACATCTTGGCCCTGGCATTCCCCTGTACTGGGGCATATAAAGTTTGCATGACTAAGGGGCCTCTCTTCCCAATGATGGCCAACTAGGCTATCTTCTGCTACATATGCAGCTAGAGACACGAGCTCTGGGGGTACTGGTTAGTTCATATTGTTCTTCCACCTTTAGGGTTGGAGACCCCTTCAGCTCCTTGGGTACTTTCTCTAGCTCCTCCCTTGGGAACCCTGTGTTCCATCTAATAGCTGACTGTGAGCATCCACTTCTGTGTTTGCCAGGCACTGGCATCGCCTTACATGAGACAGCTATATCAGGGCCCTTTCAGCAATATCTTGCTGGTGTATGCAATAGTGTCTGCGTTTGGTGGCTGATTATGGGATGGATCCCTGGCTGCAGCAGTCACTGGTTGGGTTCATCCTTTTGTCTCAGCTCCACACTTGATCTCTGTAACTCCTTCAATGTGTGCTTTGTTCCTAATTCTAAGAAGGGAAGAAGTGTCCACACTTTGATCTTCATTCTTCTTGAGTTTCATGTGTTTAGCAAATTGTATCTTGGGTAATATAGGTTTCTGGGCTAATATCCACTTATCGGTGAGTACATGTTATGTGAGTTCTTTTGTGATTGGGTTACCTCACTCAGGATGATACCCTCCAGATCCATCCATTTGCCTAGGAATTTCATCAATTCATTGTTTTTAATAGCTGTGTAGTACTCCATTGTGTAAATGTACCTCATTTTCTGTATCCATTCCTCTGTTGAGGGACACCTGGGTTCTTTCCAGAGTCTGTCTATTATAAGTAAGGCTGCTATGAACATAGTGGAGCATGTGTCCTTATTACTAGTTGAAAAATATGGAACGCTTCATGAATTTGCGTGTCATCCTGGCACAAGGGCTATGCTAATCTTCTCTGTATCGTTCCAATGTTAGTATATGTGCTGCCGAAGCGAGCAGGAAAATAAAAGATTCTTAATGAGGAATTATTTAGATCAGGTTGGCCAGTGGGTATACCTGTGGGGGTTGTTTCATATGTTAATTGAAGTAGGGAAGACCATCCTACAACTGGTGGTATCATTCTCTAGGCTGGATCCTGAATCTTAATTGGTGAATAAAACCAGTAAGCAAGCAGGTATCAAGGGTGCATTCATTTATCTCTACTATTGATGGTGTGTATGACTTGGGTAGCTGCTTGAGTTCCTCCTGGACTTCTTCTAAAATGATAGGCTGTGACCTGAAATTGTAAGTCAAACAAACTTCTTTCCCCCACATCTTTTTGTCCTTTTTTTTTTCCAGAGCTGAGGATGGAACCCAGGGCCTTGTGCTTGCTAGGCAAGCGCTCTACCTCTGAGCTAAATCCGTAATCCCTCCCCAGCATCTTTTTGACAGAGTGTTTTATCACAGTGGCAGAAGGAACCTAAGATACCTGGTCTTCTATTATTCTTTCTTTTTTTTTTTAATTTTGATTTTTCTCTTGCTGATCGTGACTCTTTGGCTTCTATTAGTCTGGTAGCTTAGGCAATGTGGCTGCTTCATAGTCATGCCAGTCATGATAGGAAATTATGCCTATCACAAAGGACTGTGTTTTCGTCTTTGAAGATGGAGTAGGGGGATCATGGGGAATGATGAGGCCCTGAAGAGAACTGAGAATATTGGAAAGGGCATGGGAGAAGCACTTTGAAGATCTGAACCTAGCATCCGGTGTTTGCAGAATACACTCACGGTCAGTCACTGGATACATTATATGCTGATTCACAACATCTGGCCCAGGATGTACCACAGAGCAACTGAGGTGCTTGACAGTGAGTGTGTCCAGGCAGTAACATGCAGACCTCCAGAGGGAAAGTACAGCTTCCCTCTAAACCGATGCCTCCCAGGCCAAAGGCAATGGCAACTCCTTCAACACTCTGCTCTCCTCAGGATTCCAGGGGAGGAGGAGGGGCCATGGAAGGGAGAGCCAGTGGCAAGTGGAATTACCCAATAACTCCAATGTCATGTGAGTCACAGCTGAGGCCTGTGAGTGACAGCATAGGACCAGCCAGCGTCTTTCTTTCCTATAGGTGTGATGTCACCTCAGAGAACTGAAGGTTGCATTTGAGGGTTCATGTCACCTTCTAAGTAGAAGTCAAGAAGGGTCAAGTGAGGGTTGCTGCTGGTCCCTGTACTGTAGAGCCATGCTTCCAGTTTCCCTCTCCCAGGAAAAGGCAGGGAAGGTAGCAGAACCTAATGCAGGTTTCTATCTGGCGTGTGTTTGGGACTCTGGCAGAGGCAGGTTTTACTGGAGGCACCCAGTAGCAGAAAGAAGTTGTTAACTGCATTCAGCTGGCTCAGAAGGTGGAGGAGATGTGCTCTTCCACTGCCAGATGCCACCAGCGATTGATAGTGACAGATGCTTAGAATGGGTATGTTGCAGTGAGTGGACCAACAACCTTGGAAACTAGGGCTGAGCACAGACATCCAGTGCCTTCATTGTAGGCTCTGCCAAAATATGCACACCACAAATGGCAGTAAAGCCATGCGTATAGTATAAAACAGCCTGGTTATTTGTCTTTGCCTTCCTTGTGTGAAGACAAGTCAGTGGCAGAAACAGGTGACCTTGGGCCATGTAGGGTCTGAAAAGGTTGCCAAACTCTGGCTATAATTAGGAAAAAGTATGGTTGACCCATTAACATGTAAAAGTGGGAATGTTTTCCTCTTAAGATGGCAGGTATTTGGGGGGAATACTGCTCTGTATGATTTGTCCAGATGTTCAGTCTTCTCCAGGGACTCAGTGGTCATCATCTCTTCCCTTGGGGATGTTACTTTCTAACAGGAGAGAGGCAACCAGAGATACCAGCTGGATGTTAGGATTTGGGCCGGAAGGCTGGAGATGGCCAAGGGTACTGGGATAGCTCATTTAGAGGGAAGGGGAAAGATTTCGCTTTGGATATGTACAGCCTGAGGTCATGTTGAAATCCCAACTGGAAATGGTCCACAGGCAGTTAGGTGGATGAGTCAGGGGTTCTGGTCCATGGTAGAGACGGACATTATGGGAATCATCACACAAACATTTAAACCAAAGTGGAGATTGCCTGGAGACACATGACCAAGTTGCAGGGAAGCAGTGCAAAGTTGAAGCCATGGGACGCGTCCGTAGTAAAGAACAGGAACAAGCCGGGAGAACCGACTCGGCACAGGTTAATGTCAGCAACCGCTTGCTACTACATCCCACTTCCGTAGCTGGACTTCGGCGTAAAGTCATACCAGTCCCTTCCTCAAAGTGCTTAAAGTCAGTGCAGTGACATGATCATTTAGCTGCAGACGGGCAGGGGCAAAGACACCTTTGAGGCGTCGTTGGACGAGGCAGGGCATGGGTGTGTGTGGAGCGGGTGTGCAGGGTGGAGCACGTGGCTTAAGACAGGAGAGTTAGGATGCTCTTTGGAGAAAATAATACCCATAAACTTAAAGAGAGATAGTAGCATTTTGAGTGAAGAAGTGGGTGGGGGACAGAAGAATAAAGTGACTTGTCCCATACTAGGAAAGGCACAGGGATTGCCTCCAAAATTCTTGCCTGGGAAAGCAGGAGGCCTCTCTTCTGTGAGGTTGCACTGGTATGTAAGACACTGTCGTTAACACACACGGGTGACACAGCCGATGGATTATTAACTCTGGCTGTGTCCCTAGTTTGCTGAGGTCACAGTTCAACTTGCCACCCACCCCCCAACTCTCTAGATCTAAAGAGAAAGGTGCCTCTGATGGCCAAAGGCGCCTGGAGCTGAAACAAGATAAAGGTGGCCGGTCAGTTAGCGCTGAGCTGCAGTTGAGACCATATGGCAGGTCCATTTTCCACCGGACTTTGTTTTCCCTGTAAAGTGTTAGATTAGCACAGAGTGTTCCGTGTGCCAGTGGCAGAGGGTGGGTGGGGGCAGGGAGGGATTGTGGCTGAGGGGAAGGAAAGGGAAAGCCACTTTGTCAACTCCCCATTCCAGATCAGAGGGCCAGCTGCAATCAAGCCACCAAAGCAGCTGACTATCGTAAAGGATATGATATGATATGATATGATATGATATGATATGATATGATATAATATTTTTGTGTAGGAGCTCACTCTGACAGCAGGCTCTAATCTTCAGACAAAACAAGACAAAACAAAACAACAACAACAAAAACAACCCCATCCAGTTCAAGCTCTCGAATGCAGCCGATAGCTTTCATGTGGAATGATACATTATAGGGGGTTCATGCTCTGTTTGCCCCAAATGGCAAGCTTCTTCAATTTTGTTTTCGCAATACTTGAATTCAACCGGACTTGGATTGAAACTGTTTGGAAAATGATTCCATCTGCATTGAACGTGTACAGAATCTTACGTCTTATCATCATCTCCCAAACAACCCAGCATCACAATTATTCATGCAGCAAACACTGCATAAATACATTCCATTGGCTAACTGGGGGATTTAGGTGGTTCAAGCATGTAGGAATACTCATGCAGGTCATATATGAATGCTACACTATTTAAAGAAAAGACTTGTGCATACTTACCCTTTAGAATCTTCTGGGGCTCCCAGAACTGATTCCTGGTGGATGACATCCCTCTAGCTTTCGTTTCCAGGTTGATCAATACTTGCTCTCTGCCCTGCAAAGAGAGAATAGTCAGAAGGCAAGATGAACGGAGAGACGGGGTGGCCAAGTGGCAGAGGGAGAGAGTTGAGAAAGCGGAAGTACATGTCTCCAGTCCAGGCCTCTCAACTTGTTATTCATCAATTAAGTGTGTGTGTGTGTGTGTCTTTGTATGTGTGTGTGTGTGTGTGTGTGTGTGTGTGTCTTTGTATGTATGTGTGTGTGTGTGTGTCTTTGTATGTGTGTGTGTCTTTGTATGTGTGTGTGTGTTTGTGTGCTTGCGCTCATTCACTTGTATATGTGTCAAGGCACATCAGAGGACAATTTAATAGGGTTGATTTTCTCCATTTACCTTTACCCAGGGTTGAAGAATCTTTCGGCTTGTATGGAAAGAGCTTTTACATGCTTTTCTACCTCCCTGGCCCATCTAGACTAGGACTTTAGTTTTTCCAAATGATCTAGAGCAAAGCCTATACATTCTATAGTTTTAAAAATCATAGTTCCATGAAGTAAAACTAAGTTTTAATACCTTCAAGTAGTATACATGTGACTGTGTGACTAGCCATTCGTGGGACCGTGGTTTGAATTCTTTTTATTCAGGATCTGGGATCATTGCCCTGATAATACATGATTTTTTTCTAACACTGGGACTATCTGGGATTGCATGATTTCTACACAGACTCCTGTGCCCCAACAGGACCTTAAAGTTTCAGAAATTGAGCAGCATTTCACACACACACACACACACACACACACACACACACACACACACTCAATTAATAACAGTATACCACTTCCCATCTTTCTTTAGATCCTGGGCAGGCCCCTGTTTCTCCTCCAGCCCCAGTTTCCTTGCTTGTATGGTAAGGGCAGGCAGGATCGAATTCAGCTCAGAAACTGTAATTGTGCTTGTGGTTTACAATTAAACCCTGTGACAGGAGCCTGCTGACTAGACTAGCCCTCTTCATGTCTCCTTATCTTCAAATATTGTTGCTGAGATGATGTTGAAGTGTCACGGAATGAATATCATTTGATCTACAAACGTTCAGTTTCCCTGGAAACTAGATGTCCCCTACTGGGATATATTTGAAGCACAGGTTTCCCTCAAGCTCCAGACAGGTCTCCCATCCTCTGGGATATTTTTAGCTTCTGACTTCTTGGCTCTGTTAGAGACAATGGAATGGGCTCATGGGTAATTTTAATTTTCCTTATACAGTCTAAGTATATGGTCATGTGTTGGAGTGTCACCACTCTTAAGTGCTAACGCATATCTGATTTGCGCTGTTTTCGTTTCTAATTTTTTAAAACCTCTATTGGAGAAAGAAAAGCGAGAACAAGAGGCATTGCTCAAACAAGTCTTTCCACTTGGAGGAGAGGCTTCTCCGTAAGAGGACCTGAAGGACTTCCCATGGGCGTGAGGGAAATCGCACACGCCATCCGGGGAAGTGGACCAGGAAATCGCTTCTTGTTTTTCTAACAGCAGAGAGGCTCTAGGGGATGGCTCCGTGAGGCTTGGAGGAGTTCAGCTCCTGGAGGCAAAAGTTGAGCAAAGGAGTGGCCAGACCTGTTCATAAAGATGCCTGCCCCACTGCCTCCCGATTGTCTGTGAGGTCCCCTAAGAAGGCTGCGGGGCCAATGGCCCCGTAGTGAAAACCAGAGAAGTTTCTAGACATCTGTTGAGAGCAGGCGCTTGCCTGGAGACGACATCGGTGGTGGACAGGTAACTGATTTTTCTCTTTCTGTGGTCTGTGTCTCTTTGTAGCCAGACCTCTGGCAACCTGAGGCATTTGTACCTTTCCGCGTTCTCCCTGTTATTCTGACTGATAATCTTTAGAATAGCTGTGTGCTAGGAAGGTAATGTTGCGCCGTTGCGCCGTTGCGCCGCTGCAAGTCCACAGTGTGGCCTGCTTTGGGGGGCATGGGGGTGTCTCCGTCCGGGTCACTGCTGGGAGCGGTTAGGATTTTCTCTTTAGTAGAGATAGCCAGGCAGCCATGGTGGTGGTGGCCTGGAGCAAGAGGAGATTGCCCTTCAGCAGCTGAAGGAGCTCTGAGATGGTGCTTGGGTGGGGCACGGAGACCTCCTGCCCGTGGCTGAGGGGAAAGGAGCGTATGTGTTGCTCAGTTAAAACCTGTGGTCTTAAGAACTAGTCTGACTTGCTTTCAATGTTGTAGGAAGTCGGGAACAAAATCTGTATACAGTTTACTTAAATCGTATTTTCGTGTATTTTGTACAAAGTCAGGTTGTACAACTCCATCATAGATCTTTGTCCTTTCTTTCGAAAGGGCCTAATAGAGTTGGGGTTTTCTGTTTGTTTGTTTGTTTCCATTTTGTTTGCTTTTTCTAGCTTTTGAGACAGGGTCTTGTGTCTTGCTTCGTAGCCCTGGTTTGCCTGGAACTTGCTATATAGACAGGGCTGGTCTCAGACTTGCTACTTCTGTGTTTAAAGAACTTGGAAGTCAGAGGTGAGCCATTTTTTCCCTAATTGCATAGGAATATATGGATATATTCTTACTGTGGAAGGCTGGCTCTTGGCAGTTTTAAAATTATATACTTCTCAATACATGTTTTCTCCTCTTCCCAAAAACCTCCCCTTCAAGTACTCTGTGTGGTACCAGGTAAAGGCTTGTTTGTTTGTTTGTTTGTTTGTTTGTTTGTTTTGCTCTTCCTGGCCCAGGATGAGGCCTCACAAGTTCACATTGTCATTTTTTATGACACTTATCTCCTCTGTGGAAGGATAGATAGCATGACACAGGAGGAACATATCCAGCTCATTAAAATTTAGAAAGTATGAAAAAGAATTTCTCTCTCTTTTTCCTCTTTTGTTATTTTTGGTGTTGCTTTTATTTTTAATAATATTAATAACAACTTCTTAAGGATGAAACTTTAATATTACCAGCTGTTTGGGCATTTTCTTTGAAGGACATCAGACTTAGCATTATTCTAGAAATGGAAAGGGAGCAAATAAAGAAATTAACTGGCTATATAGATCAGTCTATCATTCAAAAGCTAAATGGTTGACCAAGGGAAGGCTAGATGAAGGCATGGAAACTTTGATTTTTTTTTACTTGATGAGTCATCTTCCAAATATCTTAATCATCTGTAAAAGGTGTCCTTCTCTCTCTGATCCCACTCTCTATATTGTAAAGACATAACAGCCTAAGAAAAACATCGTAATGAGCAAGTCTATGTGGGTCATAGAGAAGGGGAGGGGCCTTCATAAAGAAAAAGCAAACGAGGAAAAATGAAAAAAAAAACACCCACAAGAGTAATAACAATTCACTCGATTGTTCATATTTTCTTGATATATCCAAGGTTTTGACAGCCCAAACTCTAGGGGTGGGAGTCACTTGGGGCTGCTGGAGTTGATATTTTGCTTTAGACTATCTTGTTCAACTTGGTTTCTACAGCTCCCCTTCTGAGTAGTCAGCAAGCTAATGAACTCTCAGCCCATTGCGCTGACCTGGTGTTGGTTGGGGGGCTGGGTAGTCCCGTGCTGTACCAGAATGCAGTCATATCACTCTGCACCATCCGCTGCTCAACGGCATCTCAGGGTGGTCACAAAGTCATGCAGGCTGCCACCTCCTGAGTAGTGAGGTCCATCAGTCTTCTGTAAGTCTCGCTTCGGTCTCTCAAGCTCAAATACAACTTTCAGCCTCTCAGAAGGCACCCATACGCCTTCCTTTGCTGGGCCACGGGTAAAACTGGCATCTGATTCCTGTTGTGTTGGATAAAATGAGAAGTGAGAACTGGAAAGCGACAGTAATCTGCCCAGCTTTACACACTGACTCTATTACAGGCCTCTGGGATGAGAACTCAGATCTCTTTTCAGTCCGCCGGCCCCTTTCTTAGCTAGGATACGTGAAGATAAAAAGATAACCGAAGAATTGACACCACTAACTTGAGCACATCCGATTTCCGCAGTATGGTGAATGCTTTGCTGGGGGTGGTGAAGGGCCACCTAATTACTGCATCCTGTAGGTAGTCGAGGACTAGAATACCTGCTCTTGGTTGCTGTCGGCCTCAGGAGCTTTCCAGAACCAGAGGGAGCTCCTCGAGGTCGCAATTGGGTCAGAACCTTTCTGTAAGGGTCCTGTGTGTTTGTTATTTGCTTTTCTGTCTTCTGTCTCCCCACTGGTTCCATTACACCCCAAGTTTGAGAAAGAGAATCCTGGCTGTAATGGGGCAGCGTGGTTACCAGCAGCATTGCCTGGTTACGATTCTGAAAAGGCGGGGCTGTGCTCAGCTGTAAGCATTCGGAGTTAGGATCCTGGCAGGCAAGGATAGAGAAGGCATTCCTGTTTCCATTGTCTTTCTAGTTTCAACTGGAATGACCCCACTGACTTGACGCAGATACATTAGAACCTGGTGCTTGCAGATCCTATGGAGTCTGATTAAATGTTCTAGTAAACAGGATGTGCTCAGTTAAATGCACGAACTGGCTGTGGGCACATCGTAAAAATGCCGGAGCGGCCTTCCAGTTCTGTCTTTCAGTACATGTTGTTTGACTCTGGTCACTATCCTCAGAAGAGTTGGAATCTTGTTTACTTCCTCAAAGATAATCATGAAAGTAAAGACTTTAAAATCACAGCCTTGTGGAAGCAGACACTCCAGAGAGGCCCCCTAGATTTTTTACAAGATTGAAAACACAGGGGATCTTGCCGTGTAATTACTTTAGATGGCTTAACAGGAGTTAAGGAGCAAGCGCTGAGAATTTTAGTAACATGTATTCACTTTGTGCTTACCGTGTCCTGGGCGTCGAGTCCAGCACCTTGCAAAGATTGCTGTTTTTCAGTTGTGCGGACAGGCCTGTGTGATGATCGTGTTTATTTTGTAGTTGAACAAATATACAAAGGTCAGGTAAATTATTTTAAAATAAATAACTAGTGGGTAATAAGAGTCATAATTATATTTCAGGCAGTCTGACTTCAGAGTGTATTTGCCTAATTAGTATACTGCACTCCAAAACCCATAAAAGCAGTGCTACATGATCCACTGGGCCAGAAAAGCGACTAGGTAAAGAAGTGCAGTTGTATTTCAGAGAAGGGCACATCCCTGAAGAGACGATAAGAGACAGTGTGCTACAAGGGCTTGTACAGAGTCGGCCTCTGACAATTGACACTAGAGCTTGCTACGAGACCTGGGTATATGGCATAATTTATCCAGGCATTGGATTTTTTCCCCCACTATGCAAGTGGGGACAACGATGGTTCTCATAGGACAGTATCGTAAGGAGTAAGCGAGCCTGATGTGTGTGGATGTTTAGCCTTAAGTTGAGTCTGTAGATGTGTTTGACAAAAGGTATTGGTCGTTGTTATTGAATTTAAAGGGGGTTGGGTGGTGGTGGTGAGGCAAACAATATGTGAAGCTGAAAAAGGGAAAAAATAATGAAGCTTCACAGAGTCGAGAACCGTGTGAGAAGACACTCAGAGGTGGTCATCCATTCAACCCACGTGTGCTGTTAGTATTTGTGTCGTATTTTGTAGAAGAAGTTACAGTCAAAGCGAGTGAGTAGATCTGTCTATATCCAGCCTTGCAGAGATAGCGTTGGTCGAGCTGGTTTGGCTTTAGGTCCCTGCGTGTTCGTGTTTGTCAGGTGTTGCCTGCACATCTTCCTCGGGGCGTCTGAAATGATCGCCGTGCTTGAGTTAGATATAGTGGTGATCTAGTGGGGGGAGTTCATTCTGATCCAACTTATCAGTTGCTATTGTGTGGGGTTAGTGGTCAGGGGGAAGCGGGGAGGGGCATTCAGGAGCCTACAGCCACCATCCAAACGTGGCTGGGTAAGCCAAGCTGGACAAAAGTTATGTGACCTCTGAGGGTGTCATCGGTTACTTAGTTGCTGGTGAGATGCCATTCCCTTCCTCGGTCTGCTTCTTGCATTCAAGAATAATCACAGGGCTCTGGGCCTGCAGGTCAAGAGAAGGAAACCAGCAGGTAGCAAATGTAGGAAGAGTTGGTTAGGAGAAAAAAAATGCCGGCAGCCCAGAAGACAGCAGATTCCGTTTTAGATGGATCACATTTAGAGCCAGATAGTAATAATACTGCTGTAGTTATATGCCCAGTATTTAACAAATAGGACCATGTAGAAGCAAGGCTTGGGGCGTTCTCACATATGCCAACTGTTTAAGCTGTGGAGCTGGACGAGCTCCCCAAAGCAAAGGTGTCAAGAAAGAAAGGCCGAAACTGAAGGAGACATGTTTGGCAGGACCCGGGCTATGGTGCTTGTAGTGGATGAGGAAAGAGGGGAAGCAGAGAGAATAGGAGGAGAAGGGTGTCACAGAGGAGGGGACACAGGTGAGAAAGCAGAGAACACTGGAGACATATTGTCAAGTTCTTTCGTTTACAATGCTATTAAGACATCTTGGGACTCGAAAATTATCTAAGAATATTGCATTCAGAGAGAAAAATTAAAGAATTCCTTTTTTTCTGTTTTGCGCAGCATACTCCTTATTGTTAAATTTGAACAATATCCCCAAAGGAAGAGATAAAAATGTAAGAGACTTAAGATCATGACCATGGGTGGCTGTGCCAGATCACAGGAAAGTGGTGTGGCCAGGGCTGGAAAGGAGCGACTTCAGAAAGCTAAAATGGTCCTGTAACTGTGTATATGCTGGAGTATTTGTATGTGCGTGTGCATGTGTGAGTGTGTGTGCATGTGTGTGTGTGTGTGTATATTTGCATAGATGCATATGCATGGATGGAATTGTGTGTGTTGAGGGTAAATATCTACCTCTGGTATCTCCTTCAGTCACTTTCCACCTTATTTTTTTTGAGACATGATCTCTCATTGAACCTGGGTGTCACCAATTTAGCTAGAGTGGTTGACCAGCAAGCCACAGAGATCTTTCTAGCTCCACTTAAGCGTTACAAATGTTTACTGCCGAAACCAACTCTTTATGTGATGCTCTGGGATTGAACTCAGGTCCTCAAATTTGCACAGCAAGCACCTTACCAACTGGGTCAGCTCCCCAGCCCAACATGTTGAAATATTTTAAATCACACGACAAATCGCTACTGTTCTGAGTTTTCCACAATCCAGCAATGAAATAGTTAAGATTTGGCCCAGAAGCCACCTCCCTGATGGGTAGCCTCAAATCATGACTGTTATTTAACTACTCACCCAACAGCAGTAAATCTACAGGGCTCCTTCTCAATCTCTCCCTATGGCCAACCACAGGGTTAACCCCTGTCTACAGTTGGAATGTCTGCTTGACATTGTTCTGCCCGGTGCAGGGAAACCCCTTTGTGATATGTTGAAGCTATGAGATAGAATAGATAAGCGCCCAGCTAGGAACTTCATGTTTTTTTAAAAGATGATAATCTCTGTTTAAAGGTTAAAATCTCCCAGTGACTTACAAGGAGGTAAGAAGGCTAATGGGTTATCAAGAACCAACACATGTGTAGTGTGTTTTGGAAAACTCCATCCCATTGTATACAAACAAATGCTCGTCTGTAATCAGATAGTCCCCGAGCTGCTGGGACACAATGCTGCCACAGAATCTTATTTCAAGGCAAAGGAAAATTAAATAGAAGGGGGCAAAAAAAAAAAGCTCTTCAATAGAATCCTTTAATTGGCATTGTGTTTCGTGTTTGTGTTGAATAAATATTTACTTACAACCTTGCATGTGCCAGGGATGAGTCATTGAATTAAATAAGGTCAACAAAGATAAGTCTTATCAGCCCTGCAGTTGTATATACGGTCTGTTGGGAGCCTCTGAAAGCTACACTGGAGGATTTTGAATCTACACTTCTGTAGTTCTAGAGGGAGGTTCTATGTGGACAGCGTCCCATCTATATCGAAGTCTCAAGCATCATACAGATGAATGAAGACATCTTCTCTCTCTCTCTCTCTCTCTCTCTCTCTCTCTTTCTCTCTCTCTCTCTGTGTGTGTGTGTGTGTGTATACACGCACTTTCTGCACTTTCACATATGGGAAGATGCTGTGTACACAGCAGCCAATGGTCAACATTGGTGTGTGTCTGTTTCTATAGCTCCCTACTTTTTTGATTATTGTTTTTGATTCACTCAACCTGGAGTCTCCAGTTGGCCTGACAGGCTAACCACCAGTGAACCCCGGGCAGGCTCCTGTCTCTGCCTCCCCAGAGCTGGGACTATAGGAACACACAATTATGCTCAGTTTTCTTATATGGGTGCTAGGGATCCTAATTCAGGCAAAGGGCAGAGCAAGGACATTGCCCATCCAGCCATCTCCCCAGTGCAAACATTGTTTTCTCTTTGCTTCCTTACAGTTCTGAGGATCAAACTCGGATCTTTGTATAGGATAGGCAATTGCTCTGACATTGAGCCACATCCCCAGTAAACAGGAGTGTGACCCGCCGTATCCCACCAGCAGGAAGAAGCAGGCCGCACACAGGATCCTTCTACAGCAAAGCTTTATTGCATCTTGTGAGGGAGAACAAAGCTTCTGGGAGGTGAAGGGCCCCGATGCCCAAGACGGGCGTCCTTATATAGGGAAATATGCTCACCTAGGATGTGGCATCATACCATAGGCTATCTCCAATCATGCCAGAATGCGTCACGGGTGGTAAGAGCTCCCAAGGCGGGAACGGGCCCTTACGCTTGCGCACTGAGCTGTTTACCGCTTAGGGCGAACAGGAAACCGGCGCCATCTTTGAATGGTGATCACACGGCGGCCTACACAGGAGAAATAATCTCAGTGTGCAAACCTGCTCCTAAAATGGGGTGCCATCACCCACTGTCCGCCGTCCAGGAACTCTGTTTTGCATTTCTTAAATAAACATACCACTTTAGTCTAAGTCTTAATTTTGGTAAGGATATGTTTTCAAAAAGATCCAAGTCTGTACCCGAGGGCAAGGAGGTAAGGGATATAAAGAAACAGCTCCTAAGACAGGCTGTGCACCCCTTTAATACCAGTGCTGGGGAGGCAGATGCAGGTGGATCTCTGTTGAGGCCCAGCATAGTCTACAGAGTGAGTTCCTGGACAGCCAGGGCTACACAGAGAAACCCTGTCTCAGAAACCAAGAGAGTGGGGAGGTGTGGGGGGGGGGAAAGGAGGGAGAAAGGAAAGGAGGAAGGGAAGAAGAGAGAGGGAAGGAGAGGAGGGAAGAAGGGAGGGAGGGAGGGGTAGAGGAAAAGAGGGACAGACAAAGGAAGAGGGCAGGAGGAAGAGAGAGAAAGAGAGATCCTAAAGTACTTCCAAAGCGCCCAACAGTATATCTCCTTAGTGAGCCCCAGGCCAAGGCCAAGTTGAGTCACAGTCAAGGGTTTCTTTGAAACCATCCTAGTGTGCAATGTAATTCACTCCACTCATAAGAGGAGAGCCACTGATACAACAACACGCAAGTACGTGATGCAAAATGTAGGAGACCCCTCCCCTCCAGACCACTGTAAGCAAATTCTGGAGTCCTGTTCGGGCCATCTCCAGCTGCTTACCTCCTACACACTACAACTCTCCCCAGGGATGGTGACCACCTCACTACCAATGAGACACCCCACCCTGCATGAGAGAGCATCCTGCATGAAGGCCCCGTGAGCATCCTCAGGTCCTCCTCCACGGACTTCAGCATCCCTGGACGCTGTCGGCCGCATCCTCCTCCCTAAATGGCAAACTTCCTCGGCTCACGTTATTCTCAGTGCTCATTGCTGCAGTTTTCTATGTTTGGTTTTGGCGACAGGGTCTCACCATGTAGCTCAGGCTGGTCTTGGAGATTCCCCCTGCCTCGGCTTCACCACCACTGGGATTATAAGTGTGCAGGGATATGACTTGACCCCTTCCCTTCCTGTCACTATAGCCTTGTTCCTAAATATCCAGGAACAATCATCTTCTTGGCCTGGACTCGACTATTTGGAATTCTATTGGATTTGGTTCTAGCCTTTTCTCGCACCTGTCTGTTGATTTGATCTTACTAATCATGTGGTCAACATTATCAGGTCTGCCTACCCTGGCATTCACCTCACCGAACATCTGTCTTTTGCTCCTTTGAAGTCTAATCACTCCAAACCACTTATAGCTCCTTAAATGAACCATGTTCTCTCCTACCCCAGGGCCCTTGCACATGGTGTTTTGACTTGGAACCTTCTAATTCACTCACTCACTCACTCACTCACTCACTCACTCACTCACTCACTCTCACTCTCACTCTCACTCTCACTCTCTCTTTCTCCCTCCTAAAGATAATTGAAATGTATGCTTATTTAAACACTATGCCTAGGCACTTTCCATAAGCTCAAGACTGGGGCAGGTCTTAGTTAGCTAGCTAGTTAGTTAGTTAGTTAGTTAGTTAGCTAGCTAGCTAGCTAGCTTGTTAACGAGTTAGTTAGTTAGTTTGTTTGTTTTGCTTTCCATGAAGTTAAGCACACCACTCAAACGCTCAACACTGACTTTAGGTGTCCTACGTTTAAATTCTTGCTCAAAGTTGTTTAAGCACCCACTCCGTGGCTCAGTTAATTTTAGATCATCCTGTTAATTAGAAATCACACCTGAAACACTTCAGAGGGATGGTTATGAAGACGAAGCGATGGAATACAGTTGGTTCTCAGCATTGGGTACATAGCAACTACTCACGAGCTGTCACTACTGCAGTGACTCAAGCCACTGATTCTTTAGTGATGTCTGTCTGCTTCATTAGACTCCAAAGCTCCATGGAAACGGGACTCACCGTCGCGGTGACTGCCACTTCCTTGAGCCCAGCGGAACACCTGGCACTTGTCAGGACCTAACAAATGGGTGCATGAATCGATGGGTGAGGGATTCATGGCTTCATGGAACAATGCGTGTCATGCAGGCAGGAAGGTCCGGGGCCTGCACTAGTGTGTGTAGGTGTTCAGGGAATGGGACTATTTATAGCCCCGGGGTATCAAGGGACTTGTGTTAGGAGGCAGCCTTTTCCTGGACACAGTGGGTGGGTAAACTTTGAATGTACAGTGACTACTGGGCCTACGAGAGATGAAGATTAATGACCCGAGTAAATGGCAGGATTCTCTTAGTTTGCCAACCACTTAAAAATAGTTTGCTGATAATTGTTCCTGTCCACGCTCAAGAATGGTTTTGATTTGACTTTTTGCTCTTGTATGAACACTGGAAAAACTTCTTGCCCTATTTTAGATACCGCCCGTGATGTCAGCCAACATCAGTCGTGGAAAGCTGGGGAATGCTTACTAAGTACATTATTAAAAAATAAAAGTAAGATCGTGGAGACCATGATAGTACTTGGGTACCAGGGAAACTTGGGTACCAGTCATAGTACTTTTATTTTGAAAAGCATTAAGAGCAGAGCAGGGAAGGACTAGAAAGGTAGTGACAGACTCAACTATCTAAGTAGAGGTGGGACAAAGAAAAAGGGTGGTGGCTCTGTTGCCATAGTAACACAGGTCAGGCAGGCAGGGAGGCCTGGGACAGGTCACACATTAGAGGCAGATAGATGGCTTCAGTTAGATTTAGACGTTAAACTTGTCAGGACTGCATCTGAGATGCAAAATATGTACGGAATTGTATGTGTTTGAAGGAGTCGCAGGATTTCCCAACTTCTGTAACTCAGTTCTCTGTCAAACTCTTGCCCTTGTTCATAAGAAAGCTCCAGCTTGGTAGATAAAGTGACCTGCCCCGTGTTACAGCAATAACTGGTGACCGAGTGAATGCATGCTTTGATTACCAGCTCCATTGGGAGAAAAAAATTTTCCATGTATTATTGTTGCTATTTCATCAAGAAATTCTCTTGGCTCAAATGCCCCTCCCCTGGTACAATAGGTCACTTGGTAATCAGTTTCTCCTCTATCCTGTACCAACAGTGTGGCCCTGAGCCCTGAACAAAGTTTCCACTTCTGTATCTGAGAAGTGAAGTAGGAATGACTGAGTAGCCTCACAGAGTTCTGGATAGCCTAGAAGGTTAAATGATGCAATCTGTTTATTTTTAGAGATGATATCTCACTATGCAGCCAAATCTTCATGCTTTTATTTCCAGAACACTGGAGTTACAGGCTTGAACTATGGTGCCTAGAGGGTATTACCCTCATAGTGCATATCACCACCCTGGGCGTGCTTCCCTACCTTGTGCCTAGGAACTGTGATCCCCATTTGCATCTACAGTTATCCAAAGTCCTATCAACATGGTTCATAGGCTATAGGAAAATCCAATTAGCTGGAATCAAAAGAATCTCTGGTTATGGCTTTGGTTCTGTCTCTACCCCTAACTGGCTTTGAGGTCATTAGCACGAAGCTTTAGTATTTTCATCTGAAAATCCAAGATGGCTGTGTGTATTCCATGAGGGGTGCTTGAGAGAAAACAGCAAGACAGAGCTGGGTGAAGTTTACCAAAACAAATCATTTCCAAAAAGAATCTCACAGTGGCCCTGTTGGAAGGGACTTGACCATCCCCGTGGTAGTTCATTATATGGACAGGAGTTGAACCCTGCAGGAGGTCCATTTCTTCACCCCTAATCAAACAGGGTTATCCAGGACTGCTGACAGGATTCTAGGAGAAAAGCCAGTCTTGGGGTGCAGGCTGCCTCTCAGATTTGAGAAAACAGGCTGGGTCTTCACTGTGCCTTTTGTGGTACATAATCACTCCACAAGGCACCATCGGTATTGGCAACTGAGGAGCCAGACGTGGCGTGGTCCATGTGTTGCTGAGAATTGCTATGACTTATTCCCGGAATGTGACATCATCCCTCACTTTCCTCTCTTCTACCTCTTCTGCCTTCGTTCGTAGACTGGAAGACGGAGTCTGGGTTGACAAGGAAGTTGTTCAGTATGACGATAATCCTGGGAATTAGACCACGTTTCCCAGCTGTTGGTCTCATGATCGGCCTGCTCACACAAGTAGTTAATTAGGAATTGATTCATTAGGAATGACAGCAAAGAATTTTCTTCCTCTCTCTGTGTCTTTGTCCTTTACCCCAGGAATGTTAGAAGCATTATGCACATTTAGGGACATTACCACTAAGGGCTCTTGTGACCACACTTGGCCTTGTTTGTGGGAGGTAGCGCCAGGTCGCAACTATATGAGTGTGGATATTTTCCCCATTAGCTAAGTTTTGGAACACTGCAGATTTCCTCATAGGTGAGAACTCCTATGAGCTGGGGGGGGGGGCGGCAGTAGACATGTTTAATAAGACCAGTGGCAGGCTAAGAGGAGTTACAGCTTCAAGCTTCTTCCCTGATGAAGCATAAATAGTCAAAGTGGTCTGTCTCCAGCTGGCACCGTTCTCCCTTTGACCAAGCTGGTCACACTAGTTTTCGGTTATTTAGAATACCGCTTTCCTTCCAGAGTGTGACTTTCCTGTCTTCCAGACAATCCCTCTTCTTTACTGTATAGCTGACAATTGTCCCTCATTCCAGAGGATATCTGTAAGTTGGGGTTCTATCTGTGTCTCTTAGAAAACACACACACACACACACACACACACACACACACACACACAAATGAGTCAAACAATGTGTTGTTGTTTTTCTTCAAGTGTCTCAACAGAATGAAGAGTGTAAACTTTATCAAGAACAATCTCAAAGGAGGCTAGAAGTAGATAGAGATGGGATTGTATTGGCCACAGCCTATATTGGTGTATCAGATGTGGTCATTTAGGGACTTTATTTCCAAAGGATACTCCCTCAGGAGGCAAATTAATCATCTCAGGCCCCAGCACAGGACATTATACACTGGTTGGCACACTTGGGTCAACTCAAACACAAATGAACGATTTACTGAAGCATCTGGGAAGTAAAGAGTAGGAGTTTCCTGTAATCTCCCCTGTGCCTGAGTCCCTCCCTAGGTTTCAGGGGCTAAGGAAGTCTAACTGTTCTCAGACCCTTGATTAATTGCCTCATTGTGGTGCCAACCAGTATATAATGTCCTGTGCTGGGGCCTGAGATTAATTTGCCTCCTGAACAAGCATTCTTTGGAGATATATAGGATGGGCCGATTTATTCTTAGAGATAGTTGCTATCAACAGACTCCGTCATCCTACCTACCCCTGCACCAAAAATGTACATAAATACCACGTGATATGTCATTGTCCCTGCAGCAGATGCATCTGGTCTGTGATGTCTGTCCCCAGAACTGAAATGGCAAAGCCTTGTCCTGAAATAACTGAGTTGAAGAATTTTAAAAATGCTTCAATTGCCAGATGTGCAAACCGAAATGTTTCCCAAAGCCTTGTGTTTCCCCCGATCTCACCGGGGAAGGGGAAAGGGCAGTTGGCGCTTGGTGACTGACGTATAGTTCTTCCTGATGTGTGCATCCTGGCCCTCATCACGTGGTACCCTGATCCTGATTCTCTGGTGTTCTCGGCAGCGCTCTCCTGGCTGCCCTTCATGACCAACCCACTGGGGTGATGATCATTGCCAGCCCTGTTTACTGTGCTTTCATTCTTTCAATTCTTTTCTTTCCTGCTTTACCCTGTTATTTTCTTTTCCAGAGTCAGATTCTCAGGAGCCTCTTCCTGGCTTTTAATCTCATTTGCGTCTCAGGAAATTCTGAGAGAGCTAAGGGAGAAAATATAATGACCTGCAGTTTGTAGAGGAAGCACTGGGGTCAATAGAAGATTTAGTCGAGGACATGGGTCACAATAATGCCCCCTAGAACGTAATCCTAATCTCCCTGTGGCTCTTTTCACAGGCACACATGGGTATAGAATACCACAAGGAGATGGCTCAGTGGGGACCGTGCCTGCTGTGTTACCATGCTGTTCAGCCCCCCACATACCCTCAACAGCCACATTAAAGCCATTCTGTAATCTCAGCACTGGTAGACAGGTAGGCTCTGTGGATTGCTGACCAATCAGCCGAGTCAGTGGATAAGGTCCAGGTTCACCGAAGGACCTGCTTCATAAAATAAGGTGGACAACGTGCACGCGCACACACAAAGTCAGAAAGGAAGGATTTACACCAAGCCCTTTTTTGTTTTTTCCGTTTTCATTTTTGTTTCTGGATGTAGTTTTTGAGATTATTTCTCTGATTTTTCAAATAAAACAATGATTTATTGGTTATAAGAAGGCCTCTATGAGCCAGGCGTGGTGGCGCACTCCTTTAATCCCAGCACTCGGGAGGCAGAGGCAGGCAGATTTCTGAGTTTGAGGCCAGCCTGGTCTACAGAGTGAGTTCCAGGATAGCCAGGGCTATACAGAGAAACCCTGTCTCAAAAACCAAAAAAGAAGAAGAAGAAGAAGAAGAAGAAGAAGAAGAAGAAGAAGAAGAAGAAGAAGAAGAAGAAGAAGAAGAAGAAGAAGAAGAAGGCCTCCTTTTGCATCTCCAGCACTCTACAGAGAGAGGATTTTATAACTAAATCCTAACAAGTCCTAGCCTATCAATATAGTCAAAGGGTCAATTGAATGACTTTATTTTAATAGAATTAAAAGGAAAAAATAGGTTAAGAGAGAGTGGGCTAGGCTTGAAAATACCAAAGTGCACTGAATGTAGCAAAAGAGCGAGGTGAGGTCTCTGAATGCTTTTACGGTACAGTCTGTGTAGTGCATCATATTAAAGGGATCTCTCCATGTACATGTATGTGTGCGGGGTGTGCATATGCCATGCTACATGCTTGTGGAAGCTAGAGAACCCCCTCAAACATCCTCCCTTCACCTCTTCACCTCTTCGAGGCAGGGTCTCTTTAATGTTCACTGCTGTGTGTGCCAGGTTGGCTGGCCGGGAGCTTTCGTAGGCTCTGTGCGTTTCATTTCGGATCTGCCCACAGCAGCACAGGATTTATGATGGTGCCGCCTCGTCTGGCTTTCCATGGGTGATGGAGATGCAGAATTCCCCGCTCTTTTCTTGGTACAGCATTTTTCTCACGCCATTTCTCAGCCTAATAACATTTTTTTTTTTACTAAGCTGTCTGTCTCTTTTTCTTGCTTTCTTTCTTTAACTTCATTCTCTCCCCTCTTTCCTTCCCCCACTCTTCATCATGTCCACAGAACCTGTAGCCCCAAACCTGCTACCACTGTATCACTCATGTTAACATCTCCAAACACTCACTTCTCCTCATCCTCCGTGACAGGTTCTGTCTCCCGGGGAGAGACAATGCTTCTTCCTCAGTTTGACTCCTCCCTGCCCTCCCTTTTCCTTCCCCTCTTTTGTAAAGGTCCTTGAGGAATTTGACTTTCAAGACAGGGGTTGTCAGTCCTTCCCTCCTTTCCTAAATCAATCACTGGGTCACTAAAGCATCATTCTTTCTTTCAGGCAAAGCCACTCAAACCTGAAGACATGAGGTCGCTAAGGACAGTCACGTTCTACTTCCTGCTTCTTGTGATTTGTTCTTCAGAAGCTGCGCTGAGCACGCCAGCAGGGCCCATTGTTCATTCTTCGGTGAGTAGAGCTAAGTCTGCAGTCATTTCCTTGGCCCAGGTCTTTGATTTTCTAGTAAGGTCGCAATCAAAAAACAGTTCTTTGAAGCAATGGGGTAGGAGGGGATTTTGAGACAGTGTTGCAAATTTATGTTACACGATCTGACATCATTAGTAGCAGGAGAGCTCATCCAAGCCAGCTTCCCTCACTAGACCACATCTCTACATCCCAGCAGGCTGATGGGCTGCATGCAGCAAGAAAAGTTCTAACTGCAGATCAAACCAAAATTGTAAATTTACTTAAAACAGATTTAGAAATGATGTAAGTCGATCGAACGTGGTAGACAGCAACATCACAGTAGCCATCTCTGAAAGGCTGGAGACACCTGATTGGCTGAGACTTCACACGGAAGCTGGCCGTCATTAGGCAACACAGTTCAAAAGCCATTAGTCTCTGTGTGCGTATCACAGTCAAAGGTTAACAGCCCCAAAGGGCCATGGGTAGTATCTAGGACTTTTCCTCAGGAATAATGAAAGTCGTTTGTCTTTGGGAAGTCAGGCAGCATTTAGCTAAGTAGGGGAGGTGATGGGTATATTACTTCACGTAGGATTCTTTATCCCACTTCTTCGTACACTAGAGGCAAGGTCCACTGCAGGCATGGAATTCTGCATCTTAGACTCTTCACCTATAGAATCATGCTAACAGTAGTAGCAATTTCCTATGATTCTTATGAGAATTAAATTGGTTGATATTTATGACGGGCATCAGAAAAAAAGATTGTATTTCAGATTTTTTTTCTCTTGTATTGAACTTAACCTGAGGAGACTGGACTATGATTCAGGGAGTATAATTTATTCACGTTTAGTGTGTTGAAGTCCTTCTTTCAGTGTTCTGTTTTATGACTGTGTTTATCGTCTTTCTTGATGGTGTAACAGATGTCTGATGTAAACAACTCAGAGACGAAAGCTTTGATTTTAACTCACAGTTTTAGAGACCGTACTCTGTAGAGGGATGACATGACAGACCACAAAGTTTGCGTTCACAGTAGCTGTGACACAGAGTAAAGGAACTGCTGGTGTCTGGTTGCTTTTCTTTTCTCCCCTGTTGTTCTTTCTGCTCCGTCCTCCTGGGTTCCCTATCATAAGGATGAAGCCAACAACACCAGGGTGAGCCTGTTCTCAGGTAATCCTCTCTGGGAATGCCTCTACAGAGCCCAGAGTTGCACCTCCACCTCCCAGGTGATCCTTAATCCGGTCAAGTAGACAATGAAGACTCACTGTCTCCAAGATTGTATGTGCTTTCTTCCTTTTCCCATGTTAGGGTCTAGGTTTCCTTTGGCCTTTTTTTGTTTTCCGCTCTCATGACCTGAAGAATGTGCGCAATATGTCTCCTCTAAGCTCTGGTTTGTGGGGTACAACCTAGGCAGGAGAATGAACCATCCTGCTCATTGGATTACGGAGGAAACATTTGCACCTGTACCCTAATGGTCATTCAGAAGATGCGGTGTGATTTCCACATTGAGGTTAACCTATCCTCTCAGAAGTATTCCCAAACTAGTGTGGGTATCGTTGTTCGACGTGTACAGATTAGAACCGTAGTGCGGAGTTAACTACAGGTCGAGACTGTGTGTGTTCGAAGTCTCAGAAGTAATTAAAAAGAATATAGAGACTTGGATACTGGAGAGTGTAGGGAACAGACCGAACAACATTTCCAGTATGTACACACGAAAGTGGTTCCCGGTTCCTTAACCAACTTAGAGTTGATGTATGTTGCTCACCATCTGCGAGGAATCTTTGTAAGATGATTATCCAGCTTGGAAGCAAAAGTTTAGCTTGGCATTCTAGGCTAACAAAGGAGTGAGTGGAAGGCTCTGGTGATGGGGCCTGAGATGTGGGGCAGCTGGAGTCCCTGCTGAGCATCTTGTTTGGCATCTGTACCTCTAGTTTTTCCCATCTACCTTTCAAGCTGGGGAGATGGCTCAGTTGCTGGACCATTCTTGCTGTTCAAGTGTAAGGAACCAAGTCTGTTCCCCAGCATCCCTGTATAAAAGCCAGGTGTATTAGCATGCCCTCATCACCCCACGCTGAGGAGGATGAAGAGAGCAGGATCCCTGGTGCTCAATGCCAGCTGGCCCAGCCAAATTGGTGAACTCTAGGCTAAAAAGAGAAAGCCTGTATCAAAAACTAAGGCAAAGAAGGCATCTAAAATTAACCTCTGGCTACCACATATACATAGATACACATACACACACAAACACACAAACACACAAACACACACACAAACACACAACTTTTATTTCTAATTGATTGCCCTCCCTCGCTCCAGACCACTCACTTCCACCAAAATTATTTAGAAAGCCATCTTGTGTGAAAGGTGGGGCTCTTCCTGGAATTGGTGATCTTGTTCCTCCCCGCTGAAGTGATGCCATCAGGAAATCCCCACTGGACAAAGCTGTGGCATAGAGCCTCATCTGGAGAACTTTGTATACAATGTGTAGACAGATTCAAGTGAGCTGTTTTGTCTAATCTGAAAACACGGCAGAGCTTTGTGATCCAAGTCCATTTCCCCTTCTTAGCCAGAGAACAAAATTTAGTAGAAAAAGCAAGTGCCAGACTCTCACAGTTACCCACGCTAGAACCCCCTGAGGACTCAGGACGGCAAGGCTGCTCCTTGGGAGCCCAGAGCAGTGGAACACAAGAGCACACACCACTGCCATAGACCACGTTAGACACATTATGCACCTCTGCACAGGTGTTGTTTAGCATGTAGAAATCAGAGCTTAGAAGAAGTGGGTGGTTCTTCCAGCTAATAGAAGGGAGCAGTGGGAGGCAGCTCACGATGCGACTCTAGCCTTTGTTTGTTCAAATCAAGGCCCTAGGACCTGACATCTCAGTTTTGGGTAGTACGGTACATCAGGGCAAGAGGAAAAGGATGTGAGAGCTGTACCTTGCAAAGATGAGTCCAGAAAGCCCCAGATGTTATTATAAAGCATCAATTGTCAACCTGCAGTTTACGACACATTGGGGGCCTGAGCTGCCCTTTCACAGGCGTGGGCTAAAAGTATTGGGAAACAGAGATATTAACATTATGATTCATAACAATAGCAAAATTACAGTTATGAAGTAGAAAGGAGATAATTTTATGGTTGGGGGGGGTCACCACAACACGAGAAACTATACTAAAGGGTTGCAGCATTAGGAAGGTTGAGAACCAGTGCTACAAAGATTTGAGAAGGTTGTGAGTCCCATAAGGAACCTTCATACATAGGACGCACTGGTCACCAAGGCTCCCAATCTCTTATTTAGCTTAGTCAGAGTGTGGGAAGGAAAGGAAAAATTCTGTCCTCACAAAGCCTCGAGATACTCAGCATTAGAGGTGAAATGTACTTTGATTTTTAACACACTGTAGCCAGCAGAGTTTGTCTGTGTCCTTCAAACACACCTCAGAACGTACATAGCTGGCTAGCCCCTCCGAGGCCTCCACGGAGGATAGAGGCAGGACTGCAGGGCCTGAATCTCCCTTCTACCTGGGCATAGGGCCAAGCCACAGGCAGGGGAAACCGAGAGGAACCACCCTATACATCAACTACGTGACTTCAGTTCCTGTATCCTTACATTCCTCTGGGACAACTCACAGCAGAGGAAGCAGCAATTGGGCTTTTGAAATTCCAGTCACCATCCATCATGTCTCTAGTTCTGCAAGAGCATTTGTGAACTCCCATGTCCATAGAACGCTCCCTGCCCTTCCTCTCTTATACAGCCTCAGCCAGCGTCCCTTGAGGACTTCAAGGAGAGGCGTACACCCAAAGCAGCTAATTTCCCCAAATTATAGCTTAGAATGGACGAGGAGATCAGCCAGGAGTAAGGGAGTTGGGCATGGTGGCTCATACCTTTATACCCAGTATGGCAGAGGCGGAGGCGGAGGCGGAGGCAGAGGCGGAGGCGGAGGCAGAGGCAGAGGCAGAGGCAGGTGGATCTCTGAGTGCAAGGCTAGCCTGGCCTACAGAGTAAATTCCAAGCCAGTCAAGGCTACACAGAGAAACCTTGTCTGTACAAAACCCTAATAGTTAAAATTTTGAAAGAAAAGAAAGGGAGAGGAGGAGGACGCAGATGCAGGAGAGTAGGGAAGGATGTTTTAGGCAAGGGAAAACTGGCTCCCCAGAAGGAGCTCTGTTTCCCAGAATGTCTCCTAAGCCATCATAGGCAAGGGCAGACTTTGGAGTCAGGTTTGCTATCAGTGAAATGTGAATGGTCACAGCACCTTTGTCCTGGTGGAGAGTGTGTAATGTATCTTAGGAATTTTGTTGTCATTGAGCGAGTGTGAGAGTGAAGATACAAGGAAGCCACCATGGACCCAGTTGATGGGGGTAAGCTTAGCATTGTGTGGCATTCAGCAATGTGTGGAGTTCATAGGAAAGGATATAGCAGTGTGTGTAGGGCCATCAAAGAAGTGGGTCTTGTTCACTGAGTCTTGTATGTGAGTATGGGGCCTGGGAGAGGAGTTTGCCCTGTGTGGGTATCCCAGGAGTCTCCCTGCAGGCTGGAGGCAACAAGAAAGGCCACAATAGTAAAGGAAGGCTTGGTTACTAGCTATTGGGCGGGGACTGATCCCATCAGCCAAGTGGACTATTCATCACAGATGGGTATTGGAAAGGACAGACCTGAGAAGAACCCGGTGGCACTGTACAGACTGGTGACAAGTATCCCAAGCAACGTGGCCTCTGACTCTAAATGATGCTTTCTGTTCTCTACCCACAATAACCATTTGACCTTGGCAATGACCTTGTAGAGCAGGCTGCACTTGCTGTGCTACAGATTGGGGGGAAAGCAGGCAGGTTGAATAATGTGTTTGAGGTCACACCACTATCTGATGATGGAACTAAGGCAGCTTAGTACCAGTAGAAGGATTCTCTCTCTCTCTCTCTCTCTCTCTCTCTCTGTGTGTGTGTGTGTGTGTGTGTGTGTTCATATGCATGGACCTGCATGTATGGAAGTCAGAGGAAGATGTCTGGCATCATGCTCAGTCACTCCATTTTACTTTCTTTCTTTCTTTCTTTTTTTTTTTTTTTTTTTTTTTTTTTTTTTTTTTTTTTTTTTTTTTTTTTTTTTTTTTTTTTTTTTTTTTGGTTTTTCGAGACAAGGTTTCTCTGTATAGCCCTGGAGCTCACTTTGTAGACCAGGCTGGCCTCGAACTCAGAAATATGCCTGCCTCTGCCTCCCAAGTGCTGGGATTAAAGGCGTGCGCCACCACGCCCAGGTCCATTTTACTTTCTTGAGACAGAGTTTCTAGCTGAACTTAAAGCTAGTCTGGGAGCCAGCAAACCCCAGCAATTCTCTCTCTGCTCCCCGCAGTGCTGGGGTCCTGTGTCTGGGAGGACAGTGCTGGGGTCCTGTGTCTGGGAGG